>CM042570.1:14297500-14450000 GCA_023630585.1 Cranoglanis bouderius
TGGCAGACCACCCCTTTTTAGATGAACAAAAGCATAGGAACAGATATTTACTTTAACTGGCTTTAAGACAAACACTTAATATTTGGTTGCATATCCCTTGTTTGCAATAACTGCAATAAGACATAAAAGTTTAAGTGGTAAAACTACAACAAAGAATTAAACATTTAGAGCTCATTTTGACAATCAGAATTACATACAAATCTTTTTCCTTACATTGTCCATGTGAGTATCCTCATCGTCCCTCACCTGTTAAAAAAATATGCATTCTGCTCTTGTGCCATAGCCAAATCATATCCAGCCTCAATGGTCAACCGGCCCACTGGGAAATATTTCAATTAGCTAACAAGTCAGTTTTATATAGACAATATAATGGCACCCAGAGATGAAGACAGACAGAGTAGCAGAGAGAGGTATGAAAGGGTGGAGGGAAAATGCTAGGGAGGGGGACTGGACCCAAACATGCTAGAAAATCTATCAGAATTATAACTCAATTTCCACTTTAATAAGTAGCTGAAAGAGATAACAAAAAAGTGGCTTTTTCATAAAGAGAAGGGCCAGCCAATCAATACTCATATAAAAGCACGGTTAGTGTCTTCTCAGCAGACGGAGGGATATGCCATCTTTCACTGGACTGTGTCCCATTTGCCTGGGGCGAGCCGCCCAGCGCTGATAAAGGGCAACGTGAGGCCTCCAAATCTCATTTTTATTGTCCTTCTCCAGCATGAAGGGCAACTGGCCAGACAGAAAGCCAAGCGGCCACTGCGATCAGTATATGAGAATAATGAGAAAAGGAAATGTTTTGTGTGAATGCCATTTTCTGAATAGACACTGCAGACAGATTCAGACAGCTAATAAAGTAGGACACCTATACAGAGGACACGTTTAGAAAAAGTATCAAATGTCGACTATGAAAAATGTCTGCTGTCATTTTCAGCCCCTTTAAAAGCATAATTATAACTAGCAGTAACAATAGTGATGTACTAATAATGCAGTAGTACATTTAATAAGTAATAGTAAAAAGGCGTTTTTGAGTGTTACACTTAGGGGAAATAAGTTTTTGGACACTTTTCTTTTGTTATTTAATATACAGTACTTCCAGTGCAAATATCCACTTCAAATTTACACATTTAATGTCTTTGTACTTATAAATATGAACAAAAACTAATGTATTCATAAGCATAAATATGCTTAAAAATATGCTGAAAAAAACAAAACTGATCCGGAAAAAAAGTATTCAGACACTATATTAAAAATATATATAGGTAAAGGTTACATAAAAATAAATGAAAGCTCTAGATGTAAATGCATTAAAAATATTTTCATGCCAGTGGTTGGGAAAATATCACCATAAGTGATAGAAACGCCAAATTTTATAGAAATAAATGATCTGCTCATGATCCAAAACATACAATGGGCTCGCATGGCTGCTTCTGGAACAGGCTCACTAATCTTTACTGATGATGTAACTCATGATGGTAGCAGCAGAATGAATTCAGAAGTCTACTGTCTGCTTCAATACTTTTGCTCAGACATGCTTTGTCAGATTCAGGTCAGGGCGTCGTGATGGCCACTCCAAAACTTTCACTTTGTTGTCTTTAAGCCATTTAGTTACAGCTTTGGAGGTATGCTTAGGATCATTGTCCTGCTGGAAGACCCAGTTGTGAACAAGTTTGAACGGTCTCTAAAGTTAGGCCCTTAAATACAGCCAGAGGTGCACTTCCATTAACTCCTAATTATGACAATTGGCCAATCAGAAGGTTCTAAAAGTCATTAATATATGGAATATATATGAACATATATGGATTCTTCCAGACTGTTTTTTTTTTTTTTTTTTAAGTCAACTTGGTGTATATAAACATTTGAATCACTGGAATTCTGATATAGTGAAATAAAGCTGAAATAAATCTGTCTGCAATCAATTGTTTTAAAATGACGTCTGATGTGAACAAAGTACATGCCATAATTGATTGGCCAACAAGAAATGTGTGGATACACCTAGACTGAATATCTTCAGCCTAGGTGTATGTACAATTTTGGCCTCAACTGTATATAAACTCAACAGGCTTATCACAACTTTGCCAAGTCTTGACAATTCCTGAGTTGTTAAGTTCTGAGTTGAGCAAGTCTGCTGTGTTTAGACCCTTTGCCTTGTGTACTGGACTGCTCTTGAGATTATCTGATGTCTGATCATACTTTGACCTTTTCCTGCCTCACCATTTTGAGTATTAGAATGTGCTTTCAACACTGTTTGCCTGGACTGTATCTGCACATGGATCCATACTCTCAATCTGAGTCTGGTCTGTTGCAGTATACAGTTTGCTAACCAGCATTACATATACAGGTGCATCTCAATAAATTAGAATGTCGTGGAAAAGTTCATTTATTGCAGTAATTCAACTCAAATTGTGAAACTTGTGTATTAAATAAATTCAGTGCACACTGACTGAAATAGTTTAAGTCTTTGGTTCTTTTAACTGTGATGATTTTGGCTCACATTTAACAAAAACCCACCAATTCACTATCTCAACAAATTAGAATACTTCATAAGACCAATAAAAAAAACATTTTTAGTGAATTGTTGGCCTTCTGGAAAGTATGTTCATTTACTGTACATGTACTCAATACTTGGTAGGGGCTCCTTTTGCTTTAATTACTGCCTCAATTCGGCGTGGCATGGAGGTGATCAGTTTGTGGCACTGCTGAGGTGGTATGGAAGCCCAGGTTTCTTTGACAGTGGCCTTCAGCTCATCTGCATTTTTTGGTCTCTTGTTTCTCATTTTCCTCTTGACAATACCCCATAGATTCTCTATGGGGTTCAGGTCTGGTGAGTTTGCTGGCCAGTCAAGCACACCAACACCATGGTCATTTAACCAACTTTTGGTGCTTTTGGCAGTGTGGGCAGGTGCCAAATCCTGCTGGAAAATGAAATCAGCATCTTCAAAAAGCTGGTCAGCAGAAGGAAGCATGAAGTCTTCCAAAATTTCTTGGTAAACGGGTGCAGTGACTTTGGTTTTCAAAAAACACAATGGACCAACACCAGCAGATGACATTGCACCCCAAATCATCACAGACTGTGGAAACTTAACACTGGACTTCAAGCAACTTGGGCTATGAGCTTCTCCACCCTTCCTCCAGACTCTAGGACCTTGGTTTCCAAATGAAATACAAAACTTGCTCTCATCTGAAAAGAGGACTTTGGACCACTGGGCAACAGTCCAGTTCTTCTTCTCCTTAGCCCAGGTAAGACGCCTCTGACGTTGTCTGTGGTTCAGGAGTGGCTTAACAAGAGGAATACGACAACTGTAGCCAAATTCCTTGACACGTCTGTGTGTGGTGGCTCTTGATGCCTTGACCCCAGCCTCAGTCCATTCCTTGTGAAGTTCACTCAAATTCTTGAATCGATTTTGCTTGACAATCCTCATAAGGCTGCGGTTCTCTCGGTTGGTTGTGCATCTTTTTCTTCCACACTTTTTCCTTCCACTCAACTTTCTGTTAACATGCTTGGATACAGCACTCTGTGAACTGCCAGTTTCTTTGGCAATGAATGTTTGTGGCTTACCTAGTGAACCAAACTGAGAGACCATTTTGAAGGCTCAGGAAACCTTTGCAGGTGTTTTGAGTTGATTAGCTGATTGGCATGTCACCATATTCTAATTTGTTGAGATAGTGAATTGGTGGGTTTTTGTTAAATGTGAGCCAAAATCACCACAATTAAAAGAACCAAAGACTTAAACTACTTCACTCTGTGTGCACTGAATTTATTTAATACACGAGTTTCACAATTTGAGTTGAATTACTGAAATAAATGAACTTTTCCACGACATTCTAATTTATTGAGATGCACCTGTAAATCAGTGGGATTCCCTTTATTAAAGCTAAATTAAATCAAAACTGACCATGTAGATACTATACAATGCAATGAATATTGGATTCCTAGTACGACTTAACTAACCAAAGCTCATTTCTAAATTAAATATCCAAAATAAATCTAAATTACAATTCATTTTACTGCTCACAGTAACTGTGTGACTGTCCTCAGCAGCCCTCAGGAAGTCTTTTAATGTCATATTTCCCTGGATGAGCCTGTGCCACGTCTTCTTTTCAAAGATTAAAAAGTATTTATTATTTAACTCTATCCATTTATCATGTAGGAATGGGATTTAAAACAAAACTGAATGCATTAATTTACTTTTAGCTAAATCAGTTAACAAATATATCTTACATTAATAACAATTATCTCTCTTTTGTTCTTTGTCTATCCCTTCCCTGTGTTTGTTTAGCAGTCATAGTCTCTCCCACCTTCCTTTTTTCAATCTGATGCTTTAAATATCTGCTACTCTCATTCCAAGGTTATCAAGGTGCAACATCATTATCATGAATACAGAAGGATTGAGGAATACATTTACAAATCTAAGTTAAATGTAAGATAAATGTTATGAAGCCATAATGCTCAATCATACTACGATCCATTATTCTACAGTGAGAAGGATTCTTTACAAATGGGGAACATTTAAAACTGTTGCCAGCATTCCCAGGGTCAGACCATAACCATAAAGTACTCAGAAAAACAGGAAGAATCCAATCCATTTTAGTCAATATATATATATATATATATATATATATATATATATATATATATATACACACACACATACATACACACAGCCGTGGTCAAAAGTTTTGAGAATGACACAAATATTAATTTTCACAAAGTCTACTGCTTCAGTGTTTTTAGATCTTTTTCTCAGATGTTACTGTTACTGAAGTATAATCACAAGCATTTCATAAGTGTCAATGGCTTTTATTGACAATTACATGAAGTTTATGCAAAGAGTCAATATTTGCAGTGTTGACCCTTCTTTTTCAGGACCTCTGTAATTCGCCCTGGCATGCTGTCAATCAACTTCTAGGCCACATCCTGACTGATGGCAGCCCATTCTTGCATAATCAATGCTTGGAGTTTGTCAGAGTTTGTGGGTTTTTGTTTGTCCACCCACCTCTTGAGGATTGACCACAAATTCTCAATGGGATTAAGGTCTGGGGAGTTTCCTGGCCATGGACCCAAAATGTCGATGTTTTGTTCCCCGAGCCACTTCGTTATCACTTTTGCCTTGTGGCAAGGTGCCCCATCATGCTGGAAAAGGCATTGTTCGTCACCAAACTGTTCTTGGATGGTTGGGAGAAGTTGCTCTCTGAGGATGTTTTTGTACCATTCTTTATTCATGGCTGTGTTCTTAGGCAAAATTGTGAGTGAGCCCACTCCCTTGGCTGAGAAGCAACCCCACACATGAGTGGTCTCAGGATGCTTTACTGTTGGCATGACACAGGACTGATGGTAGCGCTCACCTTTTCTTCTCCGGACAAGCTTTTTTCCAGATGCCCCAAACAATCGGAAAGGGGATTCATCAGAGAAAATGACATTACCCCAGTCCTCAGCAATCCAATCCCTGTACTTTTTGCAGAATAGCAGTCTGTTCCTGAGATTTTTCCTGGAGACAAGTGGCTTCATTGCTGCCCTTCTTGACACCAGGCCATCCTCCAAAAGTCTTCGCCTTACTGTGCGTGCAGACGCACTCACACCTGCCTGCTGCCATTCCTGAGCAAGCTCTGCACTGGTGGTGCCCCGATCCCGCAGCTGAATCAACTTTAGGAGACGGTCCTGGCGCTTGCTGGACTTTCTTGGGCGCCCTGAAGCCTTCTTCACAACAGTTGAACCTCTCTCCTTGAAGGTCTTGATGATCCGATAAATGGTTGATTTAGGTGCAATCTTACTAGCAGCAATATCCTTGCCTGTGAATCCCTTTTTGTGCAAAGCAATGATGGCTGCACGTGTTTCCTTGCAGGTAACCATAGTTAACAGAGGAAGAACAATAATTTCAAGCACCACCCTCCTTTTAAAGCTTCCAGTCTGTTATTCTAACTCAGTCAGCATGACAGAGTGATCTCCAGCCTTGTCCTCATTAACACTCTCACCTGTGTTAATGAGAGAATCACTGACATGATGTCAGCTGGTCCTTTTGTGGAAGGGCTGAAATGCAGTGGACATGTTTTTTTTGGGATTAAGTTCATTTTCATGGCAAAGAGGGACTTTGAAATTAATCGCAATTCATCTGATCACTCTTCATAACATTCTGGAGTATATGCAAATTGCCATCATAAAAACTGAGGCAGCAGACTTTGTAAAAATTAATATTTGTGTCATTCTCAAAACTTTGGGCCATGGCTGTGTATATATATATATATATATATATATATAAAGTGTCACTATCTGGATAGACAACACATTTTCCAAACCTTTCTAGTGAGATTTTTGGCCTTTATGTATAATTGAATGTCTGCAGTACGCATCACCAAATACCAAACACCAACCATGGGCCTGGGAACCTTGCACAGAGCCTGGGAAACTCGTAGTCACTGAGTCAACTGTGCACTCCTCTTTATACCAAAATATTCTAGAGACAAATGCTGAGGCAATCTGTCCAATAGCTGACCCATCTGTCTGATAAGCTTGACTGGAATTGGACCATGCAACAGGATAATGATTGCAAGTGAAGGAAAAAAAAAAAATTTTGGAATGGAAGCCCAAGCCTCACCTCCATCCAGATGCTATGATTTGACCTTAGATCAGATAAGTAAAGCTATAGAAAAGACTGGGACAAATTCCTCCAATAATGTGAAAGACTGATACACTCTTCAAGTTCATTACTTCAAGTTATTGCTGATAAAGGTGGTGGTACAAGCTACCGCATCATGGTCAGAACTTCAGAAAGCTCAATCATCTCCTTTTAAGACGTAGCTTCATCTGTCACAAGCAAAACTTTTCTGATTCAGCAGCTCTGTTGTAGATTTTCAAGAAGTGTCCCTTTTAGTACCTCAGTTCCTTGTGCATTTGCATTTAACACAGAAGGAAATGTGTTCGTTTTCCCTTTTTACGACGAGTCATGAATTGTTTGAGTTTGTTAACAAATGCAAATACTGTTTGCACCAGGTCAAGCAGCATCGTTAACTTCCCTTGTAGATCAAGGTTCATTCTGTTCTGGGCTATACTGTAGCATGTATGTGAGAAACGCCAAATCTACAGTCCCCTGAGGGTCGGAGAAATGTGTGAACAAAACTGACAATTTTCGGCACAGGTTCCACGATGTGCCTAATTTGAACTTTTTACACTCCAGATGTTCTTGTTGGATGCTGCAGTGAAATGTCCAAAATTCTGTAAAACGGTCATCAGCTTCACGCAGCCCTACAGGCTGTTTACAGATCAGATTATAAATGGTGCTCCATTTGTTGACAACAGCAAATTTGGTTCCTCAACAACATTGATCAGTGTCTCTTTCATATCAGTGCCACATGTCCTGTCTTTTAGGGTATAGTATCAAGTAGCTCTTCTTTTATGATAGTAACAAGACTCATCCAGCTCTATGCTGGAATACTAGCATTTCTCAAGATCAAAGTTAAACAGTGTCTCAGTTGCATTGTATATTCTCTGTTCAACTAAAACCATTCATTTAAAATGTTTATCTTCTTGAGAAAAGATATCAATGACATCACTAAGGCACCTTTTTATCAAATTCCCCTTCACTGTATGGCTTTTTGACACAAGGAATGTTCCATGCCACTTGATACAATGCAAGTGTGACTGGATCTGCATGTTTTGTGAATTTTTCCAAAAAAAAAAAAAAATTCCCCAAAACAACTGAATCTGTTTATCTGACTGATGTTTCAAAGCCTTTAGCTTGTGTTTGCAAGGTTTGGTACCTTTAGGGAACTCATGGTCCTTGTTAACCCTTTCTCACAGTACATTCGCCTCTCACAATGTATGGAATGGAATGGAAAATCAACTTGTCTGACATTTGCAATCAGTATAAACAAATAAATTACACTATGCAACAGTTTTTTTTCCCCTTGGTAGTAAATTGTATAGTTATTTCCTAATCACTTATACCGCAAAAGTACAGAAAATGGCTTTTATTCCCTTCAAACTTTGCTTTTGTGTCCAGGACATTGGTATTTTGAAATTTACCTATTTCTGTTGAGAGAACAGGCAAATTTGCCTGGTTTCATTCACATAAATTCGGAAAAAAACAGGTAAATTTCAAAATACGTTGTTTTTGAATTAGAACAGTGCCAAGACATTGCTGGATGCGCTGAAGTGTGAGGAGTATGGCTGGGAGGTCATCAGAGACTTAAAAATGGTGGCATTCCTGATGGGTTTCCAAGGTTTTACCAAGTTACTTCTGGTTCAAATATGAATACAGATACGAATATTTGGAGAACTAAACAGATACAGACACAGGCATTGTGTTCCACCCCTAAAATATCATAAACCATGATAAAAGGCAAGTGTAGTGGTTATAATGAAAATATGCCTAAGATAATGGAAGTGTACAGATGTGACACCCATGAAGATATCAATAACTCTGAACCTCACAGCAGACTTTTTCCCCTTTTCTCTCCCATTTCAACCTACAGGAGCACAAAGAGAGATTCTCCTTTCTGACGCCCCTGACAGAATAAACGTACCTCTCATACAGATGGTGTGTCAGTTTGCTCTCTGACAGCAGAACTGAATGTCTTGCTTTCTTCTTGTCCAAATTTCCAACCTTCTAATTAACTTCTAATGATCTTTTTGATTAAGGTATGTGTGTGTGTGTGTGTGTGTGTGTGTGTGTGTGTGTGTGTGTGTGTGTGTGTGTGTGAGTGAGTGATTTGGGCTGGGTTATGTGCTTCCAGCACTGTGACAGCCACAGTGATGAGGATTAATGGAGTAGCACATGCCAAAGTGCTGATGAGATACTGATGCCACTGGCAAGACAGACAAACACAGCACCCTAAAATGAAGGTAGAATGCTAAAAAAAGGCCCCACTTTCCTAATACCACACTACTTCTCAACATACCAAGCACCACTCCTGTGTATCAGTGTTTCATCGAGAGTGCATTAATATCAGAATCCCAGCATGCTCTTTTTAAACCGCTCTGTAGATTAATACCTGTTCAAAACTACACCACTTATATCAACTACACTGAAGTCAGTGGGCCCATAATAGCCCGCTATCACTGGGAATGTGGTCTATATTTCTAGAACTGAAGATGTAATTACTGGTGAAAAACTATATCTTGGTTGTGATACATCCAAGGCCAAAACAGGCCCAGGAACATCTATAAACATTTTGTGAGCTAATACTTCACTGCCACCTTGAAATTCTTCAGCAACTCTTCATATACAATGGAGGGAAGCCAACAATAAGAATTTTCCAATCGTGCTTATAAACTTTGTTGAAAGGATTTCAGAAATCTCACTAAACTCCCACTCCACTTTTTCCCCACTTAGTTTCTCCATGCTGCAGATCATGTAAAAAAAAAAAAAATACATAATACATAACAGACAACAGACATATTCAACATTTCATCATTTGTAGCTTGTGAGGGGTGTGTGGGAGTGAGTCCAATACATACCAGAACACTATGTTATCAGATTGTATGAAAATACAGAAGTTATTGAGAGCTTGGTGTACATGAACAGATCAGTTAGCAATATGCAACCATCTTCCCGATGATGAGATTGTAAAAGTGATTTTGGCTCCAGTAACATACATCAGTTCATAAGAATCATGGATGGGATCTCAAGGAGGAGTTCAACTCTCTGGATTTTGACATCTCTCTCATTGTGATATATATACGGACACTCTCCACCTAGAAAAGAAGAAAGCTTGTATCTCCCCAGCATTCACTATGTCTAGAATAGAAAAAGGCAGCACAAGCACATAATACATCCCTCCATCCATTTTCTGTACCGCTTATCCTATACAGGGTCGCAGAGAACCTGGAGCCTATCCCAGAGGACTCGGGACACAAGGTGGGGGATACCCTGGACGGGGTGCCAACCCATCACAGGGCACAATTGCACACACATTCACACACCCATTCACACACTACGGACAATTTAAAGATGCCAATCAGCCTATAACGCACGTCTTTGGACTCGGGGAGGAAACCGGAGTACCCGGAAGAAACCACCAAAGCACAGGAAGAGCATGCAAACTCCGCGCATGCAGAGCAGAGGCGGGAATCGAACCCACAACCCTGGAGGTGCAAGACATATGTACTATTATAATATATAACAATATAATATAACTATTGTTATATACCTGTAACATTGTCTATATAAGGAGGTGCCATGGTAGGATAAGCCACTTCTTGGAATGTACCACCAACAGACAGCAGAATATGCTGATGTAGGCAAATCTTACCAACAGTGGTACTAAAACATGGCAGCATAAGAGTAAGCGTAAACTCAGAGAGGGATCAAACCCAGATCAGTCAAGACCCAAAGAACAGACCGTACAGAAAAACCCCTAAGACAACATGGCACATAGTGATGCAGTAAAAGGTACAATCAAGTGGCAGAGATCATATACAGACACTGTAATGAACATGCATTGGACAAATCCAAATAGAAGGAAGCACAGAAACAGAAAAAGACACAACCAGATACAATAGATAAGAAGAAAACATGCAATACATGCAATGCTTAGTACAGTAACATCCGAAAAAGGAAATCCAGAAACTGAAGAAATACCAGGGACTGAAAAGAGGGATAAAGTGTATATGGAAGGTTAAATCCTAGCTTGCCCTCTGGTTATATGAGCAGTCAGGGTTATGTCTCATTGGCTGGACGAGTGGTATCAACAGATTCCAGAGAAGACAACACCAATACCAGTCTAAGAGAGAGCAATTCTAGCCTTTATGTGATCTTTATCTTACATACAGTAATATATGTCCATCAAATGTGATACCATGTCATACCAGCTGGAACAGAACAACGTGAAATGATCCCTGAGGACCAGACTGAAGACTTCTTTCCGTAGTGCTTCCTGTGTACATCCACTGAAGGAATTTATCACATGTGGCTTAGTATGAGGTTTCTACTCACTCCTCTATAGTCTGTCCAAACCATGTCTATATATCTTGCTGTGTGTGTTTGTGGGGGTGGGTGGGTGGCGGGGTGTTATCGGGGGTGTGCATAGGAAGTGTCACGGCTCCCTATTCCTCAGCTGGCAAGAATGAGAAGACAGTGGCTGTTGTCTATGCCATCTTTCTTCCCACTCATCATTCACAAAGGTGGATTCAGGGCCACTATAAGTGCCTTTCTGTATTATTTAGGGCTCAGCTTTGCACTCTGCAACCCTGCTCATTAGGATCACATTATACATAAAGCAAAAAGAACAAGAGCCAGAGCAGGAGAGGCTTTGAGCTTCTGCAGTTCAAAGGAAGTGCACGTGTGCGTGTGTGTGTGTGTGTGTGTGTGTGTGTGTGTCCCTAAATATTTCCAACTAAAAAAAAAAAAAAAATCATCCATATTGCAATATGGGTTACAAGGCTGACGTTAAAGTCCTTAACTCACATTAAAACACAAACCGTAACTCAGTAAAACTGTGTCTCCCTCAGCCATGCACCTAGCACCAATTTCAGATTATTTCATGTTCAGTTCTTAGTACATGGCTCAATATTCAATATTTATTTACAAAATCTTTTTTGCCTGCTAAGCAAACCTTCTCTTTGATTATCTGGGACAAAGACATGGCCAGTGAGACCAATACTATGCATGCCTATTGCTGGATGATGGGATGAAACTGTTACAGTTCTGTTCTAAATAAAGTGGGACTGAATGTCCCCTCCTCCTCCTCACCAAATTCGTGACATATTCCATTTGGAGTCTCTTGCCAGGCATTTAACTAAGACAGCTTAGGTTTGGTGAAATTCATAGAATTCCTTTTATAAAGGGGGAAGACAGTCTCCCATGTCTCTCCCACCAAACTGTGATTCATTTCATGAAGTTAATGCAATGTGGTGGCTCTCCTCTTATTAATCCACCCTCTCTATGTAGGATGAGAAAAAGCTGACTTGTAGGAAGCCTTTGGTACCAATCTACCTAGAGAAATGATCTTGAAACACGTCCAGCCTTCTTTCTGCTGGGACCCACTTTCAGTACAGCATCTCTGCCACTTGCAAAACAAAAGCACCCACGGTGAAAGTCTTAAGCGCATTCGTAACACATGGTGGCCACTCCAGCCACATTAGCACACTATTACATATTTCAGGCAGACTGTATAAGTGCTTTTCCACAAGACAGTGCACTAAGTTACAACAAGGTTACTAATCCAGATCCAGAATTTTCCCAGTACATAATAGTAACCGTTGTAGCGTAAATTATACCAAAAGGGGCATTATTATGCATTATTCTTTTAAGCCAGAATAATGAAATGGATCAACTTTAAACATGAAACGAAACAGAAGCGCACGCTTGGATTCAACGCCCCTTTTTAAAGGAGACGAGTTTTAAAGCGTGCCCGCGTTATCTACAGGAATGTGTAGTAACTCGGATGAATCTGCAACGTTTAAAATAATATTCTCCACCAGTTACAATTTATGTAACAAATAAAAAAAAAGATGTTTAACACGTTTAAATGTATTCTCCAATTTATGTGAGGAATTGGCTCGAGTGGCGTGGAATATATCTATATATCTAATCAACGCGTGTTGTGACCAGTTATAAATATACATCAGCCATGAAAGGGAATTTATATAGGTGCACATATACATATAGATAATTAACTACAACGGATTATAATTAATTATTACTATGTATGTGGCCTAGATCAGCTTTATGAACTCTAAAGAGTGAGTTTATCCTTCTGGCCAGGAAGAATTAACTCACGAAGTGTATTATTAAAGATAGAGCGGGTAACGAAGATCTTATGCAGTATTTAAGGGACTCATCACGTGACCAAAAACAGAGAAAATCAAGCGTGGGATAATAGATTTTAATAGCTATTTGTGACTATGGATACACACGACTAATTCTAAGCAAGACATACATATATACACATCTATATACAGGGAGAGAAAAGGGATAGAGAGAAAGTGATGAAAGAAAGGGAAGCAGACAAAAACACAACTATTTAGCCTTTTTCAGAACCAGCACGAACTTAATTCTCCTGTAACACAGGGGTACAATCTTAACGCAGATATAGGTCATTAACTATACTTGCATGGCCTCAAGGTTGAGAGTTTGCGCGAGGTCGTGTAGAGTTCGCTGGTTTGTTGTTGTTTGGAAAGGCGTGAGCCCGGAGGTAGTTGCATCTTGTGTCCGGAGAGAGAGAGATCCTGGCTTCCTCTTCCCGGGGCACGTGGCCCCGGGGGAGAGAAACCGGAAGAAGTGAAGTTGAGAAGTGAAGTCAAACTCTGAAGTCTAACTCTCAAATCCCAAGAGGAAGAGGAGAGTGGTGAAGTAGAAGAAGAGTGAAGTGAGCGTGGTGTTGTTTTAAAACAACACCAGCGCACACGCCTCTTTGGGCTATGGGCCAATCAGGAAGTTGGGTTTGCATGTCCGGATGACTCTCTTTGTCTGGTCTCGGACCCTAATTTAAATGTCCAGGGAGGAGCTGGCTTATACCGTGTTATAAATGAAATTAAGTGAAAACATGGAATGATGTATCCCATTGCAATATGATATGCATAATCAATCCGGGTATCTCGAGACGATTAACTACATACCAAATTCGATGGATTTGTGAAGAATATTACAAATAAAACCTGGTTACAGACATTTAAAATGATATGCTAGATTAAAACTATTTAAAGTCATTAAGGTTAGTTAAACACACAATATATGTAAACAAAATAACATCACACTATTTAGACATGGAATAATTACATATAATTACACGTTACATTGAAGAGAGAGGGGTTTCTCCATTGTGTGTGTAAGGTAAGCGTGGGGGTGTGTGTGTGTTGGATCCCTGCTGACGAACTAATCATGAAGTTTCCCAGAAGTTCAGTCATCAAAGGTTTCTTTTATTGCAGGGGTAAGTCCTGTGTGGGTCCCAGAGAGACTTTTTGCATTCCAAAGCGGCATCTGGCCGCAGGAGACCTCTCGGGGTTACTCTATGTTTAGTTTGGGTTAATGTAGAAATCAGTTTGAGAATAGATCATACGCTACAGATTCCCCCCTTTCGGGCAAGGATGTCCAGGTGTGGACATCGTTGGGCGACAGTCGTCATGGTGATCGGATGACAAGTGGATCAAACTGATTGATCAGCGGGTGGCTCCCCAAATGTCCTCAGCCTTTGCTTCCTCAGGCTGAGGGTCCATCTCGATGTGTGTTTGTGTGTGCGCCCTCTAGGGCCAGTTCAGAGACAGGGTCAATGGTTGGTTTCTTCCCCAGACTTTTTGGCAGCAGTCTTCTGCTTGGCGTAGGCCTTGTGGATTCTGCCTGGTGACACATTGAGCAGTGGGCATCCACCCCCCTTTTGGAATTAGGGAGTGGTGGCTGGGAGACTTGTGCTCACTGGTCAAGGAAAACTCTGTGGTGAGCGTTTACCTTCTCTGGTCATTTTGCAGAAGGTATGACCAGTTCTCTGTGAACGGTGTTAAGTTCATCTGTGAATGTGTACCCTGGTTGTGCTGAAGTATGGCTTTCAGCTCGGGTCGCCAGCAGGTGGTTTTTTGCAGGCTTTGACCTTAGCGTTCCTTTCTGTTCAGTTCACTTTTTGCTCTGGTTAGGAGAGCTTCACTTGGAGTTTCCTGATGAGTTCCTCTCTGGATTCTCTCTCCAACTGCTCTCGGTGCTTGGTCTCTGCATGAGGCCCTTTGTAGTTTTTCCACTGCCTCTCGGAGCTCTGGGTCCATTTCACCTTCTGTCCCGCGCCGGTTCTGGGTCTCGAGGAGTATGCTGATTTAGGCAGCTTTGAGCGTGGGCCTGGTTCCTTCAGGCCTCCTCGTTCTAGAGCTTGAGCGCGCTGCTGCTTCTTGCTCCAGGTGGACATTGCTCGTTTCGCTGGGTCGTGCCTGGGCGACGAGGTGGTGTGCGAGGCTCCCGATGATCTCTGCCCATCCTTTGGGGTTCTGGATCAGATTGTGGGCCGTCTGTCCGCTTACGTCGTCGTCCAGCTGCTCTCTGCTTAGGTGCTGTAGGTCGCCAGCAGCTTGGAGCAGGAACGCAGTCATCACGACACACAGCCATGTCTCGAGGTGGTCCCAGTGAGTGGCGGGACTGGATGATTGGGACACGGTAGCTCACTGTTGGCGAGAGAGAAAGAACACCAAAGGCCATACAAGTCCGCGCAGAATTAATGAGCTACAGTGACACTGAATTTGGTACGCAGGGAGTATAAATTTGGCTAACTGGTGTAGACAGTTAGTAGTACATAGGCCAGATAATTATGGTTTTGGCCGTAAGTGGCCGGGGAGGGCCAATTTGTGTGAGTACACGCCGGATCTAAATGGAAATTTGGGCAGGCAGTAGCCTAGTGGGTCATCTTACACTGGCTGCCTGGGTCGTCAATCTAGCATTTAGCTCTTTTTCTTGCTGGTTCTCATAGGCTCTGTCTGTATGTGAACTTTGGGAGATAAGTCACAACAGAACAGCAGCTAACACAAAAGAAAACAAAACTGGAACAATTAGAGGAGTGAAATGTAAAGCGAGATGTAAATGAAAACAGGTATAGCTAGAGGAAAATAGAAGACTTAAGTTAGCTACCACGCATAGGGTTTATGACAGGCCTGCCGGAGTGGGGGCGCTGTTGAGTCATAAGCCCTATGGAGACGGTGTGGCTTAAGAGAGAGAGAGCTGGGCCAAACACTTAAATAATCAGAGATGTCATGGCTTATACTAAGTGGATGGGCCGTATGCCATTTAGCTATGTCTGGGGTGAATTGAGGTTGCTCAGATGAGAATCAGTGGTGAAGCCAACCTACCTGACGGTCCCCAAACACTCAGCTGCAGTGTGACTCAGGGCCCCTCGCTTTCCCGTACCATGGTGCGACCACTCAACCAGCTATGACCTTTAGCACAATTGGGCAGCGGTCAGGTGAGGCATGCCAACTGCCAGGCTGCAGAGCCAGAATCGGGTTTCCTCCTAAAACCCTTTTTTGGGGTCAGCTGCCTCTGTGGCAAGCTGCGCCAGACGGGCGGGTCCGTCGGTACGGAGCCTTACTGTGGGTACGTAACCCAACTGCTCTGGTGGTCAGTTGGCCTCGTCTGCCTTTTCACCTGGAATGCTCAAGTGCTGATGTCGCCTGCGTGCCGCCTACCAATGGTACGAGGGCCGAGGCGTCCGACGCGCACACTCACAGCCAGCGCTGGGTCCGCCAGTCCAGGCGACTCCATTCACCGAATTCAACCTGGGGACAACCGTCGCTTCTCCGCAGAGCACTAAGGGGAGCATTACCTGCAAGTATACAAATGGCTGAGCAAATGTAACTTGATATTAATTTACAATTTCAATTTAAACCTTGTTTAAATTAAATCTAAATTAAAGCAGGTGTAGGGTAAGAGATAAAGCTGATACCTATAGTAATCAGACTCACTCAATTAATGAGAAAGGTAGAAATATAGAGATAAGGGAATACTGAACTGTTCACGAAAATTGGAGGTACGAATTAAAGAGAGAAAAGAGAAGGAAGCCTTATCTATCTGTGAATGTCCTGGGGAGAAGTCCTACTGAGGGGGAGGCACTAATGGACAACACAGAAGCCTGATTTAAATCTTACTTAAACTTAGCTTTAGTTCAAACTAAGCAAGCATGCATCGTAAGGAAGGCTGAAATAAAAGAGTTACCGAATGGTAATAAAATGAAATAAGAAATGCAAGAAGTGAAAATACAAAAAGGAAAAAAAAAAAAAAAACCCAATAGTAGTCCGAAAGACTAGAAATAAAATTAAGGTAGCAAGGGGGAAATTGAAATAGAGAGAGGTCAAATGAAATTAAAGGGGAAGGAAATAGTGGACCTAGCTAAGAAGGACCACAAGGTGGCGACGGTGGGCTTACGCCACAGTGAGTAAGGAGGGGGTTAGGTTACCACGCGTTAGACGCTCAAGAGGGCGGCCCTCTGGTGGTCAGTCAGAGGTACTGCGCCCTACCCCCCCTAAACTCAGACAGGAAGTAAAATCGACGCGCGTTTCCTAGAAGACGGCTTTAATGGCGATTTCATGCTTGAACGGAGAACCTTTTTAGATCTAGGGATCCTTTTGCGCTATTTATGCACAAGAAATGTGGGCAGGATTTCTTCGCTGCCATGCACACAAAATCACAACGGGGTTTCTTCGCCGTTGTCTAAATCTTACACTTGATCAGAGTGCAGAGGACTCCCTTATACATATCAATCAAATATTTGCCAGCAGTGATTTTGATTGGGTATGCACACGGTGCGCGTTTTGGTTAGCTACGCCAAGGTTGTGCGCCGCAGGGAGTGACATCGCTTAGTCGAGTACATTGGTCCAACGCAATGAATCGAATCTAGCGGTATAATAATAAGGCCTTTCAGAAAGATAAGAGGAACATCGCTCAAATCAATCTCTTACAGCACTGGAAGAAGATTTCTTCGTTCTTACCAGGCGATTACACAATTAAAAATGTGCTGTTCTGCGATTTCATCGTCTTCAGACACAAGTTTAATGTTATGACTGCAGTTTTAACTCTAAGCACCTAACCGCGGCTAAATTTGTCAAACAAATACGCGCTGTTAGCGTGCTACACAAACAATGAGCTTTAAGCTTTTCAGTTATCACGGAGTGGGGGAGGGGAGTCGCGTTGCGACTCGACTCACTGACTCGGCTCACTGACTCGGTTCACTCGCCGACTCGGTTCACCTGGCGAGGGCGCGCAAATACACACATCTAATAGCACCAAAAATCTAATAAAACACGCTGATTGAAACGGAATTGTTCACGAAATAAAGTTTAAAACACTGCCCGCATTCTCCACCATTATAATGTAGCGTAAATTATACCAAAAGGGGCATTATTATGCATTATTCTTTTAAGCCAGAATAATGAAATGGATCAACTTTAAACATGAAACGTAACAGAAGCGCACGCTTGGATTCAACGCCCCTTTTTAAAGGAGACGAGTTTTAAAGCGTGCCCGCGTTATCTACAGGAATGTGTAGTAACTCGGATGAATCTGCAACGTTTAAAATAATATTCTCCACCAGTTACAATTTATGTAACAAATAAAAAAAAAGATGTTTAACACGTTTAAATGTATTCTCCAATTTATGTGAGGAATTGGCTCGAGTGGCGTGGAATATATCTATATATCTAATCAACGCGTGTTGTGACCAGTTATAAATATACATCAGCCATGAAAGGGAATTTATATAGGTGCACATATACATATAGATAATTAACTACAACGGATTATAATTAATTATTACTATGTATGTGGCCTAGATCAGCTTTATGAACTCTAAAGAGTGAGTTTATCCTTCTGGCCAGGAAGAATTAACTCACGAAGTGTATTATTAAAGATAGAGCGGGTAACGAAGATCTTATGCAGTATTTAAGGGACTCATCACGTGACCAAAAACAGAGAAAATCAAGCGTGGGATAATAGATTTTAATAGCTATTTGTGACTATGGATACACACGACTAATTCTAAGCAAGACATACATATATACACATCTATATACAGGGAGAGAAAAGGGATAGAGAGAAAGTGATGAAAGAAAGGGAAGCAGACAAAAACACAACTATTTAGCCTTTTTCAGAACCAGCACGAACTTAATTCTCCTGTAACACAGGGGTACAATCTTAACGCAGATATAGGTCATTAACTATACTTGCATGGCCTCAAGGTTGAGAGTTTGCGCGAGGTCGTGTAGAGTTCGCTGGTTTGTTGTTGTTTGGAAAGGCGTGAGCCCGGAGGTAGTTGCATCTTGTGTCCGGAGAGAGAGAGATCCTGGCTTCCTCTTCCCGGGGCACGTGGCCCCGGGGGAGAGAAACCGGAAGAAGTGAAGTTGAGAAGTGAAGTCAAACTCTGAAGTCTAACTCTCAAATCCCAAGAGGAAGAGGAGAGTGGTGAAGTAGAAGAAGAGTGAAGTGAGCGTGGTGTTGTTTTAAAACAACACCAGCGCACACGCCTCTTTGGGCTATGGGCCAATCAGGAAGTTGGGTTTGCATGTCCGGATGACTCTCTTTGTCTGGTCTCGGACCCTAATTTAAATGTCCAGGGAGGAGCTGGCTTATACCGTGTTATAAATGAAATTAAGTGAAAACATGGAATGATGTATCCCATTGCAATATGATATGCATAATCAATCCGGGTATCTCGAGACGATTAACTACATACCAAATTCGATGGATTTGTGAAGAATATTACAAATAAAACCTGGTTACAGACATTTAAAATGATATGCTAGATTAAAACTATTTAAAGTCATTAAGGTTAGTTAAACACACAATATATGTAAACAAAATAACATCACACTATTTAGACATGGAATAATTACATATAATTACACGTTACATTGAAGAGAGGGGGGTTTCTCCATTGTGTGTGTAAGGTAAGCGTGGGGGTGTGTGTGCGTGTGTGTGTGTGTGTGTGTGTTGGATCCCTGCTGACGAACTAATCATGAAGTTTCCCAGAAGTTCAGTCATCAAAGGTTTCTTTTATTGCAGGGGTAAGTCCTGTGTGGGTCCCAGAGAGACTTTTTGCATTCCAAAGCGGCATCTGGCCGCAGGAGACCTCTCGGGGTTACTCTATGTTTAGTTTGGGTTAATGTAGAAATCAGTTTGAGAATAGATCATACGCTACACCGTGATAGTAGGTGTTCTCAGGAGGTTGTTGGGTGATGACAGGGGATGATTTCCTGTGACACACCAATCTTAGCAGTACCCTCAGGCCCTGATTTACTAAGATCCAAAATAACGAGCACTAATTTTCATTTGCAATTGGATAAATTATTATTATTTTATTAATTATTTTTATTGTATACACAATTAGTATAAATTATGTCGTGTGCAAAGTCGGAGGAGGAAACGATATGCAAATAAGGTATGCACTATTTACTTTCTGTAGCCATGGCGAATTCAGACTCGGATAACTGAATCCAAGAATAATAAAAATGAGCTTAAAACTTAAGTATAGCGCAGACTTCATGCAGTGAGATGCAACTTCAAAACACAAAAAAACAACATTTATAAATGAACCAAGAAGAAATAAAAGTAGACATGGCTGTGCATTGTGTTAAAAAGATGTGTGAATATTTATTATGAAATCAAATTTACCACAATAATAATAATACAATTTTTCCAGAAGCTTCTTAATTTCACCAATTACCAATTGGCATAAACAGGCTTCCGCAAATGAAATACATGCATTCTGGAATTTTTTTGTGGCATTGCCAAAGTGACTTGGGTGCTAAATGAATTGTATTTTGCAGATTTAGGTTGAAGCGCCTCATGGTTTCCAGTCTTATGCCTAAAAAGATCATGCTTTCAATAAGCATTTGAATCTGGAGGTAAGCAGTTGCATACAGATGCATGAATGTAGCATAGACATAAAAATCCCTTCCAGGACTATTAATCAATGCAAGATAGTGTTCCTTATAGGAATACTTATAAACAGTGCACCAACACACAGGAGTTTACCTAAGACTATTAATGGAGGCCTGTCATGGAATAGAGATGAAAGATGCAGGTACTTGCTGAAATATTCATTAAGACCATAGACAGTATTTACAAGATAATATCACTAAATGGAATGTATGTACCCATGAGAGCATTAATCAGCTTCAGATAGATGAGCATTTTTAACCACTGGCTAAACTGACTGCAGAAGTACAGCTATTCATTCATGGTTCACAAGTGATATTTTAGCAACCTTGGTTTTCGAAAGAGACAGCAGGCAGTTGGCAGCATTTAAGGATATTTTTCAGCACAGATAAAATGTCAACTCTGATTTCAACAGGTGAGGCAGCAATTCCACCTTATCTAGCCCTCCAGTGGCCCACGGGCTGCTTCAGTCCCCTAAACATGCAACCCTGCACATATCAGCTGTGTGATAAATGCGCCAGCGCGACAGCATGCAGTCAACCATATTCCGAGTCATTTACGAAAATACCTTCTGAAAACCGAAAACTGGAGCTCTGTGGGATGTCAGAGGGAGTGATTTTTGAATGCGAGTGTTTTATGAATGAAGACATTAATTCCTATGCGGAAAGATTAAGGATCAGCAACAGTGCTGCTGCGGTGACACTGTAAAACATAAAACCCAAAAGCTGGCGTAAACAGAGCACATCCGAAACCAGACAGAAAAGATTTATTTATAATCAGAAAACAGGAAGGAGGTCTTTCACAGCACATACTGGATAGGGAGGACTGGATAAAACTAAATAATGAGAAAGGGAAGAAAAAGAACAAGCGACAGAAACAGAAAGGTGAAAAAGGTATACGCTTAGAAGACATAAACTGTACCTCTGTTGTTAGTCACTGGAGTGGTACCCTCAAAGGTATGTCTTTTGTACTTTTAGTATGCAGTATTCACCTAGGAATTTGACTGCAGTGTACTTTGAAATTTCATTTAAGGCATGGGTGTTTCTACTATCAACATCCCTGATCCAACTCACAAAGAACTTGAATCAGGTGTGTCAGCAGTACAGTGCTGTGAAAAAGTATTTGCTCCACCCTGATTTTTTCTGTTTTTGTGTATATGCCATATTAACTTGTTTCAGAAATTAAAACATACAGTTTTTGAATGATAATGTTATTTATTGAAGCAAAAATGTTATCCAATACCAACTGGGCCTGTGTGAAAATATATTTGCCCCCATAGTTACTAACTCCACAAATCTATGAAACTGCATTCATAATGGGGTTCAGCTGGACTAGACGCAACCAGACTGGATTACTGCAAACCCTGTTCAAACAAATCAACACTTAAATAGAACTTTTTCAACAGCATTAAGTTGGTTAAAAGGTTTTACCCAGTAACACACTATGCCAAAATGGAAAGAAATTCCAGAAATGATGAGGAAGAAGGTGACTGAAATATATCAGTCTGGGAAGGGTTACAAAGCTATTTTAAAGGCTCTGGGACTCAGAACCATAGTGAGAGCCATTATCTCCAAATGGAAAAACTCTGCACAGTAGTCAACCTTCCCAGAACTGGATGACCTTCCAATATTCCCCCAAGAGCACAGCAACGACTCATCCAGTGTGGAGATGAAGATGCTTTGCTGCTTCAGGGCCTGGGCAACTTGCAATAATTGCGGGAAACATGAATTCTGTTCTCTACCAGAAAATCCTAAAGGAGAATGTCCAGTCTTTAGTCCCTAAATCGAAACTCAAGTACAACTGGATTATGCAGCAAGACAGTGATCCAAAGCATAGGAGTAAGTCCTAGTCCTAGAAGTACAGTATCTCACAAAAGTGAGTACACCCCTCACATTTTTGTAAATATTTTATTATATCTTTTCATGGGACAACACTGAAGAAATGACACTTTGCTACAATGTAAAGTAGTGAGTGTACAGCTTGTATAACAGTGTAAATCTGCTGTCTCCTCAAAATAACTCAACACACAGCCATTAATGTCTAAACCGCTGGCAACAAAAGTGAGTACACCCCTGAGTGAAAATGTCCAAATTGGGCCCAAAATGTCAATATTTTGTGTGGCCACCATTATTTTCCAGCACTGCCTTAACCCTGTTGGGCATGGAGTTCACCAGAGCTTCACAGGTTGCCACTGGAGTCCTCTTCCACTCCCCCATGACAACATCACAGAGCTGGTGGATGTTAGAGACCTTGCGCTCCTCCACCTTCCGTTTCAGGATGCCCCACAGATGCTCAATAGGGTTTAGGTCTGGAGACATGCTTGGCCAGTTCATCACCTTTACCCTCAGCTTCTTTAGCAAGGCAGTGGTCGTCTTGGAGGTGTGTTTGGGGTCGTTATCATGTTAGAATACTGCCCTGCAGCCCAGTTTCCGAAGGGAGGGGATCATGCTCTGCTTCAGTATGTCACAGTACATATTGGCATTAGCTCCCCAGTTCCGGCAGCACTCATGCAGCCCCAGACCATGATACTCCCACCACCATGCTTGACTGTAGGCAAGACACACTTGTCTTTGTACTCCTCACCTGGTTGCCGCCACACACGCTTGACACCATCTGAACCAAATAAGTTTATCTTGGTCTCATCAGACCACAGGACATGGTTCCAGTAATCCATGTCCTTAGTCTGCTTGTCTTCAGCAAACTGTTTGTGGGCTTTCTTGTGCATCATCTTTAGAAGAGGCTTCCTTCTGGGACGACAGCCATGCAGACCAATTTGATGCAGTGTGTGGTGTATGGTCTGAGCACTGACAGGCTGACCCCCCCACCCCTTCAACCTCTGCAGCAATGCTGGCAGCACTCCTACGTCTATTCTGCAAAGCCAACCTCTGGATATGATGCTGAGCACGTGCACTCAACTTCTTTGGTCGACCATGGCGAGGCCTGTTCTGAGTGGAACCTGTCCTGTTAAACCGCTGTATGGTCTTGGCCACCGTGCTGCAGCTCAGTTTCAGGGTGTTGGCAATCTTCTTATAGCCTAGGCCATCTTTATGTAGAGCAACAATTCTTTTTTTCAGATCCTCAGAGAGTTCTTTGCCATGAGGTGCCATGTTGAACTTCCAGTGACCAGTATGAGAGAGTGTGAGAGCGATAACACCAAACTTAACACACCTTCTCCCCATTCACACCTGAGACCTTGTAACACTAACGAGTCACATGACACCAGGGAGGGAAAATGGCTAATTGGGCCCAATTTGGACATTTTCACTTAGGGGTGTACTCACTTTTGTTGCCAGCAGTTTAGACATTAATGGCTGTGTGTCGAGTTATTTTGAGGGGACAGCAAATTTACACTGTTATACAAGCTGTACACTCACTACTTTACATTGTAGCAAAGTGTCATTTCTTCAGTGTTGTCCCATGAAAAGATATAATAAAATATTTACAAAAATGTGAGGGGTGTACTCACTTTTGTGAGATACTGTAAGTGAAAGACTGATCTCCAGTTATCGGAAGCGTTTGGTTGCAGTTATTGCTGCTAGAGGTGGCACAACCAAATTTTAAGAGTAAGGGGGCAATTAGTTTTTCACATTGGTGATAGGTGTTCGATAACTTTTTTTGGCTTCAATAAAAAAATAAATAAATAAAAACTGCATTGTGTGTTTACTCAGGATGCCTTCGTTTTATGTTCAATTTCGTTTGAAGATCTAAAACTATTTAGTATGAGATATACACAAAAACAGAAGAAATCACAGTACATAGCACTGTACATAATATGACAAACGTTTTAGGGCAAATCTAGAGTTGAGAACCCCTAATGTAAGGTACAACAGTGTTCCTTAAAATCCTGTTATATACCTTAAATGAATTTAAAAACTAGACTGCATTAATAGTTCTTACAGTAAATTCTGTCCATTCGCTTGGTGCCCATCTTGACAATACTCCCAGGTTATTTCCAGTCATACAAGACCAGGCTCCTATCTACTTGAATGAGGAGAAATCAGTAAATCCAAAATGGGAGAATGGGTTTATTGACCGCAAGATGACGTTTCAAACAGGGCTTTGAAATCAATAATAAAATCAGACAAAAAATATCTTAGGCTCCTATAACAAAAACACATTTATTAGGTTGATCTGGTTACTGTGCACGGCATAACAAGTAGGAAAATGCTTTACAACATCTACACTATATGGCAAAAAATAAGTGGACACCTTACCATCACACCTATACAAGCTTGGTGGACACCCCCCAGTAGCTCCGTAACTCTGCCTTTAAATAGACTATATGTTATGGAATACGTAGTTTAGAAAATCTCCTGCTCCAGATACAGATACCACATGCATGCATCTACAGTTAACCGTATTTCCTCTGAATAATCGATGCTCCATTAAAAACAGACTCAGTGACTGTGGGACACTGAGGAAGCAATAACATTAGACCAGAAACTCTTCATAAAACATTACTAAGACGTCAGGGCACATCTGAGCAAGGAACCTGGATAGAGGGCAGGAATCTTCGGTCTACAAAAAGGAGCATAACACTGATTCGAGCTTTGAAACCCTGATGTTCATTTCATCTTTTCTCACTGCAACTAACCCATCATGATATATCACGCCTTTATCACTATTCACGACTGTAACTCATCATCATGGCAGTTGTGTTACTCTTATGTTTAAATTTATTAACTTTGGTAGCAGTGTGGTGGCGTAGCAGGTAGCATTGCTGCCTCATGCAGCCAGGGTCACTGGTTCGAGCTTCCCTGAACCTGCCGGTGTGAAATTTCACATAGGCCCTCCACGTGTTAGTGTGGGTTTCCTGTAGGTTCTCCGGTTTCCTCCCAGCTCCCAAAAACACACCGGGTGAATTGGCTATGCGAAATTGTCCTTAGGTGTGAATGCATGTGGTGTCTCTTCCAGGACAGGCTTTAAACCCTGAAGTGGCTGAAGATAAATGAAATTTTTCAACATTACTCTTTATATAAAACAGTCCACTGACCACAGCAGTGAAACGTGTATGTGCCATTGCCTACACATCACTGTTTCAGAGTCTTGTAGTCATTTAATACAGTTTTAAATACTTATTAGTCATGTAAGTATTTCTCTGATGTTGTCACGTGAGATGAGAGCTGACTCTGGCCCTGTCCCAAATGTTGCCCTAAACTAGCTAAGGGTCAACTTACCAATCCATACAGTAAACAGTTCCACTATCTTCATAATACTTTCATTAGTAAATAGTTATAAGTCCTAAACACTGACTGGAGGAATGTTTACGAGCCTTAGTGGATAAGATCAACAAAACAGACTTCATGTGAAAACTGTAATGAACTTCCTGCTTACACAATTGCACTTGACCAGTTATAGAAAGGAACGATTTACAAATCGCACTATCCGGTGTCACTCAGATGAGGACGGGTTCCCTTTGGAGTCTGGTTCCTCTCAAGGTTTCTTCATTATGTCGTCTCAGGGAGTTTTTCCTTGCAACCATCACCTCTAGTATACATTCATAAATAAAAAATATATATCGTGAATGTATTTATTTCTGTGAAGCTTTGTGACAATGTCCATTGTTAAAAGCGCTATACAAATAAAACTGAAAAACCTGGTCTAGACTAGCTAGTTATGCTAAATATAGATCTTTTTTAAAAAACCGCTAAGCTGCAGCACAAGTATTTCATTTTCAATCCAGACTAAGTCTACAGTTTGTGTAGCTCCTGGCTGACACCGTCTTAGATTCACACATGTCCTCAGGTTACTGCAGTTTTAGTGGGAGTCACAAACTAGCTGTAGAAAATGAAGTTGTAGGATCTGCCACTGTAATGAAGGGAGAACTGTAGTGTTTCCTACAAATGTATTTGTACTTGTCTACCATGCAACAGAATAAAAAATAAAAATAAAAAGTCATGATGGACACTATAGTGCCTATGATTTTAAACTATAGTAGTGTAAAAAATGATGTCACCAAAGTTAACAACCAACAGTAAACAAAACAGTATATTTTAAAATAAAACCATTTGGGAGTGGGCACATGCCCTCTCTCCTCCCAAACTGATGCCTATGATCTGAAAGCTTCAGGCTGGGTGTAAATGTAAACCAGAGATTCTCCGGCTTTGAAGCCAGCTTGTAATAAAACGGTGTTAAAGCTCTGTTCAAAAGGAAGGTTATAGATGGATTTTTTTTTTTTTTTTTTAATTCCTGCTCCGCTGTATTTCCTGAGAGAACGGCTCCTTAAGCTCCTGCCTGTGTGTTTATCAGCGTCAGCCAATCTGTATTTCATATTCACCAGACGTAGCTGACAACCTCCGCTCCTCTCCTTTCATCCGTGCCTTTGGACAAGCACTTTGGTTTGAACTGTTAAAAGTTGTTTAAAAGTGGAAATGGCATTTGAGGCTGAAGTTTGACCTTTTTCTAGCAATCTCCAATCCACAGCCACACAAACAGTGATAGATGGACTTAATCGGACAACGTCACCAGCAGGTCTGCAACACCTACCCACATGTAGGGGAGAGCCGACACAACAGTAACACACTTGTTTTCTCTAAATGCAGACATACAAATGCAACTTGCATTGCATGCAAACACAGATAGATCACTTCTGCTTGTCTGTCTGGAAAAAAAATGAAAAAACACTTGTCCACTTGTGCTGGAGATATTTGTGGAAAAATCGATTTTCTGCCATATACAGTGGTGCTTGAAAGTTTGTGAACCCTTTACGATTTTCTATATATCTGAATAAATATGACCTAAAACATCATCAGATTTAGTCCTAAATGTAGACTAAGAGAACCCAATTAAACAAATGACACAAAAATATTTATTGATTGAAGAAAATTATCCAATATTACATATGTGTAAATGGCAAAAGTATGTGAACCTCTAGGATTAGCAATTATTTTCAAAGTGAAATTAGAGTCATGTGTTTTCAATTAATGGGATGACAATCAGGTGTGAGTGAGCGCCCTGTTTTATTTAAAGAGCAGGGATCGATCAAAGTCTGATCTTCACAACACACGTTCGTGGAAGTGTATCATGGCACGAACAAAGGAGATGTTGATGCTCATCAGGCTGGAAAAGGTTACAAAACCATCTCTAAAGAGTTTGGACTCCACCAATCCACAGTCAGACAGACAGATTGTGAACAAATGGAGGAAATCCAAGACCACTGTTAGCCTCCACAGGAGTGGTCCACCAGCAAAGATCACTCCAAGAGCAAGATGTGTAATAGTCCGCGAGGTCACAAAGGAATCCAGGGTAACTTCTAAGCAACTAAAGGCCTCTCTCACATTGGCTAATGTTAATGTTCATGAGTCCACCATCAGGAGAACACTGAACAACAATGGTGTGCATGGCAGGGTTGCAAGGAGAAAGACACCAAAAAGAAAACACTTGCTAAAGATCACGAGGACAAGCCACAAGGCTATTGGAAAAATGTTTTGTGGATAGATGAGACCATATTAGAAAATTTTGGTTTAAATAAGAAGCGTTATGTCTGGAGAAAGGAAAACACTGCATTCCAGCATAAGAACCTTATCCTGTCTGTGAAGCATGGTGGTGGTAGTATCGTGGTTTGGGCTTTTTTTTTTTTTTTTTTACTGCATCTGGGCCTGGACAGCTTGCCATCATTGATGGAACAATGAATTGTGAATTATACCAGTGAATCCTAAAGGAAAATGTCAGGACATGTCAGGAAATATCATGCATCAAGACAACAACCCTAAGCACACAAGTCATTCTACCAAAGAATGGTTAAAGAAGAATAAAGTTAATGTTCTGGAATGGCCAATTCAAAGTTAGTTGCAGTTATTGCTGCACAAGGGGGTCACACCCGATACTGAAAGCAAAAGTTCATATACTTTTGCCACTCACAGATATGTAATATTGGATCATTTTCCTCAATAAATAAATGACCAAGTATAATATTTTTAGGACTACTTTTAGGACTTTTAGAATCTGATGATGTTTTAGGTCATATATATGCAGAAATATAGAAAACTCTTACATAAACTTTCAAGCACCACTGTAGGTAAAAAGAAAAAAACCAACAAAGTATTTTTGTATTATTATTATTATTTCCTTGTGTGTTCAAAAACTGAAATCTTTGCAGTTGTGTACACATAGCTCCACACTGTCAGGTAGTTTTCATAGTTTGTGCATGCTGCTTCTGTTTGCAAGATTGTGAGAAACCATGGTGACAGCCAGCGTAACACCGGTTATAATCATACAGAATCTTGCTTCAAAGGGTCTCAGACTGCTAAGAGTAGTGAGAGGTGACAGCAGTCAGACAGAAAAGATGCACACACTAACTTTCGCCCACATAAGAATGAACTGCATTCAATGCGGAGTGCATACATGCACTACACACAAAAGTAATCATAGTAATCAAATGTAAAAATTAAAACAAACAAAAATAAAAAGCATAATGTCTTTATGAGCTCTCTGTGATTGTTCTGCGCTCGCTTTTCCGCATGTGCGTAATGGTTAAGCAATGATCTTTTTTAATTACTTAATATTTTCCAAGCCACCTTTAAAGGCAAATCACATGCAGTAGCGAATGCAGGATGTTTATCATTGATTTTCCTGATGTACATGTACGGTTACAGTGTTTTTTGAGTGCTTTTATAATTATTGCTCCCATGCAATGTGACTATCGTGCTACTTTGCTGCTTTGCAGTTGTAATATGGGACTGACCTAATGGGGAAACGTGCACATGATAAAAACCTTTGTTTTTATCACAGTTGTGCCGATTTTCCCCCACACGCAATTACAAATGCGCATATACTAAAAACGACCTAGATCTCACGGCAAAAACCTACAAAAGCTGTGGCTAATATTCAACTATCATGTAAACACAGCCAAAGTCAACAGTAATTGTAAAAGAGAAGAAAGGAAATGACCAAAGATGTTGATTCTTGCTTCCCTGAGCACCACTCTGTCGCCTGATCTGAATGCAACATCACAGTTACATCATCACTATTTAAACATTGGCGTTGGCCTCGCACCTCCAGGGTTCGGGGGTTTCCTCCGGTTTCCCTCACCCGGTCCAAAAACATGTCTTGTAGGCTGATTGGCGTTTCCAGATTGTACGTAGCGTGTGAATGTTTGCGCGGTTGCGCCCCGCGATGTGTTGGTACCCTGTCCAAGGTGTCCCCCGCCTCGTGCCCCGAGTCCCCTCGGATAAGCCCCAGGCTCCCCGCGACCCTGTGTAGGATACGCGGTATAGAACATGGATGGATGGATAGACCTCAGAGCAGGGTTGCTGCGATATCAAAATTTTGACACGGATACCAACACCAGGCGTAGTATTGTGATTCTCGATACCAAAATGATACTTCGACAAAAAGATATAAAAAAAAAAAAAGACTCCTTTTTATGAATACAAAGCATATAATAAGTTCATTTAAACAAAGTAATAACTAAATAATTTAAACACGGTTTGATTTAATATTCAACACTGACCAATTGAGAATTGGGAGGTAAGTCGCTGTTTTCTGAGGGTTAATGTCACAGGCTCAAAGAAAGTGCGTAATTAGAGCAGGTACAGTTATACTGTAGAACACCAAACTGCAACATTATTAAACTAAAATTAGTAGCGTCCCTCAAGGGGCGAGGAAAGGAGCGGGGAGCGGAGAGAGACACACCGTGTGCAGTGTGAGCGGAACACTGTACAAAGAATGAAACTTTCGACAAAGCTGTCTAACAGCCCGTATCCACGTCAAGGTCGTGATGACTGTCAGCCAGATTTTTGCGAGTGTTGGCTGTTTTGCAGTGGAGGAATTTGCAGCGCAATTTGCACACTGCTCAAATCTCACTCTTTGAGCCTGTCTTTTCCACAAATTGAGGGAAAAAAACTAGCTTGCTTTATCTGTGAGCGTGCAGCTGGACTCCCATCGGACTCGTGGTATAAGCAGAATACAATGCCAGATTAGTGCTGGCCTATTTAAATGCAGCATCGAAAGCACTGAACGTTACCTCGTGCAGCTCTACCTCAGAGACTGCATTTGCACAAGGCTAAGAAATTTGTGGGTGTGTGTATGAGAGGATGAATGGGTGTGTGAGGCAGAGAGGTGAGAGAGATAGAGGATGCTTTACCTGATGGGAGGTCAGAGTTTCTCCCTGGAGCCCTATTATAGAACGGCAGTAAAGGATGTGCAGGCAGAGACACACGGAGGGGCTACACTTGTAGTGTGTGTGTGTGTGTGTGTGTGTGTGTGTGTGTGTGTGTGTGTGTGTTTGAGATCAAGAGAAAAAGAGAGAGACAGACAGCGACAGGGACACAGAGAGAGAACGCAATGCTATGATAGCATCTTCTCTTCACTGCAGACACTAAGCTACTACCATCAATCACTGATACACACACATATATACACATATGCAATCACACACACACACACACACACACACACACACACACACACACACACACACACACACACACACACACACAAATGAGCAGACATGCTGTTCATGCCTACCAGCACAAGGGAGTGAGTAGCCCACCACAGGGTCATGGATGAACTGTCGTTCGTTCAGTCGGGTCATACAGTACATGTGGAAACAATCCAGGCAGATCACATGACGCTCGGCACACTGAGCCACCAGGACGGGACTCCTGCAGGACGGCGCACAAGAGATTATATCCACTAGCATTGAAACTGTGCATGCACGCGCTCATTACCTAGTTTTACTCACTATTTGTGAGTGCTGTTAAAAAAATTACAAGAAATAAACAAACAAACAAACAAACAAATAAACCAACAAAATGTCAAAAATACAGCGGCATCGGTGGTATTTTGAAGCTTTAGTATCGTGATGCTACCGTAGTACCGGTATACTGTGCAACCCTAAGCACTACTAGTTTTTATTAATCTTCACTCTGCCATATGATATTTGACGAGACTATCACAAACATATCACTGAAACAGAAGCATTAGAGATGCGCTTTTTTATTTTTGTCATCAGAAATTGTCTTTTTTGCTGCGCATTTATTCAGGCAACATTGTAGCACAGCACTTCCTCCTCACAGCTCCAGGAGTGCATACTGTACACGTATATATGAGTGCAAGGTGCCCTACAATGGATTGGTGTCCCATCCAGGGTATATTCCCACCTTGCGCCCAGTGATCCCCGGGATAGACTGTTGATCTACCATGACCCTGACTACAATAAAGCAGCTACTAAAGTTACTGAAGGAATGGATTTAACTCCAGTTTCCACAATCCTGACACAGCGAGCTGAATTTGTTGGAATTCTTGTGTGAAGATGATAATTCTTAACGGAGATCCTTGCTTTCCTCCGAGTTTATGAATAGACTACACCACTGATTTGATTTGCTTGCCAATTTCAAGTAGTATTTTTCCCCTCAGTGTAGTATTGTAGTAGTATTAGTATTTTAATGGCACTCTTCCGCAGTGCCATGAGGCAGGACTCAATTTCTGTGGACTGGCTCTGGATGTTGTGTCCCCTGAGGCTTTCCTAATAACTGATGACTGTCTCGGAAAATAGCTTTGTTTCAAGACAGCATGGGGCTCAAGACAGCAGTGCAGGAGGGTGATCCAGTTTAGATACCGGCCCCACAAATACAGGTGGATGTATGTGTGAGAGAGAGAGAGAGAGGGAGAGAGCAATATAAAGAAATCATTACTACGTGAACCCACATATGTAACAGTAATGCCACTCTCTCTTGCTGATTTTTTGATGAAATTAATTTTTTTGCCAATCAAGGACTGAGTGTTCAAAAACACCACTTATCATCTAAAAGCGCCTGTCTCATATACACACACAGTTGACTTCCACAAATCTAGCAATCATTTTGTCCACAAAACAACTCCCTATCCATTAAGAGCGCACCCTCAACAGTACACACGCTTGATCTTAAGTCAGCCTCCTAGCACTGAGCTCAGCCTCGGTAAGCCCTCTTCTGGTGGTGCTTTAAGAACATGCCTGTGTCCTTGCCTTTGCCCTTCAGAGAGAAGGAGGAGGAGGAGGAGCAGGCAGGAAGCGAAGGACGAAGGCCAAACAAAGGCCCACTCGGGAGGCTAATTGCTGTGCCACTTCAATCAGTTCTTGATTTGAATGGTGAGTGTCGCTGATTGGGCTGCATTGTGCCAGATCTCGCCGCCTTCTCGTCATCCAGAAAGCAGGAAGGTGGCAACAGTTGTGCTGAACTAATGGCTAACTGCTGACCTCCAGCAAGAACACACACTGCACCGATGCCTGGTGATTGCAGCTAGGTGTGGCGGGAGGAGAATTTTAGTCGCTGAGGTGGTTTAACCCTAAGTCATTCTGTTTGCCTAGTACTAATAAAGTCACAGCTACAAGACTTGTGTTATAATTTTTTAAGAGGCTTCATCGGTTCAGCTCATTTCTACAATTACCTAACTCTTAAGTTCTCTGGCTTTGTTTCTAAGGTGGTCTTTCCATATGAGGTAGCCATAAAACACAAAGGACCTCATCATGTTTTCTGTGTGAGAGCGGACTGCTAACTTTGCTGTCTTGCAATGATCTTTTAAAGTATCCCAGAACTCAAAAACATTCTTTTAGAAAAACCCTGATCCTGATCAGTGCCTGATTCCAAATATATAAACTGGTGTTTGGGTCAGATTTGTTACATAAAGCTAAAGTCCATCCATCTATCCATTTTCTGTACCGCTTATCCTACACAGGGTCACGGGGAGCCTATCCCAGGGGACTCGGGGCACAAGGCAGGGGACACCCTGGACGGGGTTTCAACACATCGCAGGACACAATCGCACGCACACTCACATACCCGTTCACACGCTACGGACAATTTAGAAATGCCAATCAGCCTACAACTCATGTCTTTGGACTGGGGGAGGAAACCGGAGTATAAATACAGAACTCGTATGCTCAGTTAACTAGCTAGCCAAGTAACCTTAGCCAGCTAAGAGTTGTGGTGGTTATTATGGGGTAGAGTAGTGATAATTATACATTTTGACAGGTTTTTGCTATGTAACTGTAGTTCTATGAACTCTATGAACGTATAATTGCCAGAGGCAGTGTATAATACCTAAATGGCCCCCAAGATACACTGCCTGGCATAAATATTCACCCTCTTTGAACTTTTCCACACTTTGTAGTGTTACAACTTCAAATTGAAACAGACTCAATAGGGATTTGTATCATTTTGATTTGTACAAAATATGTCTAATATTTGAAGGTGGAAAATTTTTTTTACTGTGACACAAAGGTTAATTATGCGTGCTGCATATGATAGCAGAACCAACACTCGCTGAAATCACAGCTGCAAGTCATCTGTCTCCATCAGCTCTATATTTTTGTCCATTCTTCTTGGCAAAATTGCTCAAGCTCTGTCAGACAGGTTATTGGTTTTAAACCTCTCCAGTGTAGGTTTCACAGTAGACTCAGGGTCACTGTTCTGTTTAAAAGTGAACCTCACCAGACTCAAATCTCTTGCAGACTGGATCGGGCTGTCTTCTAGGATTACCTGTATTTGGCTTCAACCATCTTGCCATCAACCCTGACCAATTTCCCAGTTTCTGCTGCTGAAGAACATCCCTACAAGATGATGCCACCTCAACCATGCTTCACTGTGTGGATAGTGTTCTCAGGGTGATGGTTACGTTTACCAAACCAGATAACCTTTTTCCACATGTTTACTGCGCCTCCAACACAGCCGTTTATACGGCTTTTTCCACTAATGGCTTTCTTCTCACAACTCTTTCACGAAGCCCAGCTTTGTGGAATGTCCAGGCTATGGTTGTCCAGTTAACATCTCTCCCATTTGAGCTGTTGATCTCTTCTCTGCTGCTTCTCTGACTAATTTCCTCCTTACCCAGTTACTGACCTTTGGTGGACGGCCTGGAGGTTGTGCCATATTCTTTCCATTTTTTAGATGCAGGATGTGCAAATCTTGGGATATATTTTATAGCCAAACCCTGATTGATACTTTTGCAGAAAGTGAGCTGGGGCCTGCCTGAATAACCCCCCTGCCAGCAAGCTTACTGATCATCTATCAGCTGTTAGAGAAAGAGATACAAGTTCTCAAGGCAAGTTTTCTACATAGACAATTTAAGATACACTCACACAACGTCAGTGCAGGCGATGCAGGGGACATGGCGCACATTGGTCATGATCAAGTCCAGTGCCACCGATGTGTCATCATCACAAGTGGGATGGGCTGCACACTTCCAATAAAACTCCTACACAAAAGAAAAGATGCCATGTCTCTTTATGGTAGACAAATAGCAACTGCAAGAGAAAAGTCCAAAGACAAAGACAAAGACAAACACAATAAAAAGAGAGAGAGAAAAAGAGCAAAACTGATGAATTTGATGAGTGTGTCTGAGAGGAAGTGTCTGAGAGAGAGAGAGAGAGAGAGAGAGAGAGAGAGGTAATAAATGTACAGAATGAGTGATGGATTGTGAGATATAACAGTATGCAAGTATGTGTGTGTGTGTGTGTGTATATATATATATATATATATATATATATATATATATATATATATATATATATATATATATATATATATATACACACACATACATACATACATATATATATACACACACACACACACACACACACACACACACACACACACACACACACTCACACACACACTCTCATATATACATGCATACAGTGCGTGTACGGGAACAAAAGCTGGTCATAACTAGAAGCAACAGAACTTCAAGTTCCTTATTCTGTATTTTTTGTTCGGTGCATGTTGTATGAATTAGTACACATAGCAGGAGAGGTGCTGCTAGCCCATACCCCTAGTAAATTTACATTTCTGCTGGAACTAATCTTGAAAAGATACCAAAAATCTTTTAACTGGCCAGTGTCCAATAGAAAACCCATCATTTTTGGTTCTTTATGCACTTGAAAAAGGCCCCACTGTGACAGTGACTATGAGAGAGGGCAGGACCACATTCAGTGCAGACAGTCAAGGCGCGACTCTCTGTCTCTCACCGCCACTCGGCCATCGCAGTCCCTCGACTGGCACACACCGTGAATCCTATCTGGGAGAAGTACGTCATCCCAACATGAGGGTCCCTGTAAAAAGCAAAAAAAATAAAAAAGCAAGTAAATGACTGGCCACTCTATGTTTAAAATATCCCCTAGTATCTCTATTAACCAATTGTTCACTTATCAAGTATCAATCAACTCCCCACTTGCAATCTCTATTAAAATGATGTAGTTTTTGCTACTTAATCATCCCATCTAGCAATCATGCTGAGTGCAGGTTGAAACGTGATTTCTGAGTGAACCTACAGAAGAGCAAAGCTTTAGATGAGGGTAGACCTTTTAGGAGACAGGCTGAAAATTCTCAAAAAAAAAAAAAAAAACCTTTTAAAAATCTTTTTAGTTACTTCTCTCTCCATGTGTACCTGTCCTCTTGCTCCGACGCACCCCTCTGCCAGATTAAAACACTATTTCCATCCATAACTGTACTGGGATCAACAGCTGCCGGACTAAGCCTGGCCTGATTAGCATAAACATTTTAAACATTCCGACAGGAGCCTTAATAAGCTAGAGAAAAAGGTTAAGAAAATCATTACTCCCCCCACAGCAGACAGGGGAGTGATAGAGGGCCGGAGCACAGGAGGGATGAAGCGAGGGCTGGGAAGAATCCAGAGGGCTATGGTGGTGGGGCTTGGATATTACACGAAGACACCTGCTAAGAGACAGCAAGGAAAGGTCACACAGACCCCTGGTGCATCAAAACACACACACACACACACACACACACACACACACACACACACACACACACACACACACCTCCGTGTGAATGTAATGATTAATGAGAAAAGTGGTTATGAATTATTCACCAGCACCTTCTCCATTGTTCACAGCAGTCTCTCTGTCCCTCTAACTCTCCCTCTCTGTCTCTCTCTCTGGACATAGAGAATCAACACCAAATCCCAACAAAGCCTTAATTAGGTTACTGTTGGACAAACAGCACTGAGCCAGCTGTGAGAATCCTGCAGCCCGATTTGAACAGAGTTTGCACTCGAGCGTGCCATGCATTTATTGGTTGGTTGAGGACACTACAATTACAGGCAAGAAAGTACAACAATCCAAAAACAAACAAACAGTAAATCAGTCATTAACAGTGTAACAGTGTAATCATTAACAAATTAACTGTAAATCTATTAAAAAAAAAAGACTAAAAATCATGTAAAAGTATATGTAATAAAATAAAAGACTCAACAACTACAGGGAAGGCAAGCTACACGCTTACAGAACAGGTAAAGAACACCAACAGAGCATTCTCGGGAACATAATTCCTGAGAGATATCACTTAAAAATGTCATTTGCATGTTTTTTGTTTTGTTTTGCGTTCCACGCTGGGGCGTCCTCAGCTGTGTGTGCCTTGAGTGCCCCTCACCTACGCCACTGATTATCATAGAACAAAAAAAAGTCTCTATGTGTAATGTTCAGTAACTGCTGTAGGGCTTATGTCTGCAAAGTTAGGCTTGGTAACTAGTAGGCTGCATGCATCATAACATCTTATAATAATATACTGCGTGATAATTGCACAATCGCAAACACTTTCACACACTATAGACAATTTGGAAATGCCAATCATACAACACATGTCTTTGGACTGGGGGAGGAAACCAGTGTACCTGGATGAAACCCCCAAGGCACGGGGAGGAAGCGGGATTCGAACCCACAACCCTGGAGGATATAACAGGATATAACAGGATATTTACTAACATGTCTACCTGAATGGCGTATACACTATTATTTGTACGTCATTTTATAGTAAGGAGAAGACGGTATAATTTTTCCAGTCATAGGATCAAGAAGTTGGACAGGACAAAAAATAAATAAATAAATAAATAGAAATATCACAGAGATACTCTGGTAATAATAATATCACCCCCCTTCTCCATGTGAAAGTAATCACATCTAAAATAGAGCTTTTGGCTCCAGTCGGACTTGCGGACTTGAGACTCAACTTGGACTTGAGGGGAATATGAATTGAGCATGACCGTGCATCTAGTTGACAGCAGGACTAGGATCCAGAAATAACATGACGTCTCTGTTTAGTGTCCTTATCCACATGGGGTGCAGATTTGGCATGTGTGTGCTGTGCACAAACATTCTGGGTGCCAGGAATCCAATCAGCACTCCTTTCTGTGTTAACTGAGTTTTGAGCGCAAGGCAATCGTATAGCAGCATCCCAGCAGCAGTGTAAAGAGCTCATCCTCCAGAGATGGAACTTGGAGACGAAACGTTGAAAAAGACACACACAAGCCTCATCTAGTTCACAGGCTGAGGCACTGCAGCAAACAGTCACGGACAGAGACAACGCACTGTCTGACCTCCCTGTCCCTTCATATCTTTAAAAGCAAAACTGGGAGTTGCAGAGCTCAGGACCTTTAGTCTTAGCCCCTGTTTTGCTGCATATCAGGAGAAATTTCTGAGGACACGGCCTGGCAGGCAGAGCCGGAGGATCCTCGGAGCCAGCTTCAGCATGAGATTGGCACAGGAAGCAGGCTATGCCAAAGACCACCCTGTGCAGGAAGAAAAGGCAGGTGCAGCTTAGTGACTTGTCACTCAGCCTTTGCGGAGAGCGTGCAGAGAGTCTGAGGATATGGTGCGGTGGGACAGATGCCCAGATGCTGAAACAACAGATAACACCAGCCCCGGGCTGTGCACATGCACGCTCACACACACACACACACACACACACACACACACACACACACACACACACACACACACACCTGGTGCAGGCAATGAGTCATACGTTTCTGATTCAGCTGAGCTATGTCACTGTTTGTTAATTGCTCTGTTACCTAAAAGCAAACAAATGATTTGGTCAAAATGGTCTAAAAGTCAGTTATATGAGTTTGCAGCAAGAAAATACTTAGCTGCCAGGAATCTGTTTTGCTGCAGGGGAAACAGCATTAGTTTCAGTTATAATTAATATGCTACACGATACATTTCGAAGCAACTGGAACTGGAGACAAGGGGGTTCCAGTTTAAAAATGTTAACCTTCCCTTAAATTACATTTACTGTTCATTTAAAAGCAATCACCAATGACTGGTTTGCCTCGCACCTCCAGGGTTGGGGGTTCGAATCCCGTCTCTGCCCTGTGTGCGCCGAGTCTGCATGTTCTCCCCGTGCTTTGGGGGTTTCCTTTCCTTCGGGTACTCTGGTTTCCTCCCCCAGTCCAAAGCCATGCGCTGTAGGTTGGCCGGCATCTCTAAACTGTCTGTAGTGTGTGAACGGGTGTGTGATTGTGCCCTGCGATGGGTTGGCACGTCACCCGGGGTGTCCATCACCTGGGATAGGCTCCAGGCTCCCCACAACCCTGTGTAGGATAAGCGGTATAGAAAAATGGATATACTCATATAACCTGTGTGTATAAATATCTCCTCTGCATAAATGTCAGCCCCAATTCTTTCTGTAGTGTGTGCTATAGTAGTCTGCTGGAAAATTGTTATTAGATTAGATGTGGAAAATCATCACCAAAATGGGGGGGAAAATTCAGTAATTCTTTCAGATCCGCTGATTTTGCAGCCCCAGATTTATACACTCACCCGGCTGAGTGTGAGGGTTCCTTGCTTGCAGGTTCGGCAATGCACGCGGAGTTTTCCTGGCTGAATAGACTTGCACACCGTCTTACAGAACACATAGAAAGTGCTGTGGGGTTTGGGCTCTGTTGATACAACCATAAACATGAGCATTAGCACAGTTTAAGAGTGTTCATGCATTAGACTGGACACATTAAAACACCCATGAACCCATTGTATTCAGGCTATTAAAAAAAAAAAAAAAAGAAGAAGAAGAAAAAAGAAAATCAGGGATGCTTGAATTTCTACAATCGCTTTTTCTGATGTCCAGATTCATTTAGAGATTGCTTTTGCTGCTCTTCTTGCGTCGGCGGCAGCCATTGTGCGTTTAGAGTGAAGTGCGGAGCATTGCTGAGTGAGGGATCAGACAAGGACAAGGTGCATCAGGGAATGTACAGACAGACACAAGCCGAGGACAAAAGAGCTACAAATCCAATTAGCCGGGAGAAACGGCAACTAGAAATTTTTATGGTAAATGAAATGGAGAACACGTCCTGTCTGGCTGCCCCACCTTCGTCTAATTCACATACACACACACACACACACACACACACACACACACATACACACACAAACCTACCTGGCCGCAGTGTTCTCATTAGAGCTAAAAGCATGGGCCTGAGAAGAAGGATGTGGTACCTTGCCACGATTCTCAATAAATCCAGTAGAGTGGGGTTTTATAAAGCATGGCCTGTCTAATTTATGACATTGTTGTGAAAACGCTCCATTATGCTAATGCTTTTAAAGCGGCGGTGGGGAGGGGAGGGTGTCAGAGGACAGTTAGATAAAGACGGGCATGGGATTGGGTGGAGCAGGCGGGAGGGTTGGGGAGCCGCAGAGGAGGTGGAAGGACGAACATAGGACAGCTTTTAAAAGTGCCCATCAATGTGGAGCATGACAACAACTGCATCACACAAAACACTCGCTGAAACGGATAAAGGACAAATCTGGAAGAGGGCAGGATAGGATGTTGTGTTACCATAACTCACAATGTCTGTACTGGGTAAGTAAAAAAAAATAAAAAATTTTTTAAAGATATATTTTTGTTTTTCTCAACAGAAGACCTGTCCTGCAGCCATGATAACGGGTGATAACTGCGCTTGGTAGCACACAGTGAGAGAGTTTATATGGGATCACAATGGTGCCATGGTGCAAAAATTCAAATAAAGAGATAAACGACAAAAGACAGAAACAACCAAACACAAAAGTGATCACTTAAACGTGCAGTTTGTCATTTTTACATATTTATAGACCTTTAACGCAACTGATCTCACCGGGCTTCATTTCAGGCCCAGAAATTAGCCCCACCCCCAGCCAGAACAGAGCTGGGAACCCATAAAGCATACTTATCCTGTGTTTGTGGTGCCTTATAAGTGGTAATATGCAAGTTGGAATAACGTCATTTCCCATCAGCACTTTTGACATCTGAAGTGAGGGGGGGAAAAAATAAAAAAAGTTGGACGCCTCCAAGAAAGTGTGTCTTTTGTTTGCTCTGTCAGAGCGTGTAAAGCTCATAAAAAGCTACTGTAGAACCCTGGTGGTGTGAGGGTGTGGAGGAAGACTCGAGAGACAGGAGGAATCTTAACTGAGCTCCGGGCTCACGTTTATTCAGACCGCGTTTTTCAGCACACTTTCAAAACTCAACAGAAAACAACAAAAACTCGCGGCTTTCGTGCTGTCAGGTTCAAGTTCACACTTCTTGGCATGTGTACGTGTGTGTGTGTGTGTACGTGTGTGTGTGTGTGTGTGTGTGTGTGGGTGTCTCGCAAGCCCTGCCAAGTGGTCTTGCACTCTGTCTCTCTCGCTCGCAGGTTACCAGAGCTACTGAAAACACAAAGAGTCAAAATAAGTAGACTACCGGTAATCAGACACAGGTGAGAATCATTAAGCGTTACCTCCTGTGTCCACTGCTGTTGTTGTGCTGCGATTTCAGTCCAAAATGTTGCATGCATGTTTGAAGTTCACTACAGTAGAACAATACCAATAGCCACCCGGGCCTGTAAGAAAGAAGCTTTTTATGAGCTTTCTGTGCTCAGACAGAGCAAACAAAAGAAACACTTTCATGAAGGCGTCCATGTTTTTTTTTTTTCCCCCTCAGTTTGGATGTCGAACGTGCAGAGGTGGGAATTGACGTAATTACAAATGCTGATATTGCAAATTACCCCTTAGAAGGCATCATGAAGGCAGCAATAATTTCATCAAAGGGGGTGGGGGAAGAGAAACTTGCAAGTATCAGAAGGCTCTACGATTTACGTACTGCACCTTTAATAGTTTCTTTTGTCACGTGACAAAAGGATTTTGTCCATTGTGTAATTTACAATAAGACAAAGAGTAGGATCATGATTAAAATAGTCCCAGTGTAAAAAAAAATGAAAGAAAAAAGAAAAAGAAAGAAATTCCAGGCTTACCATCAAGCCCTCCCCGACGACACACACCTTTGTGTCTGTACCTGTTTGTGTGTGCGAGTCCTCATTCTCCAGGATGACAGCGAGGCCAGTGGAGGTGGCAGGCAATCGTGAGGCGCTGAGGTCCAGTCGGGTCAGACTGTCTACTCCTCTGCTCAGCCTGCGCTGCAACACCAGCTCAGAGCGGCGTGCTGAACCAGCTGGAGGCAGTACCACGTGTACCGTGCTCTGTTCTGGCAGATCATAAGCCTAACACACCAGGAGAGGAAAAATCCCATCAATATTCCCAATTAGCCCTTAGCTTGCCTCTTCAGAATTCATGAGCAATGCCATCTAGAATTAAAAATAAACAATACACAAAAATTAATATACTTTGCTCAATTTTTGGCCTAATAAAAAAAAAAAAAACATCATACCCATGAGGACAACTTTTTTTTTTTTTTTAAACAATAGCATTTCCACTCAAAGACAAACGTGACCAAAAAAAAAAAAAAAAACCCTAAGGACTGTCTATTATTATTTTTAAAATTATTATTATTTGAAGGAAAATCGCACTGTTCCTGTTACAAAAATCTTTCTCCATTCATTCAAGAGGCCGCTAGTAGCTGTAAACGTCATAAGACATGACTTCATAAGCCTGAAGACACTTCATGATTGTGCACAAGAGATTTGTGACAAGATGAAGCAGTGGTTTGGCATCGTTGTGCTAGCTCTAGGGAAATAAAATCCATCTTCCAAGTGTTGCACCACAGTCTATAAAGAAATAAGGTATTTGAATTGCATAATAAAGTGCATAGCCAGAGTACTCTCGTAATGTACTGCTGACTATTGTCTGAAGTTTCTGCCATATGTTTGATGAAAGAAAACTTCAAAACATTTCAGTCTCAATTAAAAAAAAAAAAAGAAGAACATTCGCAGGCACAATGCTAATCCAGCCGGATGAGTGCACTTCAGCCTGCTGGGATTACAACAGAGAGATATAAACATGCCAGTCAAGCACAGCACTGGCACAAAGCCACTAGTAAACAGAAGGAAGGACAAAACTTACAACGGAGAAAAAAAAAAAAATGACACTGCCTCCCCAGGCTGCTGGAAAATAACACAGTGTGCGACTGTATACAAAACTGTGCAAACTTTATCAAACCTTGTTCTGTTTTAAAAAATTACCTTCCCGGCTTACTGGTTCGCACTTCTGCCTCGCACCTCCAAGGTTGGGGGTTCGATTCCCGGCTTTGCCCTGTGCCCCGTGTGTGCGGAGTTTGCATGTTCTCCCTGTGCTTCAGGGGTTTCCTCCGGGTAATCCGGTTTCCTCCCCCAGTCCAAAGGCATGCACTGTAGGCTAACTGGCATGTCTAAATTGTCCAAAGTGTGTGAATATGCGTGCGATTGTGCCCTGCAATGGGTTGGCACCCCATCCAGGGATGGACAGAACTACCTTTCCCCTTCAACCTCTACGGTATGGAGCTGTGGCCTGTGTAGTATGAAGGCATGGCTATTTCTCCTACAGCTTACAATAACTCAGCTTGAACACCTACAACGTCTCACTGCATGCCTCTTATTATCCAGGCCATTTACTTTGTGTGGAACTTGAAATGCTGCGGTTTGACTTCCCTCCATTTCTTTTTGCTCATGTTTCATTTTCAAATGGAAATTTGCAATGCAAATGAGCTCTCCAGTGGCAAACATGTTGTCATTGAAAGTGAGAGGCTTATTAGAGCACCCACACACACTGATAGGTGAAAAGGTCCTTGTTTGTGCAACAGCCTATACACATGAGACCATTTCTCAATGGGGGGGAAAACATGGCTTGAAATGGGGATGGGGGAGGGAGGGGTAGAGGGTTGCATAAAAATTAATTACATTTTGTTCAGTTTCCCAAAGTGAACTGCAAGGATTGGTTTTTACTGACCAACCAACTGCATACCTGCTGGTTTGGAGTGAACGAGCCACCAGTCGAGGAGTAACGGACAGTTCTAACATACTCGAAGTCAACTTCAGATACTGCATCATTACAGAGCCTTATAAGGACATGAGTGAAGACTGCATGGAAATTAGCATTGATTATATGCTGCATGATGGATGTTTGAAGAGTCAGAGTGCATCATCTATAATGGCCTGCCATGGTGGATATGGCATATTATGGTTTTCAACAGCACCTTAAGAGTTTTATGATGGCACTCTGGTTTTGTCATTGCATTTGGAATCAATGATAAAAAGGCCTGCGGTGTGTCAGCCAGATGACCCCCATGATTGAAAGGGTCACACTGACAACATTCAGTGCACCTGAATGCATTAGTCAGTCTGGCTGACGTGTCCCGCCGTTACACTGATCGATTCTGGAATGTATCAGAAATAGCATTGTTGTAGCCTTAATTTGGTTTCAGGATGGAACATCATACAGACAATTTTAACCAGTACTATAATATAGGCAAAGCAGAAAAAAAAAAAAAAAAAACCTTAAACTCCCAGAACTTGTCTGTGGATCCAGAGTTGCATTCCTCACTCTCATAACTACATACCTGTTCACCTGTTCCTAGTCCTAGTTATTTTGTAGTCATTCAGTTACTGAATAAAGCTGAAGATGAATACCTGATTAAGAAGCCGGGACTTTAAGGGTTTAAGGTTAATGGTGATTCTGTGAACGGATACGATCCCAAGAAGTGACATTTTGAAAATCCTAATCATCTCACCACTGAAATCCACCACATATATTCACATACTCTGAATTTCAGAGCTGCTTAGTATTTGGTATGTCCCCGTATTGCTTTAGTGACAGTGTGCACTCGAGCTGGCATGGATTTCACAGGTTCGTGCAAAACTTTATGATGCATTTTAGCTCAAATCCATCAGCGTGTCGTCTGAACACGTGCTTCAGAAGAAGAGATTAGGCATGAGGAAAATCTGACCTTTTGTACAAAGCAGTTAACATGATCAATATCTCAAATTTGCGTACATTTAAAATAGGGACCTAGAAATAGTTGCAGAATCTTGAATATTACATATTCAAGATATTGAACATTTACCTTCTTTGTTTTAAATATTTCAAACTCCTAAAACCTTCGGCTGATTTCCAATTTTAAATGAAAGAAGAAATCCCAGACTTTCAATGTGGTCTCAGACTTTTAGACCTCACTGTACAACAAACTGGAACCTCAGAGAGGAAAGCAAGGATGTTTACACCTGGAAAAAGTGGGTAACAATTAAAGCCTGCTCAGTGTCTGCCTCCATCCTCTGGATGATTATGAGGCTATCGTGAATCTGTTGTGCATTCACCCTGCGTTGATATGACCTTTCCAAATTATGATGTGCTCTTTGGAGAGCCCGATCAACAAGTCAGTGTTTTAAAGACAGGGACGGGCTGCATAAGCAATGTCTCACGTCTTTGGAGGCACACAATGACAGAATTTCAATTTTAAGAGTGAGGAGACAATCAATGAGTCCTTCATTCAGAATCATAAGCAGCCCAAAAGACTGCGCTCCATTTGCCAAGGTCGCCTGAGGTTAAAGCTATCTCCCATGGATCAAGCAATACAAAATATTCATCTGGAAGGAGCTCGACGCTGCACATGTGATGAATGCGAGAGGCAGTGAACACAACCTCCATACTGTTTACTCTATTTCCAGCAAGCCACTTCATTGTCCGCATTTATAAAGCACAGCGGCGGTGAAGTGAAGAAACTACAGGCTCCATTGTGCAAAAAGTCACATTCATATCCACCTGAGCCTCATGATACTGGTTTTTTTTTTTGATACACCTGCAAAAAGCTTTGTCATTCTAAGCCTCAGATAAACACAATTATACACTTTTAACATCCAATTGCAAAATAGGCCGGGAAGGCTGGTGAGCTGTTCCGACTGTAGCAAATCTGACCAAAAAAAAAAAATGTACACACACACACACACACGTGTGTGTGTTTGGAAAGCTGGTGTTTGGAAAGCTGGGCCAAACTGAATTTGCTGAGGCAGACAGAGATGCTGAGGAAACCTCCTGCTGCACACACATACAAGCAGATGGTGGGGAAAAGCTAGGCTAAGAGAGACAAAGCCCGCGAAGGCTGTGTGACTAATGTGAGCAGGGAGTTCCAAGTCCCATGGCAGCTCAGTCAAACAACCACGAGGAGCCTGATGCAAAGCCGAGGACGACGGCGTCAAACTCAGTTACACTCGGTGAGTGTGTGCCGGTAAACAAGCGCGAGCAAAGCTGGAATAAGGAGTCTGCCATCTCAATCGCCACGGTGCAGGAAGGAAAGTAAATAATATTTTAACCTGACTGTGTCAGGTTTACCTTAGGAACATGGGCCACTGTCTCAGTTGCTTGTATAGAACAAAAACAACGGAGATGCAAAAGCAATGAAGCTGAGAGAAAGAGAGGGGAAGGGGATTAATCAATAAAATCAATAAAATGTACATAGGTTGCGTCCGAAATCGCATACTGTGTCAGTACATACTAATCAGTATGTGTGTGTATTATGGCTACAATCCTGATGGCTACAATCCAATCATGTGACCTTCGACGTCATCATAAACACAAAAATCTTAATCAGGTTAACAATGTATTCGGGTATTGTTAAACAACTCCTGTTTAACCAAGGTTTAATACCTAAAAAGAGCCGACGCTGTCTTCTGCGATTTTTTTTTCTTCTTTTTCTGAGATCGTCCGTACCAGTCCCATTGCATTATGGGACTGTTTGAGCTGCGTAGTGTCCATCGGTTGCACACCGCAAAATCTCGCCCGAAGCAGTCCGCCATCCGGGTATTTCTCGCCCACGGTTTCACGCCTACTGAGAATTCGGACATACTACCCCTCTGGCGTACTGCTTTGTGGGTAAGTATGCGGTTTCGGACGCAGCCATAGTTTTCGTGGAGAGAATTTAAAAAATGGGAAGAAAAGCTAGCCAGGATACTAAGTTAATAGTTTATTCATTTGACAGTGAATAAACTAATACCGAATACGATGTTTATATGCGTACAGGCGTCGGAATATTCCTGTATACAGGGTTGTTGTAAGTATGCCTGAGTTGTCGTTCCTAAATACCTATCCTACAGCTACGCATCTGTTAGCACCCACAATTCCTTGCGGACTGAGAATGCTCGTGTATCTCCTTTCAGTGGATTTTCTGAATAAGGTGTTTACATGCAACAAATTTCCGATTAAAACAGGCATATTCCAGGAGTGGGAATTAGGATTTGGGGAATCAGAATCATCTGAATCGGGTTTGCGGCGTTTACATGACTCGATACTAAATAGAATAATACCAAATTCTGATTAATATCAGAATATTGATGTGCATATGAACGTAGTCAATGACAATAAACGAAAGGGGATGGATACAAGAGACGCTTATTTCGGTTTCCTTTTCTAACCTGGGACTGGTATCTCCTCGTACCCTTCCTTCAATTCAAGCCAGGACCATAACTCCTGCATAAAGTTTGCAACAGGCAGACTGTGAAGAATCAAGAAAGAAAAAAGAAAAAGTAAAAGACGAAGAAGAGTGATGTACAAAGAGGCTGACTGTAATAGACAGAGACAAACTACAGGAAAAGGGGAGATGGATGAGAAAGACAGAGAGAAAGAGTATGGAAACACAATGAATGACAGAGAGAGACAGGGAAAGAGAGAGAGAGGAGTGTTGGTACTCCTCAGGGATGAGGAAGCTAATAGAGCGCATTACAGCGAATGTTGCTCTCGTCACTACAAATGTCAGACTGCGAGTCCCGCGGCACGGACAGATAAACAGCAGAGACTGTCTGTGCCTGCAGCTACACACACGCTCGCTCCTCAGACACTACAGCACCGACGTGAGATGAATCACAACACACACACACACACACACACACACACACACGCACAAACTTTTATATCACAACCTTGCAACAGTTTGACTTGATCATATAAAGTAACTCAAGAACTCTACATCCATGCTATTAATGATATCATTTTAGACTTTTCTTTCACATTGTACATTATATACATCTATACATTATATAGATTATATATACTTCTTCAATGTATAAATCTTAAATTAAAATTAAAACTAAGACAGGTCCTTAGTTACAATTACTGAGTATATCTTATTTAGTATAGCATCTAAATGTGAAGCTTGTGGTTAATGCTTCAGAGTCAATATAAAATTATACCTAACCTAAGCCAATTAGCTAAGTTAGGTCCAGTATCTCAGCTGTTTATGTTTATTTCAATAAGTACAAAAAAAATAAAAAATACAAATAAAAAACAGTTACTCACCATCACAAATAAAGTGCAATTAATTCCGGATCAGTAATATTGTGATAATCAAAAACATGCAATAATATCACAACCCTTGTGTTACATCCAAGACATGCACTTTTGTTTAAAAGTTTATTATAAGACAATTAGAAAGTCGCATGGACACAGGGGACATTCATCTCATTACACAGTATGCAGTATATACCTAATTATTGGCACATGCGTCGTAAAAGAAAAGAAATAATCCTAATGAAATCCAAGCGTGTATGCTTAAGCGGTTAATAAGGGGTTTAATTATAGGTTAATAAAAATAAAAGTAAGAGGCCCGCACCGTGTTTTGCCCTTAAATGAGTGCTTCGAGGCAACAATTCTTCAAAGGTAGATCTACTAAGATATGCTACTCAGAGGCTGTTAAGTAATAAGAGATTCCTAAAAGGCAGATAAAAGTAGGTATCACTTATCTGCCTTTGAGGCATCCAGAAATATTAAATTAATCTCTCTTTGCCTACTTGTGCGCTTTCATAAATTCTTTGCAGGAATCTATTATTAAACAAAAGCTACTAAGGCATATAGCAGTATTAACATATCTCCTTTATCTAACAGAATGTATTTGATAACGTTTATCAGACTTTAAAGCGGTCCGAAAAATGTTAACTTGTATGTAACTACAGGCTGTCCCAAAGGTCTCAATGCGTAGGGGACCGTGTTTGCCAGCACCACGGCGGTTGTGCCTTTGTCGGTGGATGTTCGAGGAAGTCTACTTCTCAGTTGGTCCACAACACTTCTAATCTTTTTGAACTTGTTAATAAGTCGGGCAACAGTGTCGTGTGTGACGTGCTCGCCATGTTTCCTGTTAAAGTCCATCGCAACCTTGAGACAGCTTCCCGATCCAGTCATGAGAATGGTTTCAATACATCAATTTGTCAAAGGCATTCTATCTGAAAAAATATATATAATATAAACTAAGTATGAAAAAAATTTGGAAGGCATTTTACTAAAAAGTGTTAAATTCCCATAAGTATGGAGACTTTTGGAGCAATTAACTAGTATTAACTAGTAATATTAACAGTATTAAGTTGAGTGCACTCAATAGGGTCTGCCTTCTAGGAATCTATAGGAATATGAAACTATTATTAGTTACAGCCTCTAAAGCATTAAGCAATAGTAGCATATCTTAGATCGGTGGTTCTCAAACTGGGGGCCTTGATGGCGCCAGATGGAGCCAGCGGGGCCGCGTAGAAATTCTAGAACGTTATTTTTTTGTTTTTAATTAATTTTACCTGTATGCATGTCTGGATTGTGAACCTTTACACGATGACGTACATAAAAATGAGAAATATTAATAAATGTAATCAATTACACACAGCACACTAAGACACACACCAAACAGAGACATCTGTTGATATACTAATGTACAGTACTGTTAGGCACATGCTGATAAAACCTAAGACTATTTAAAATGGATAAGTTTTTAGATAGAGGACATAGTCTCTTATCTGAGAAAGTTAATACAGAAGACCCAAGTGTGAAAAAAAAAATGAAACTGCGAAAATTTGACAACTCTAGAGGGCCACAAAGGGATGCACCCTACACAAGAGGGGCCTCACGCTGAAAAAGTTTGAGAACCACTGTCATAGACAAATAGTGAAGGTTGGTTATGATTGGCTGTGAACTTAAGGTTTTCATTTGGGGCAAAATCAGTGCCCCTTATTAGCACTGTTTTTTACCTTACACCTTTTTTCATGTTTATACTCTGTCTGAATAATGTTTCTTAAATCCACCCAGAAACAAATATTGAAATATTGTGAAGTTCTGATGTTAATTTCTTGGTTGGTGCTGTATCATCATTATTACTTTGAGATCATCACGCGTTCATTGCAAATATTGATATGAAAGTCATTCAGGGTGGATTTGTGCTTAAAGTGATATATAACTATATATGCACACATATACAGGTGCACCTCAATAAATTAGAATGTCGTGAAAAAGTTCATTTATTTCAGTAATTCAACTCAAATTGTGAAACTCGTGTATTAAATAAATTCAATGCACACAGACTGAAGTAGTTTAATTAGAATATTTCATAAGACCAATAAAAAAAAACATTTTTAGTGAATTGTTGGCCTTCTGGAAAGTATGTTCATTTACTGTACATGTACTCAATACTTGGTAGGGGCTCCTTTTGCTTTAATTACTGCCTCAATTCAGTGCGGCATGGAGGTGATCAGTTTGTGGCACTGCTGAGGTGGTATGGAAGCCCAGGTTTCTTTGACAGTGGCCTTCAGCTCATCTGCATTTTTTGGTCTCCTGTTTCTCATTTTCCTCTTGACAATACCCCATAGATTCTCTATGGGGTTCAGGTCTGGTGAGTTTGCTGGCCAGTCAAGCACACCAACACCATGGTCATTTAACCAACTTTTGGTGCTTTTGGCAGAGTGGGCAGGTGCCAAATCCTGCTGGAAAATGAAATCAGCATCTTCAAAAAGCTGGTCAGCAGAAGGAAGCATGAAGTGCTCCAAAATTTCTTGGTAAACGGGTGCAGTGACTTTGGTTTTCAAAAAACACAATGGACCAACACCAGCAGATGACATTGCACCCCAAATCATCACAGACTGTGGAAACTTAACACTAGACTTCAAGCAACTTGGGCTATGAGCTTCTCCACCCTTCCTCCAGACTCTAGGACCTTGGTTTCCAAATAAAATACAAAACTTGCTCTCATCTGAAAAGAGGACTTTGGACCACTGGACAACAGTCCAGTTCTTCTTCTCCTTAGCCCAGGTAAGATGCCTCTGACGTTGTCTGTGGTTCAGGAGTGGCTTAACAAGAGGAATACGACAACTGTAGCCAAATTCCTTGACACGTCTGTTTGTGGTGGCTCTTGATGCCTTGACCCCAGCCTCAGTCCATTCCTTGTGAAGTTCACTCAAATTCTTCAATCGATTTTGCTTGACAATCCTCATAAGGCTGCGGTTCTCTCGGTTGGTTGTGCATCTTTTTCTTCCACACTTTTTCCTTCCACTCAACTTTCTGTTAACATGCTTGGATACAGCACTCTGTGAACAGCCAGCTTCTTTGGCAATGAATGTTTGTGGCTTACCTAGTGAACCAAACTGAGAGACCATTTTGAAGGCTCAGGAAACCTTTGCAGGTGTTTTGAGTTGATTAGCTGATTGGCATGTCACCATATTCTAATTTGTTGAGATAGTGAATTGGTGGGTTTTTGTTAAATGTGAGCCAAAATCATCACAATTAAAAGAACCAAAGACTTAAACTACTTCAGTCTGTGTGCACTGAATTTATTTAATACACGAGTTTCACAATTTGAGTTGAATTACTGAAATAAATGAACTTTTTCATGACATTCTAATTTATTGAGATGCACCTGTATATACATACATACATATATATATATATATATATATATATATATACACACACACACACACACACACACACACACACACACATACATACATATATATATATATATATATATATATATATATATATATATATATATATATATATATATATATATATATATATATATATATATATATATATATATATATATATATATAGGTCTGTGCGGGAAAAAAAAGTGTTTGTGTCTTGAGCTGTCACTTCTGTTTTCACTGCCCTTCATGTCTTATAACCCAATTTTACAGACACCTGCATGCACACACACACACACACAGGTCACCTTCATGTCAGCCACTCTACAAATAACTGCCTCTGACTCTGTCCGCTAGAGTGTACGTGTGTGCACATGATGTCTCTGATGTCTTCACCCACGGCTCCATCCTGACTTGTTGACTGAATGTGACAAGTAATAGGTCCAGTATCTCTGGAAATGGACTTACTCTCTACTGCCCTTATTCTGTCCCACAGCTAAACCAGTGGGGGGGAAAAAAAGAGACCAACTGCAGCCAGTTCTCTAAGTCTAAAGGAATGTATAATGCCACAGAACTAAATGAGTAATTTGTAAGTAGATACGTAAACAGGAGTCCTATTACATGGCTAATAAGTTATTGACATGGACCAGTGATCATTTATTTTATGTGCCAATCCAGAAGGACAGCATACAGAATCTTATACGTTTGAAATAAACAGACTCCAATCACTGCAAACTCTTGTTTATTCTGGTGTTAATCCTCATAATCCATAGAGGAAGAATGAGTGTGCTGAGAGAAGACAACTCTCCTGCATACACCACCTCACTGAACCAATAAAGGACCAATTAGTTCTGCTCTGTTTACTTTGTTTTAAGATGTTTACTTCAATTAAAAGTGTTAACTACTGGGTCAGGTATTGAACTGAAGCTATGTAAAGAAAACAATCGAACTGTGAGCAATGCGGACTCGTTCCTAGTCCATTAGTTTTTCAGTCTGATCGCTGGAGGACACTTGTGACCGTGTGTTCAGTGTGATGTGTTGTTTGGTCTCTAGGGGGCAGAATAAAGACAGGGCATTAGTAAGGTGGAGGTGGCCTTGGTTATATATTATCTATACCCAAGGTTCTCAAAGTGTGGTCTATAAAACGAGGTGTTCGCTTTATCACTGGGAGATTGCGAGATCGAATCCTGACGATGCCACAGCCATCCGTGTCCCGGAGTCTGAGAGAGTGCACTTGGCATTACTCTGTTCCCTGACAATCAGAGTGACACTGTGGGCATCTGTGAGCTCATGTATGCAGAAGAGGGCAGTTAGTGATTTTCTCCAAACTTGTTCGGCTGGACGATACATGTGTTAGCCGTCACCCTCGCCTGTTGGTAGCTGTCGTGTGTTAGTGGAGAGCTAGCTAGAGGGTAGGAAAGGGCAAATGACCAAATTGGGAGAAAATTGGGTGAAAAAAATCATAAAAAATGTTTTAAAAAATATTAATGTTGTGAATATCACTGTCAACTACTATCAGTACTGGGATTGGTGGTTATTGTTATTTTAGTTACTATGGTTATATGCCAGTTACCACGTTTGCCTCACACCTCCAAGGTTTGCATGTTCTCCCCGTGCTTCGGGGGTTTCCTCCAGGTATTCCAGTTTCCTTCCCCAGCCCAAAGACATGCGCTGTAGGATGACTGGCATTTCCAAATTGTACGTAGTGTGTGAATGGGTGTGTGAGTGTGTGTGCGATTGTCCCCTACGATGGGTTGGCAAACCCATCCAGGGTGTCCCTCGACTTGTGCCTCGAGTCTCCTGGGATAGGCTCCAGGCTCCCCGCAACCCTGTGTAGGATAAACGGTATGGAAAATAGATGGATGGATGGATGGATGGTTATATGCCAGGCTGACTGCTGTTGAGTGGGTTTACTCTAAAGCTCAACAACCTAAGAACAAATACAAATGCACATTTTTTTTTTTTTTTTTAAGTGCTGTTATTATGTTGACACAAAGTGTTTTAAATCTGCACAGTGTAACTGGTCTGGGTTCTACGGGTGGAAAGTCTGGTGTCATGAATAAAAAGCTCTCCTGGTTCCAATAATACAAAACAATGCAATGCACCCCTCTTCCCCAAGCATTTGTTTGTTATTAAATAAAACACCAAAGTGTTAGATTAGTAAGTGTTACATTCGCTCAAGAAAGAAAAGTGAGGAACCTTGAGTACGATAAATTCTGTGGTGGTTTCACTCATATCTCTTCTGCTCTGTTTTTCTCAGTGCCCAATTTATAGTCACGCTTCATTTTCACACGTTAGCACACACTTGATCAACTTAACTTTTGGTTTGCTATGTCTTATGATTTCTCAACCAATATCAGTCAAGCAAAATCAACAGGACAGATCACTGCTAAGTTACCAGCTACTGCTGGTGCTTATGTGTTAATCTCACATGTTTTTTGGTGTAATTTAAGGATTGTCTTGAAAAAAAAACAAAAAAACAAATTAGGATTAACAGGGCCACTTATGATCTGGGTCGTGTACAGGTGGACCCCTTGCACCCTCCATTGTACTGGCCCTGTGTGTAATTATAACGGGGTCTGGGGATATTTTATTCACTGGAAGGAATCTGTGGCCAAGGATATAAGTGTGAGTAAGGCCTTTGCAGATAACGCGTGTATCGCTTATATATGAACGTTAATTGACTCCTTTGAGTGCACTTGAGAGTGCTCAGTGTGTGTGCGTATGTGTGTGGAGCTGCTTCAATGCATAATATAATTAAGAAGGTCAAACTTAATGAAGGATTATGGACTAAAGTTCAGGAGCTCCCTAGACCCTGTTTACCCTGACAGACTTCTGCATCCATCAGAGACAGAGAGACAGTGAGAGACAGTGCGAGACAGAGACAAAGAGCTGCAGTGTGAAAGAGGGACAGAGAGAGATGAGCATGAAGGAGTGAACACAGGAACACTTTCTCTCTTTTCAGCCTCTCCGTTTTTTTACCTGTCACTCTGTGCAGAGAGAAGGACTGAGTCAGAAAGAGGGATACAAACAGAGCTCAGACAGAGAGAGAGAGAGAGAGAGAAAAACAGTCAGAGAGAAGAGAATGAATGGGATACAGCTCAGTCGTGAGCACAACCTCAGAAGAGTGTCTGAGTTTGACCTTGGTGCTAATGCAAGATCCACAGTATCCTTTCTGAAAAGAAAAAAAGAGCATGCCAAACAGTAGACAAACAGGTAGAGAGGCTTAGACACAGGAAAGTGCAAGTACCTTCAGGGTGGAATCACTACAGAGCTCTTTCCCAGCAAAAATGACACGTAGTTGATCAGGCTGAACGCCCTGCAGCCGGCCCACCGTCTCCTTCAGTTCGGATACACTTGTTCCCTCTTCCACTTCCACCTCGACTGGATGACTGGAGTTAAAGCGGACATACACTGATGGAAACAGAGGAACGAAAGAGGGGTGTATAATAAGCATGACAGCTCTATAATGTAGCAGAACATGAACAAAAAGTGCATTTTATTATTCATTGAAACAAGTTCACATCATAGACAGACTTTCTGCAATATCAAACAGTGTTAATACTTGTTATGGGTGATGAAACTTTTTTTTTTTTTTTGCCATTTTAGCTTTAACTGATAGGTTTCACTACCGATTCTATTTCTTTTTGGTTTTAAGACATGTTTTGCTTCCACTAAAACATTAACCTGCACAATGATCTAAATAAATACATTCAAAATAACAGTGCAGTATAACCATGGTATGATTAAATGAAGAATTACAACTGAAACACATTTTTCAATAGCAGGACGTGAACAAGACTGTCATTATTGTGAACAGAAGCATGTAACCCAAATCCCCTCCCCCCCCACACCTTAAGAACCAAACAGTGCATGGGAGGGTTCATATCATACATAAGATTTAGATTTGTAAAATAGACACAACAGCCTATTTAAAAACTAGAGGTGTGGATTAGTGCAAATCAGTGATTTGCAGATCTTTCTTTAGGAAACACCCCTCTTTGACAATTGAGAGAAACCGAGCTAAAGACAGGAAACATCCATACACTCCCACTTCCAGAATCCAAAAACATGACACAGTGAATGCAAAACATAAGCAGAAGGAGATATGGAGAAGGGAATATGAAGATGTGCAAAAGGATGTGGAGGACTGAAGTTTGAGAGAGAGGAAGGGAGGGTGCAAGGAGAAGGAGAGGTGACACACACACACACACATACAGACAAAGCAACCAACTTTAACATTCAGCTTGTTCAGTCACTGCCTGCATGTCCCCAAACCCCTTCATTAAGATGAGTGCGATTTGGTGCAGAAGTATTTTCTTTTTAATATCACCTCTGCTTATTATTTTAATTGAAATGAGTCAACCTTTGCAAAAAATTCCTGAGGCACAGAGATAAATTCAGAAATGGGAAATGGCTGATCTGTGAAAAAAAATGTTCCTCAAATCATCGTATAAGCAGAACCAGGTAGGGGAAAGTTGTCCTTCTTCCAGCATATGTGATCTGCATCAAGGAAATATTTGCCCTGATTGGACGATCAATAATCAATGAATAGCTAAATCTACACAAAACATATTAAGCGATTAAGGTTTTGCGTGGACACACAGTCGACGCATAGCCACACACACATACAGTATAAAAACACACTAACCACGAATTCACAGGGTTGTTCACAGCTCATTCAGGAAATTGCGATTGTGGATATCGTTGATTTAATGTACAGTGGTGCAGAGCATTTACTGATTGCCACTAAACAACAAAAGCCATAGGTCTTGCGCCAACACTGAAGAGGGAGTTGAGTGATTGCTTGTTGTTGAAGCATGACATTCTTCAAGAAGTGCTTGTGCTAGAATATGACACTTGAATTAAGTGTCCAAAAAAAAATCATAATGGGAGACAGGATTAAAGAAGACAAGCCGGCCAGAACGATGCATGAATCAGCCTAATGCGGTGGACAGACACAATAAATTCAAGTAACCATTTCCATTTGGTTCAATATGACTTTGCTTTCTGACACTATTCTTTCAGATAGCATTAAGATACTGTAGCTTATAGTTTCACAAGGGATACAAAACTGATAATAATAGATAGCACTTCCACTCTGCAATCTAATAACTGCAGTAATAGCAGACGAGTGGTTTCCTGACAGTTGGGTTGAAGATAAGCTTTTGTGAAGGTGTAAAGCCGGTGGCACCTTGGACCGATGGTAATGATTTCCATAATCTCCCTCATTGTTTCGTGCCCCTTCCATGAGGATAACAAATGACTGAATTCTACCTTTGTCATGTTTCATCACACCAGGAGTCCTTTTGGTGAGGGATTCTTAATTCGTCTGGAATTGCTGGTGTTTTCCATCGGCCGGGGAACAGTGAAAGAGTGAGATGCCAATCTAGGCGAACACATAAGGACTACTGCCACACAAAATCTGTACTGAAAGGCAAAAGACTTTTTCAGTGAACATTTTCAAGGAAGTAGGGATGGGCGATATCTTATCGTTTGCGATATACCGGTAGAAATTCTCCCCACGATAAGAATCAGTCTTCCCGTGATAATAACGATAAAGCCTAGTCGATGACGTATTTCTGAGTGTGACGGTCTGCGACCCCTTCGCAGCTCACGTGCAGAGCGAAAGCAAGTATGGTGGAAGGCGCACGTGAAGCTGAGGAGGAGTTCATCGCTAAACGAGGACCCTGCTGTTTGGATTTTTACTGATTTTTTTTAATCTTTTACGTAATTGGTATATTTTAGAAGCGTATCTGATGATGATCTAGAAGTTTTACTTTTAGATCAATGTTTGCGTTTCTGAGGCTCTCAAGACTGCATGCAGCTATCACTTGTACCCAAAAACAGTGGTGAATGGAACTATATTGATATCGTCACTGATATCGTTATCGCAATAAATACCAGAAAATATCATGTTAGTTTTAGGTCCATATCGCCCATCCTTACAAGAAAGGTCAAGTCCATAAACAATATATTAACACCTGATTCAACACAAGAATGGTTTTGGAAAGGCTTTTGGCTTTGCTTGCTGTTCACTTCCCCTATTCAGTCCTTACAGGATTACGTGATTTCGTGAGTTTTTTTGTGATTGTTGCGACCAAAAATGCTTGATTTTGCTGCAGCTTTCTTCAAAATTTGTGATGCAGTTTGTGGAGGGTTTTTATTGTTGTGGAAAACAACTTGAATCGCACAAAATTGTTTGGCACGGTCTTTGGCAGTGATGTTTGTTGGTAAATGAGACCTTTTGAGCTTTACTCATGTTCGACGCACGTGAATCGAAGATGGCTTTGGCCGAATGCGCGTTGTGACGACGTCAACACGTCTTGGACCAAATCTGCGTAAAATCTGCGGTAATTTTGAAAAACCGCAAGCTCCTCTGACTATTGCAGAGTTTGGAGGGACTGTCTTATAACCGAAGTTGTTATTCTTAAAGCCGGACTGCTTTGGAAGAAGTGCTTCTGACCAGACCACTGTTTAAGTCAGAGTTGGGTTTGTAAATGCATTACACTGTCCAAAAGTCATGCAATAATTATGTTGCTTGACAAGACAGTCCATGTCACTGCTTCAGCGGAGTATGGCGGTGGGGACATGACCTTTCCAACATGAATGTCATGAGGAAATGACATTGCATGGTGGTTTATTGAATAAGTGATGATGTAAGGACATTTACATGTTTCAGATATATCGAACATAAATTTAACATTACATAAAGGACATCATGCACTGTCTGGACAGATGAAAGTAAAGGTTTTCTTTATTTGTATTTAATCAACAAAAAAGCAACATGAAATGCCACCATGACCCTGACCAAGTGGATGAATGCTCTTTTCCATACGCAGGGAGGAAAAAAATAAAATAAAATACAGCCGTGAACTTTGGGCACTGTAGTCTTCTCCCTAGTCACTTTTACATCTTTTGTATTTCTGTATGATCGTGGTCGATGGGAACAGATTCATTCGCATTTTCCTTTGTCTTCTCCGAGATTCATTTAAATTCATGCAAATATTTGAATGGAAGCCCTGCTAGTGTGGGAGATCAAATCAGAATAAAGTGCATGTGTGTGAGTGTGTGTGTGAGAGAGAGAGAGAGAGAGAGAGAGAGAGAGAGAGAGAGAGAGAGAGAGAGAGACTGTGGGTTAGAATTACGGCTGCACAAAACAGGAATCACATTTTTTTGTCTTAAAATTAAGATTACAATTCTCACCGTCCTTTGACCAGTTTTGTAAGGTACAATATGTATATTTATTCAATTCTTACATTAATATAGCAGAATGTGGTAGCTACGTTTTCCCAGCAGATGTTTGCAAATGATGGCTTGTCTGCATTTTGAATTACTGATTAACTGGCACATTTGTACTGCACTTGCCGAAGTCTTGAACAAAAATGTATAAAATCTTTAATCTTTTAATAAGCCATTAATTGGATGTGAAAACATTCTAATGATGTTAAAAAAAATCTCTGAATCATTATCAATTCTATTAGACTAGATCTTATTAGAATTATTAGTTATTCGGTTTTATGTTATATTTGCTGACATTAAATAAAAGTATCTTCTAACTAACTTTTTCCACAGTTGTTCATAGTGTTGCTGGCAGTTTGCCATGAAACCTATATATTGTGATGCATATTGTGCATCACAGAAATTTCTTCAAGTCACATGGAATTTTGTTGTTGTTGTTGTTATTACATCATCCATCCCTTGTGCCAAAAGCACAGTGTGTCTACCCAAACTTAAAAAGATACCTGGCATAGGTGTAGTTTTTGTGGCGACACAGGGGATGTCTCCCCACCACTTGATATTGATAGGCCCGGTTTTGTCCCCATGACTTTTAGAAAGTGTCTGTTAAAACATTTAATATAATACTCAAGAGGGGCACTTGAGTGGTTAACACGTTTGCCTTACACCTCAGGGGTTCAATTCCTGCCTCTGCCCTGCATGAGTGGAATTCTCCAGTTTCCTCCCCCAGTCCAAAGACATGCATTATAGGCTGATTGGCATCTCTAAATTGTCCGTAGTGTGTGAACGGGTGTGTGTGAGACTGCGATTGTGCCCTGCAGTGGGTTGGCACCCTGTCCAGGGTGTCCCCAGCCTTGCGCCCAGAGTCCCCTGGGATTGGCTCCAGGCTCCACACGACCCAGTGTAGCATACGTGGTACAGAAAATGGATGGACAGATGGATGGATGGATATAACACTTACCAGCAGTAACTGAACCAAATGCTTTCTAGTTTAGTAATAAAACATCTCCTCTGTGATAAAACTCATGCATCCAGACGGCAAATAATCACACACACGCATGCACAAGTTTTTTTTCCCCTCACTTTCCACACAGCAATATGATCACATTATTGCATTATGAATTTGTTTACATTTAACTACAATCATGATATTGTGGCCCATGCGGATATACAAAGTGAGAGCCATTATACTGGCTGTAGCCGGCTGCAGATGCACCTTTTTGTTTACTTTCTTTTTTTTTCCCAACCACCATAACAACAAAATTTTAAAATGCTTCCAAAGCATCCATCATCTCACTATTACTGTAGAAAGCTGCTGGCTCAATTGGAAGCTTTATTTTTTTCTGTGGGATGAGCGCAACACAGAGGAATAAAAACACTTCAGAAATGCTTCCAGTCATTATTCATGACCTTGCACTTTTCAAAACATAGTTCTATACAAGAAAAAAAAAAAAAGAGAGAGATCATAAAAATTGCATTTTGTTTTTTTTTTTTGTACAAAACAAATTGTTATTGTAATAATAAAAAAGAATAAATTGTTATTATTTTGTTTAAAGATCTTTTTTTTTTTTTCTCCATTTAGTACTGCCCTTCAGAAACAACATAAGATATATACAGTGGTGCTAGAAAGTTTGTGAACCCTTCAGAATTTTCTATATTTCTGCATAAATATGACCTAAAACATCAGCTTTCTATCCTAAAGGTAGACAAAGAGAACCTAACTGAACAAATGAGACACATCTATTATACTTGGTAATTTATTTATTTAGAAAAATTATCCAATATTTCATATCCGTGAGTGGCAAAAGTATGTGAACCTCTAGGATTAGCAGTTAATTTGAAGGTGAAATTAGAGTCGGGTGTTTTCAATCAATGGGATGACAATCAGGTGTGAGTGAACGCACTGTTTTATTTAAAGAACAGGGATCTATCAAAGTCCGATCTTCACAACACATGTTTGTGGAAGTGTATCATGGCATGAACAAAGGACCTCAGAAAGAGAGCTGTTGATGCTCATCAGGCTGGAAAAGGTTACAAAACATCTCAAAAGAGTTTGGACTCCACCAATCCACAGTCAGACAGATTGTGTACAAATGGAGGAAATTCAAGACCACTGTTACCCTCTCCAGGAGTGGTCCACCAGCAAAGATAACTCCAAGAGCAAGACCTGTAATAGTCTGTGAGGTCACAAAAGGAACCCAAGGTAACTTCTAAGCAATTAAAGGTCTCTCTCACATTGGCTCATTGGCTAATGTTAATGTTCATGAGTCCACCATCAGCAGAACACCAAACAATGGTGTGCATTGCAGGGCTGCAAAGAGAAAGCCATTGCTCTCCAAAAAGATCATTACTACCCCCTCTGCAGTTTGATAAAGATCACATGGACAAGCCAGAAGGCTAGTGGAAAAATGTATTGTGGACAGCTGAGATGAAAATAGAAATTTTTGGTTTAAATAAGAAGTGTTATGTTTGGAGAAAGGAAAACACCGCATTCCAGCATAAGAACCTTATCCCATCTGTGAAACATGGTGGTGGTAGTATCATGGTTTGGGCCTGTTTTGCTGCATCTGGGCCAGAACAACTTGCCATCATTGATGGAACAATGAATTCTGAAGTATACCAGAGAATTCTAAAGGAAAATGTCAGGACATCTGTCTATGAACTGAATCTCAAGAGAAAGTGAGTCATGCAGCAAGACAACGGCCCTAAGCACACAAGTCATTCTACCAAAGAATGGTTAAAGAAGAATAAAGTTAATGTTTTGGAATGGCCAAGTCAAAGTCCTACACTTAATCCAATATAAATGTTGTGGAAGGACCTGAAGCTAGCAGTTCATGTGAGGAAACCCAACAACATCCCAGAGTTGAAGCTGTTCTGTACTGAGGAATGGGCTAAAATTCCTCCAAGCCGATGTGCAGGACTGATCAACAGTTACTGGAAACGTTTAGTTGCAGTTATTGCTGCACAAAGGGGTCACACCAGATACTGAAAGCAAAGGTTCACATACTTTTGCCACTCACAAATATGTAATATTGGTTCATTTTCCTCAATGAATAAGTGACCAAGTATAATATTTTTGTCTCATTTGTTTAATTTGGTTCCCTTTATCTACTTTTAGGACTTGTGTGAAAATCTGATGATGTTTTAGGTCACCAGAAAATTCTAAAAGGTAAATTCACAAACTTTCAAGCACCAGAAGACAAAATTATAACAATTTACACCGACAAGCCTGTTCAAAAGTTTACACCCCCCTGGCTCTTAATGTATTGTGTTGCCTTCTTGAGCATCAGTGAATGTTTGCACCTTTTGTAATAGTGTATGAGTCTCTAAGTATGAAAAGATGATCATCATATGGCCCACTGTCGGAAAGGGGTCAAATATGCAGAAGATGCTGGAAAACCAAAGAATGTGCAGGACCTCGAGGATTTTTCTGAAGAACAGTGGACAGTTTAACTGCTCGGGACTAACAAGGGACTCATGAACTCATGATAACAAAACATAAAAATAGTTGATCATCCAGGTGACAACACACAGTATTAAGAATCAAGTGTATGTAAACTTTTGAACTGGTTCATTACTTTTGAAATGGTTCGTTATTATTGTGTCTTGTGAAGTACATTTAAACATATGTTATGTGAAATAGCTTATTCAGGGCAGTACTATATAAAAAAACAAAGTACAATTTTTATGATCTCTCTTTTTATTATTATTAATATTTAATAATAATATATAAAAGGTGTATGTAAACTTATAACCTCAACTGTATTTGATTTGATTGTATTTGATTACTGATTGTGAATTTAATATTTCAGTACATAAATATTTCTTTATGACAATTTTGTTACTGCTCACTCCAAGCGAGCATTTGGGTTATTGTAAAACTCAGTTTAGCTTTCCCATTTGTTTCTCCCCCTTTCGTGGAGTTGCTGCACTTCAGGTGCATTTGTAAAGTCATGTGGTCATGGTTCACAGTGAATAAGGAAGAATAGTAGAGGAATAAAATCCGTTTTATGGTTGCACGAATGCAAACACTACAGGATCACAATTGTATTATGATATTTTTCCGCAATCCTATTAAGAACTGCACAACAACGTATTTTTGATTGCTATATGCAGCCACTGCTGCATCACAGCAGACCACAAAACATTTCTCCTCACTCATAATAGTGCATTAGTGAAATTAGAAGCAAGGCAAAACAAGCAGTGAAACGTGTTTTATTTATAAATAGAATCCCACGATTGGAATTCAAAGAAAGAAAGAAAAAAACAGAAAGGTGCAAGATCGATGAGGTAGAATGCTGCCAATCAAAAGCAAGAGGACAGGGTATCATGGCAAGACTAAAGTGACAGGCGACCAGATCAATCAAGATCGGGTACACACAGTAATATGAAGACAGAGGGGCTTGCTATTGCATCAGGCAGGAAACAGTGGCGGCATGGGCGTGGTCGAGCGCCGTTTTGTGAATGGAGGGCGGAGTCGGGAGAGTGAGTGGTAAGGATGAGCATGCACCTGTGGATGATTGATTAAAGAGGGTTCTGGGTTTTCAAGTAGATAGAGGAGAGAGGTGACAGCCACACAGGAGAGCTGAGCTGAACTGTACTGTACTGTACTGTGGGTTTATGTGGAGTGTCTCAGGGAGACACCACCTAGCAAGTGCTGAAAAGCGGCAGGAAGTAAAACGACAGGGACTATAAAATATCGGAGACAGTGTGGTAAGAAAAAAGCAAGAGAAAGAAATAGGAAGAAAGCACCAGATAACCGTCAGAGGTGGGAACTGAGCAGAACCCCAGATATAGATAGAGCACAAAAATGAGATATGAATGCTGTGCAACAACACAGAGCAGTAGTAGCTAACTCAAACAGCACAGTGAGTAAAGCTAACAAGGCTAGCAGTGCTAATGAGGGAAATCAACTCGATCCAAGTGGGTCCCATGGAGTATTCTCCAGAAATGGTGCTAGAATGTTAAAAAAAAAAAATCATGGTGGCAAGAGAGATGATAGGAGATGATATGAATATATTACTGCTTTGGATGACAGGATAAGTGTAGCGCTATCGTCACAAATGTTATGCTGATAGCTCTATACAGTATGAGGCCAGAAGAAGACATTTTTTTCAATACTGCATCTATATCACGGTGTTGGATGGCCTTGCCAGTCATACAGGCATGCACAAGAGGGAATCCGCTGGAGGTTAGATTCAGTGAAACAGAACCTGAACATACAGGTGCATCTCAATAAATTAGAATGTCGTGGAAAAGTTCATTTATTTCAGTAATTCAACTCAAATTGTGAAACTTGTGTATTAAATAAATTCAGTGCACACAGACTGAAGTAGTTTAAGTCTTTGGTTATTTTAATTGTGATGATTTTGGCTCACATTTAACAAAAACCCACCAATTCACTATCTCAACAAATTAGAATATGGTGACATGCCAATCAGCTAATCAACTCAAAACACCTGCAAAGGTTTCCTGAGCCTTCAAAATGGTCTCTCAGTTTGGCTCACTAGGCTACACAATCATGGGGAAGACTGAAGATCTGACAGTTGTCCAGAAGTCAATCATTGACACCCTTCACAAGGAGGGTAAGCCACAAACATTCATTGCCAAAGAAGCTGGCTGTTCACAGAGTGCTGTATCCAAGCATGTTAACAGAAAGTTGAGTGAAAGGAAAAAGTGTGGAAGAAAAAGATGCACAACCAACCGAGAGAACCGCAGCCTTATGAGGATTGTCAAGCAAAATCGATTCAAGAATTTGAGTGAACTTCACAAGGAATGGACTGAGGCTAGGGTCAAGGCATCAAGAGCCACCACACACAGACGTGTCAAGGAATTTGGCTACAGTTGTCGTATTCCTCTTGTTAAGCCACTCCTGAACCACAGACAATGTCAGAGGCGTCTTACCTGGGCTAAGGAGAAGAAGAACTGGACTGTTGCCCAGTGGTCCAAAGTCCTCTTCAGATGAGAGCAAGTTTTGTATTTCATTTGGAAACCAAGGTCCTAGAGTCTGGAACCTGGGCTTCCATACCACCTCAGCAGTGCCACAAACTGATCACCTCCATGCCACGCTGAATTGAGGCAGTAATTAAAGCAAAAGGAGCCCCTACCAAGTATTGAGTACATGTACAGTACATGAACATACTTTCCAGAAGGCCAACAATTCACTAAAAATGTATTTTTTATTGGTCTTATGAAGTATTCTAATTTGTTGAGATAGTGAATTGGTGGGTTTTTGTTAAATGTGAGCCAAAATCATCACAATTAAAAGAACCAAAGACTTAAACTACTTCAGTCTGTGTGCACTGAATTTATTTAATACACGAGTTTCACAATTTGAGTTGAATTACTGAAATAAATGAACTTTTCAACGACATTCTAATTTATTGAGATGCACCTGTATTGATCGAGCACTTCACTGTAACTGGTAGCTGGAGATGAGGAAGTGAATTCATGCCAGCGCTGCATTAGAACTCAAAAAACCCAAAGAGATCACTTCCAGAATGTTGGCTGACATTGCATGCCAGATTCCCTAGAGCCTGTGTCAGTCCTCTGGCCATTGATTAGCAATAAAAACCAGCTACAGCGCTGAGAAAAGCATCTTAAAATACTGCCAACCCCATAGCCTCTAATTTCCCTCCACCATAACAGTAAAAAATATTGATTTCTGCATTCCAGAACAGTTTGAGAACTGGAGAGAGCAAATACTTGGATAAGCCTCGACCACCACCTTCATATGCTTTAGCTTAGGATTGGACATGTTTTAACTCAAATGTGATGGTGCAGTTTTGCGTCAAATACAAGATCTGTGCATACTGACAGGGGAAAGGAAAGGAAAGGAAAGGAAAGGAAAGGAAAGGAAAGGAAAGGAAAGGAGGCCAGACATTAAACACTTGACTGCATTTTATTTCTGATGGTAGAGAATTCCTGCTGTATGTCTTTAGTGTACTGGCTCCAGTAGTGGCTGCAGTAGCACCAGTAAAACTGTGCTTTTTGACTAACTGGCAATGTATTTCTATGGTAAACCTATTCATGCACTTTAAAAAAAAAAAAAAAGATTCCTGAAAAGTTATTTTAAGTGCTCATGCTGACCCCTGTCCACAGCCGAAAGCACCTACAATTGGCATATCAAAACTGGACCAGGGAGCAATGGAAGAAGGTGGTCTGGTCTGAAGAATTACATTTTCTTTTACACCATGTGGACGGCCAGATGAGTTACGTCACTTACCTGGGGAAGAGATGGCACCAAGATGCACTATGGGAAGAAAGCAAGCTAGCAGAGGCAGTGTGATGCTCTGGGCAATGTTCTGCTGGGAAACCTCAGGTCCTGGTATTCATGTGGATGTTACTTTGACACATACCACCTACCTAAACACTGCTGCAGACCAAGTACACCCCTTCATGCCAATGGTATTCCCTAATGGCTCTGGCTTTTTCAGCAGGACAATGCACCCTGCTATACTGCAAAAATTGTTCAGGAATGTTTTGAGGAACATGACAGAGTTCAAGGTGTTGACTTGGCCTCCAAATTCCCCAGATCTCAATCCAATCGAGCATCTGTGGGATGTGCTGAACACACAAGACCAGTCCATGGAGGCCCCATCTCGCAACTTACAGAACTTAAAAGATCTGCTGCCAATGTCTTGGTGTCAGAGCCACGGCACACCTTCAGAGGTCTTGTGGAGTCCATGCCTCGATGGGTCAGAGCTGTTTTGGTGGCACAAGGGGGATCCACATGCATGCCTAAATTGCTTTGGATGTAGTAGGATTTGGTTATTTTTGCGATCATTTATCAACTAATCAGCAAATAGTTTTATGAACTTTTAAAATTGCTAGTAAAATTGACATGGTCTGTTATTACAAGCTTGCTCAGGTGCTTGAGCCTTATCACTGGATGTTTCAATTGCCATTTTCCAGATCTGAGGAAATTTCACAGTTCTAACAGGTAGATTTATCACATGGACTACAGTGCATCCGGAAAGTATTCATAGCGCTTCACTTTTTCCACATTTTTTTATGTTACAGCCTTATTCCAAAATGGATTAAATTAATAATTTTTCTCAAAATTCTACAAACAATACCCCATAATGACAAAGTGAAAGAAGTTTGTTTGAAATCTTTGCAAATTTATTAAAAATAAAAAATTAAAAAAATCACATGTACATAAGTATTCACAGCATTTGCCATGACACTCAAAATTGAGCTCAGGTGCATCCTGTTTCCACTGATCATCCTTGAGATGTTTCTACAACTTGATTGGAGTCCACCTGTGGTAAATTCAGTTGATTGGACATAATTTGGGAAGGCACACACCTGTTTATATAAGGTCCCACAGTTAACAGTGCATGTCAGAGCACAAACCAAGCCATGAAGTCCAAGGAATTGTCTGTAGACCTCCGAGACAAGATTCTATCGAGGCACAGATCTGGGGAAGGGTATAGAAAAATTTCTGCAGCATTTAAGGTCCCAATGAGCACAGTGGCCACCATCATCCGTAAATGGAAGAAGTTTGGAACCACCAGGACTCTTCCTAGAGCGGGCCAACCGGCCAAACTGAGTGATCAGGGGAGAAGGGCCTTAGCCAGGGAGGTGACCAAGAACCCAATGGTCACTTTGACAGAGCTCCAGCATTTCTCTGTGGAGAGAGGAGAACCTTCCAGAAGAACAACCATCTCTGCAGCACTCCACCAAACAGGCCTGTATGGTAGAGTGGCCAGACGGAAGCCACTCTTCAGTGAAAAGCACATGACAGCCGCCTGGAGTTTGCCAAAAGGCACCTGAAGGACCATGAGAAACAAAAATTGAACTCTTTGGCCTGAATAACAAGCGTCATGTCTGGAGGAAACCAGGCACCGCTCATCATCTGGCCAATACCATCCCTACAGTGAAACATGGTGCTGGCAGCATCATGCTGTGGGGATGTTTTTCAGCGGCAGGAACTGGGAGACTAGTCAGGATCGAGTGAAAGATGAATGCAGCAATGTACAGAGACATCCTTGATGAAAACCTGTTCCAGAGCGCTCTGGACCTCAGACTGGGGCGAAGGTTTATCTTCCAACAGGACAATGACCCTAAGCACACAGCCAAGATAACAAAGGAGTGGCTACAGGACAACTCTGTGACTGTCCTTGAGTGGCCCAGCCAGAGCCCAGACATGAACCCGATTGAACATCTCTGGAGAGATCTGAAAATGGCTGTGCACCAACGCTCCCCATCCAACCTGATGGAGCTTGAGAGGTCCTGCAAGGAAGAATGGGAGAAACTGCCCAAAAATAGGTGTGCCAAGCTTGTAGCATCATACTCAATAAGACTTGAGGCTGTACTTGGTGCCAAAGGTGCTTCAGCAAAGTACTAAGCAAAGGCTGTGAATACTTATGTACATGCGATTTTTTCGTTTTTTATTTTTAATAAATTTGCAAAGATTTCAAACAAACTTCTTTCGTGTTGTCATTATGGGGTATTGTTTGTAGAATTTTGAAGAAAATAATGAATTTAATCCATTTTGGAATAAGGCTGTAACATAACAAAATGTGGAAAAAGTGAAGCGCTGTGAATACTTCCCGGATGCACTGTAGAGGCTTTAAAGGTCTCACCAGCATACATGGAGACAAAATGAGAGGATAAGAAGGAAACGGAGAGTCGGGGGTGGTGAGGGGGTGGTGAGGCCCAGAAAAAGGCTACCAGCAATGCATTATTACTGCATGGTTCAAGCGGAGTCAAAGCTATCACACATTCTACCACAAAAAGCTGAAACATGTATCCAGGTCAGAAAGCCACAAGGTATTGAAGCTGCTCCACAGATTTCCACTTGAGCTTTGTGCACTTAGTATCAGTCAGACTCAGAACAACAGCCCTGAAAGGTCATTCATCACTATATAGTGTCCTTCACACTGCACACTGAAACATTACTGATCTCAGCTAATATCAAGCCTACACTGACTCCCTGCTGGATCAGGTTAAATAGAGATGTATTTTACAGGGATGGTAAACTGCCAAGCAGACCAAATGTGGCTGATGGTTTTGGATACAAGTGCCGTGTTGTCTGTCACAAGTCCATCAGAGACTCAAACTGGGCAGGGAGGTGGATCATTAACAATGCTAATTAAGCATCAGGAAGGCTCTCAGCCAAGAGCCCAGCCCACCAGAGACTGGGAAGACAGCAATACATGCACATATGGCTTGCCAGAATACACCACATCCCTAGAGACTGTGCTCCACCATTCTGGAGAAAGAGAAGGGGGAGAAAGTAAGGGGAAAAAAGAAGAGTCTTTACTGTTCTTGTGTACAACATCATTTTCAGACTATTTTCTTTTTAACCTGTTTGTTCTCAATTTAATCATTTGCCGATTCTCCCCTGTCCCAGGACAGCTACCAACCAGGAAGGGTGAAGGCTAGCATGTAGCAAGACACATAAAACCAGCCACAGAATCTTTTCAAATTGGTGCACAAGCTGCGTCACAGGACAGCTGAACACACTCGAGCACTAACTGCCCTCTTCCTCATACATGAGCTCATACGCCCACGATTAGTTAGTGTCACTAATTGACAATGGAGAGATTGAGGTCATCTCTCCCTTCTAGACGTCAAGACCAATCTTGCTCTCTTGGACTCCCAGCCATGAATGGCTGTTGCATCTTTGGTATTCTAACTTTTTTTGTTTTGTACACTTAATCAGAAATTACATCTCAAGGACACCATCAACTACATTTGAATTATAAGTCACAAGTGATGGGCATTTTGAGAAATCTTGTAGTCGAATACTCAAGACATAAAAATGTGTAACAGACTGTTCAATGTTTAAATAAATGTTAAATAAATACCAATCCCAACAAAAACTACACTAATTTTATAATGAAAGCACAATGCAGACCTTTTTATCGAAAAACTAAGTAGCCAAACACATACATTAAGTATTCAAGAACATTTGAATATTAACGCTCCTATAACTCGGATATACTGCAAATGACAAATATTAGTGGTAACATTAGCGGTAGTGACGAATATTAGTTGGATTTTCTTGTTGCTGATATTTACATTTCTTAAATGGCCCAGGATTCATGTACAGTCAACTGCAGCATTATTGGCACCTGTGGTAAAGATGGTAAAGAAGTTTTTAAAAATGACTGTAAATAGGAGAAAAGTTTAAATTAAACTTTAATTTAAGTATATTTATTCTAAGAAAAGTTTTTAGAAATCTGCACGTGTCACAATTCTGGTCAGGCCTGCATTTAGCACTTTGAGCAACCTCCTTTTGGTAACATAAAAGCACTGAGGCTTCTCCTATAAGGCATGATAATATTGAACTATACAGATCAAGGAAGCTGAGACCAGATCCTCAATGCAGACACTCTCCAGATCCTAACAAGTTCTAGGATCTCTCTTGAGGACTCTCCTCTTCAGCGCACACCGCAGGTTTTCAATGGGATTTATGTCAGAGAACTGGGATTTCAAGAGCTTGATTCTGTGGTCACTAAACCATGTTTGTATGGATTTTGGCGTGTGTTTGCCGTGATGGCCGAAAAAAAAAAAAAATCAGGGCAAAGTTATAGCTCCTTGGCAGAGGAATCTCTTGGTACTTCTTTGTACTACATGATGCCTTGTATCCTAACAAGGTTTCCAAGGCCTTTGGAAGAAAAAACAGCATAAATTCACAGATCCTCCACCATACTTTACAGCAAGGATTAGCTTCTTTTCTGTATACATAAGTATCTTTTGTTTCACTCCAAACCCACCTTGAGTCTAACCATCCTCCACCTTAATGTGTGGGGGGGGGGGGGGCAAAAAAAAACAAACAAACAAAAAAAAAACATTCTTCCAGCCAGGTTTATTACAACTCTGTTTCTTTAAACTTATTAATTATTGCCCTAACAGTGAATATGGTCATTTTCATGCCTGTCTCATTTCATTTGTGAATTCTCTAATCTTCCTCATGTTGATGAATGTGTAAGGGGATTTGGCCTTAGTGCCACCGTATATTTACACCCCAGTGGAGTCATGGGTAAGAATTCTTAAATACTGTGGTGAACTTAAAAATGTAAAAATTAAATAAATAATATAAAATGTGAACATGCTTCAGTTAAATTTTGTTCATAAAAATTTCTAGCGGTACCAATAATTCCAAAAAATAAATTTTAAAAAACTTTTTTTCTTAGAATAAATTTCAATCAAAGGTTAGATTTCCCATAGTTCTCATACAGGTGCATCTCAATAAATTAGAATGTCATGGAAAAGTTCATTTATTTCAGTAATTCAACTCAAACTGTGAAACTCGTGTATTAAATAAATTCAATGCACACAGACTGAAGTAGTTTAAGTCTTTGGTTCTTTTAATTGTGATGATTTTGGCTCACATTTAACAAAAACCCACCAATTCACTATCTCAACAAATTAGAATACTTCATAAGACCAATAAAAAAAAAACTTTTTAGTGAATTGTTGGCCTTCTGGAAAGTATGTTCATTTACTGTACATGTACTCAATACTTGGTAGGGGCTCCTTTTGCTTTAATTGCTGCCTCAATTCGGCGTGGCATGGAGGTGATCAGTTTGTGGCACTGCTGAGGTGGTATGGAAGCCCAGGTTTCTTTGACAGTGGCCTTCAGCTCATCTGCATTTTTTGGTCTCTTGTTTCTCATTTTCCTCTTGACAATACCCCATAGATTCTCTATGGGGTTCAGGTCTGGTGAGTTTGCTGGCCAGTCAAGCACACCAACACCATGGTCATTTAACCAACTTTTGGTGCTTTTGGCAGAGTGGGCAGGTGCCAAATCCTGCTGGAAAATGAAATCAGCATCTTCAATATTGAGATGCACCTGTATATTTAGTGAGATTAGTGTAAGGAACCACAAACATTTTTTCAAAACCTTTTTTTTTTTCATTTCTTACCCAAATTTAGCTAATTATCTTCCTACATAGTAAATACTATATAGAAAGACATACACCGACTGAAGTACCAACATAAGTGCCACTACTGATCTCATGTTTATCTTACTATATACAGGTGCATCTAAATAAATTAGAATGTCGTGGAAAAGTTCATTTATTTCAGTAATTCAACTCAAATTGTGAAACTCGTGTATTAAATAAAGTCAATGCACACAGACTGAAGTAGTTTAAGTCTTTGGCTCTTTTAATTGTGATGATTTTGGCTCACATTTAACAAAAACCCACCAATTCACTATCTCAACAAATTAGAATATGGTGACATGCCAATCAGCTAATCAACTCAAAACACCTGCAAAGGTTTCCTGAGCCTTCAAAATGGTCTCTCAGTTTGGTTCACTAGGTAAGCCACAAACATTCATTGCCAAAGAAGCTGGCTGTTCACAGAATGCTGTATCCAAGCATGTTAACAGAAAGTTGAGTGGAAGGAAAAAGTGTGGAAGAAAAAGATGCACAACCAACCGAGAGAACCGCAGCCTTATGAGGATTGTCAAGCAAAATCGATTCAAGAATTTGAGTGAACTTCACAAGGAATGGACTGAGGCTGGGGTCAAGGCATCAAGAGCCACCACACACAGACGTGTCAAGGAATTTGGTTACAGTTGTCGTATTCCTCTTGTTAAGCCACTCCTGAACCACAGACAACGTCTGAGGTGTCTTACCTGGGCTAAGGAGAAGAAGAACTGGACTGTTGCCCAGTGGTCCAATATCCTCTTTTCAGATGAGAGCAAGTTTTGTATTTCATTTGGAAACCAAGGTCCTAGAGTCTGGAGGAAGGGTGGAGAAGCTCCTAGCCCAAGTTGCTTGAAGTCCAGTGTTAAGTTTCCACAGTCTGTGATGATTTGGGGTGCAATGTCATCTGCTGGTGTTGGTCCATTGTGTTTTTTGAAAACCAAAGTCACTGCATCCATTTACCAAGAAATTCTGGAGCACTTCATGTTTCCTTCTGCTGACCAGCATTTTGAAGATGCTGATTTCATTTTCCAGCAGGATTTGGCACCTGCCCACACTGCCAAAAGCACCAAAAGTTGGTTAAATGACCATGGTGTTGGTGTGCTTGACTGGCCAGCAAACTCACCAGACCTGAACCCCATAGAGAATCTATGGGGTATTGTCAAGAGGAAAATGAGAATCAAGAGACCAAAAAATGCAGATGAGCTGAAGGCCACTGTCAAAGAAACCTGGGCTTCCATATCACCTCAGCAGTGCCACAAACTGATCACCTCCATGCCACGCCGAATTGAGGCAGTAATTAAAGCAAAAGGAGCCCCTACCAAGTATTGAGTACATGTACAGTAAATGAACATACTTTCCAGAAGGCCAACAATTCACTAAAAATGTTTTTTTTTTATTGGTCTTATGAAGTATTCTAATTTGTTGAGATAGTGAATTGGTGGGTTTTTGTTAAATGTGAGCCAAAATCATCACAATTAAAAGAACCAAAGACTTAAACTACTTCAGTCTGTGTGCATTGAATTTATTTAATACACGAGTTTCACAATTTGAGTTGAATTACTGAAATAATGAACTTTTCCACGACATTCTAATTTATTGAGACGCATCTGTATATTCTGTATTTTGCAATATGGTATTTTACTTAAAAACATTTTTCAATTTCAGTACTTCATACTTGTTTTCAGATACATATGGTGTAATTTCACCTGTCCCAGAATATCGCAAATTAGGTTTTGGAAACAAACATGAAAATCCAATCCATGGTGTGTGTATTCTTATTATATTTTAGAAATCAATTGCTTTTAGAGAATAGAAGAATGATCCATCTTCATGGCTAAGACGTGAGGGAGTGAGCGTATTTCACATCAGATCTTCAGATCTTCCATACCTATATATAACCGCATAACAAAACTTACATTTCCCAAACCTTATGAAGGGGAAGTGTTCGAAGACAGACACAAGGCAGAGACAGATAAAATGTCAGATTTAATGTAGTTAGACTTAGCATTTTGTGAACATTATTCTGTGGTCTTTCTAAATGCAGCTCTAATTGTAGCGCTAATGAATCTCTAGCCCTGAAACAGGTTATGAAAGCAATTTATGCCACCATCTTACAAAATTTGCTGTTTAAATAACCCTCCCTTTCCACATGAGAACAGTATAGACACCTGTACAACCTATTCTCAAAACAGGCCACATAGGAAATGCTTTGCTAGGCGCCGGTGACTAAAAGGTCATATCTCACTCTAAGAGCTGCATTAGTTTCTCTAATCTTCAAGATCCACTTGATTTGTTTGCTGTTTCCCACTATTTTTCAGCAGCCATCACACCTGTGTTCTGCTGTTTCTCTTCCCCATGTCTGAGTCTGATGCGGACGCATATATTCATGAGACAGTGTGTAACCAATTCCAATTTCAGGCAAAATTTGTTTTCCAGACCCAATCCTCAGGTTTTAATTATAAGGCAAGGCATTTGCAGAAAGCGCCCTGTGCGTTTCAGGTGGCTATTCACTCGCTGGTGCAGCCGAACCGTGAAATTATTTGCAGGTCTAATCATTGACTAAACAATAAAACATTAATTCAGGGAAAATGGATCAAAGTTAGGTGGTGGGTAAATGGGATTGGGGTCCTCAGGGTGCAGTCAAAAAGCAGAATGGGCATACTGTGAAGCTCTCTCTCTCTCTCTCTCTCTCTCTCTCTCGCTGTCTATCTCTCTCTCTCAGACACACACAGAGACTGTTTGATATAGACGAGTGATAAATGAAAGGAAAAATCTCCAAAATCAATTAGACTGAGGGTCTGGTGGCTGTGAAGTCCATAGCATATAATTTCTAGAAATGCTTAATCCTAAAATTGAAGTGATCAGTCAGAATAACTTTATTTATTTGCACTGACCATTATCTCTAAGAGAACAAGTGGAGCCAAACCATGCCAGCTAAACAGGCCAACATTTTTCCCATTAATTTGTCACCCATCTGTATCTGCAGCCACCAAATTTGTATCATTTCCTACAGTTCCACCATTATATAGTTCCACCACTACAGTTCCTGTAGTTCCACCATTACATCATTAAATGAATAGTTCAGCCAAATATTGCATTTCCTGTCATTCCAAATGTCTATATCATCACAGCCTTGATTCAAATCTTGTCAAGCTGATAAGCAATCTCAAATAAACTGTGATTTCCTACACTGACCCATTTATCTATAAAGACGAACAGTACGACTACTTAAGCAGAGCTGCCAACATTACTAACAAGAAAATCCTGGCAGGTAGAGATTAAAAACAGACTTCTACCAAAAAAATAAAACACTAGCATGTGTGACCTGCTAGCAGTACAAATAATAAAGCATATCCGTTGATTGAACTGATATTTAACTGCAATCTGCAGAAATGTTTGGATTTATAAGCAACCAGCCGAGTATACAACCTTATTTTATACAGCTATTACAAAATTAGCAGAAGCGCATGACCAGTCCATATTGTACATAATAATAAACTGTCTACAACTGTAAATGAAAAATATTTACTGTTGATCACTTGACTTGTTTGTAGACATTTTTAGACCCGAGCACCACTACAGTATAGAAATTACTGGCGCGAAAGGAAATCAAACAGATCAACTGCACAAATATGAACACGAAACACTCATCATAGCAATGTATACCATAAAAAAATGATGACAGCCCATATACTGAAAGAAAGTATTAACTGGTGACACACAGCACATCCTACCCTGCACTTATCATTGAACAACTAGTTTTGTAGCTTGTACATTAACTGATCATGTAATCAACAGTTTCTTGCAGGTGTGAGAAAATGGAGAAAATGTATGGGGTAACAATTTTTTCTAAATGTGCTAAAAACCAGCAGCAAAGCATAAATCTGGTGTGACTGCTACTTAATAAATAAATGCCTATCAATTGCAGGGACTCAAGAGAGCACAACTGACCACGCTCAAAGGGTGGCAAGGATAGTACAGGGTGTCTCAAAAGTCTCATTACATATGGGAAATTAACACAGTGTCTTCCAAAATGTTTTATACTTATTTCATATTATATAATAAAATGTCTACCGTCTACCGTTACAGATCTTTCTGTTCCGTGTATACCGCGAAATGTAAATAAGCGGGCGTGGTTAACTTTGTGCGTAGCGCTCCTGCACGTGAGAACGATTGAGAAGCTGTACGTAAGAGTAGTTGCGAGAGGAGAAACATGGAGAAAGATAAGCACGCTGGTGAAGAAGTCCCACAAACCAATCCTGAGCAGGAGGAGGAACTTGTCATGAAAAGAGGCGCGACATCGGTGTCAAGGTCACTAAAGGTCTGCCCCGAAAATAAAGAAACACTACCAATGGATTTGACCGACAGTAATCAAGCCATTATCCTGCTCTGTGTTACAGAATGCTGTAACGTCTTCTGCTGTAATTAGGCAGCAGGACTCACCTCGTCTGCTGGAGTATCTTACCCCTTCACTCGATTTCTCCACAGTTCTTCATTTATTGCCATTTTCCCCTATTTCCCCTTCTCCATCAATTTCTCTGATTCTCATGACAGCTTGCTTGGAGATATGAAAACTCATGATTGACACACCAATTTCCTTTCTGCCAGCACGCGCCAAAGCCCCGATTTCTCAAGGTCCCCTTTTTTTGTGTGCCTCAGGTGAACTCGGTAAACGGAAAAATGAGTGAAAAGACATATCAAGCTTCAGACAGATAAAGGAGCAAAAGGTGCTGTTGAATATTGATGTATGATTAAAATGATTGTTGAATTCCTTCGTTATCGGCTAGCAGGGATGACGGGTAACTTCTCTGAAGCGCCAAATTTTTTTTTTTTTTTTTTTCAACTTTGTCAAATAGCTACTGAACTCAGAAATGCCTTAATGGCTCATATTGACAAGTGATACATACATAACTTTAACAGTGTCTTGTATGAAGAGACATTTCCAGCCCAGTGAAGACTGAAGCTTACAGCTCATTTATCAAAGCAGGCTCTTCGATCCCGAGTCTCTACCTCACGCCAATCCTGTCATGTTTAACAGACCTTTAGACCATTGCTGTAAACAAATCACTCTCTTCTAATACAAACTCAAAAAAAAAAAAAAAAAAATTGACTCTTCTCATCCAATAAGGTGCCTCTCTTCTCAGCATTCCAAATCCCTAACACTGCCTGGTTTTGCACAGAACCGCTTCCTCTCGCCTGTCCTCAACCTCTGAGCCATTAGATTAAAGAGGAAACACTGACTTCAGTTTACACTTCACTTTGCACGGCTGAATACCAACTAGTGCCTGGTATGCATTCAGAGAAAAAGGCCTGAGATAAATGTGGGTACATATTAAAGGAAATTATTCTTAGCCCACAGTCTCTCCAAAGGCAGGAAAGACACTTAACTGCAAAGGGGCCGGAAATCAATAGCAATTTATTCTCTCCTTCGACTCCAAACACGGTGAGTAAATAATCCTGTCCCCGCTTGCTCCTGTCCCACGAGTGCACTGGCGTCTGTCTCTCTGAATCCGAGTCTCTTTCTCTCTCTCAGTTCATGAGCAAACCTTCTTGACCTCACTGATCACTTCCACTTTGTGAAGATATCCACTGTCACTGTTACTATACTCCAATGCAATGCAGCAGAGACAAAAATACCAGCCGGTAACCACATACATTGATCACTGGAGGATAATTTATTCTCCTGTTTTATTATTCTAGTTTCATAAGGTTCTATCTGCTAGCCAATCATCATCCAGAATGAACATCACATAGGTGGCCTTGACAAATCAATATCGATGCTGTATTTAACTCTGGCATAAAAGAATACAGTACTCAGCCTCAGTACAGCGAGAAAGTAACTTTTAAGGTACGCTCACACATACAGCAATTTTGTCACTGCAGGTCGCCAGTCTCTCTACTATGAAGTCGCCAGTAGGTGTTCCCACTACTGGCTGCCATAGTAACATTTATCCCTGTTTGGCGCAACTAGCATTCCACTTTTGCTAACAAACCAGTTTTCTTGCCGCTAAAATTAAACATTCTGGAGGAAGAGCGTTTGTATGTAAAATTCACCAGTGTATGCGTGCATCATACCCTAAGAGATGAAGGAAAGGCAGTGTGTGCTGCTTGCCATTGCAGTCATCTATCAGCAATGAAAGCACAAGCGCCGGACTGTTTGGGTCAACGAAACAATTTGGACCCGCAGGCAGCATGGCGGCTCACACATCACGTGTGCTCTACTGTCTTCAGTCCCACTGGCATTCGGAATGAACCATGAATGAACGTCAGCTGGCATGTACGTGTAGTCTTAAATGATAAATACTACCACATAGCAAATGCTGAAATGCATTGCCAAGGTGACTTAATGAAAGAAAACTCTCCTCTACAGCTGCTGTATTGTATTGAAGATAAGAAGAACAAGGAACCATAATTGCTCGTCAAAATAAGATTAGACCACAAATTACCCAGGGGAATCAGTCTCCCCCATTCTTAGGATATGTCGCTAATAACTAAAATATTTGGAGTCGTTGTCTGACAAGGTATCAGCAGGTAGTTCCTTCACTCACAGTAGGGATGTAACCGAATACGAATACATTATACGGAATGAGCAGATAATGATAACAGATTAAAACAAATATTGATATGAATAGTAGGTGCACCGTAAGTATTTTGTTGCTGATCTGTAGGACTCCTCCACATGATATCCTTGGTTTTCAGGATGGCGTAGGACACCAGACCTGTTTGTGCGCTGACTATTGCAGGAATCCATTTTATCCCAGTCTTATAGTTACATATCAGAATATGGAGTCCAGTCTTTTAGTTTGAGCTTTTTTCTGCTGAAAAAGTCATGATGAGTTTGAGCACACTGAAACACTGCAGCTGTTTTTTCATAAGACGTGTCACAGGTAAAACGTGTGTTGCATGTGGCACACGTGGATAAGACAGTAGAAAATGGTTTTGCTGCCGGTGGAGAAAACGCTGTCCTTGTCTAGCACATGCAGGCGTTGTGCTTCAAGGGTGGACAAAAAAAATTCTGCAGTAAACTGATAGAACTAGAGGCCAACAATACTGACAGGGATGCCAGCGTTCTGCCACCAACAAACCCAGTCCTTCTTGTTACAAATCTGTATGCCTCAAATACCCTTAAAATATACCTCAAACAGAAAGGAACCTATTGAGGAAAATCTATTTCAAGCCTATTTGACCTTGCTGTGACTTTGACCCTGTGTGGTTAAAAAAATCTAATCAGGCACTCTGCTGGTTACAATGATAATTCCGTAGAAATCCTATAAACATCCAACCACTCATTCATGAGAGATCAAGAGGAAGGAGGCTATTGAAGAAAAACTATTTTAGACATTTGACCCTGTTTGGATCAATCCAAAATCTAATCAGTTCCTCTGCTGGTTACAATGATATTTCCAGATAAATCCTATAAACATTCAACACTTATTCTTGAGATAACGTGCTAATGAGAATCTGAACAACCTGGAACCATAAAGCATAAAAATATACCTGCATAAACTGCAGAGAAAAAACAAGCCTTAATGCAAACCTATAAGGAGCGTCCAGCAAAACACATGCCGCCAAATTCCTGCCCAAAGAACTTGTGCTTGAAAATTTCTGCAATTAAAAAAATAATAATAATAAAAAAAAAGATACAGTGCCACAAAAAAACTTAACTCTGGTGCAGACATTAGCAAACAAACTACCACCTCATGAGCAGAAATGACCGAAGCCTCTTGGCAATTTAAATAGTAGAAATACCGCAATAAAACCCACCATAGAGTTCGACTAGCAGCTAATGATGGAATGCCCTAGTGGTGCATAAATACTTATAACTGGATGGTGGTGCATCAGGAGAGTGAATTGATATAAAAAAATAAAACAAATTAAGTACTACAATCCAAGTCCTTGGACTTAACAGCCGTTAATCACAATGAGCTGTTAATTTCCAGGCTTGATCTTGGCAGCGCAACCGGTGGTGACGTAAGGAGTACTGCCCAATTTGAAATAAACCTCTCACAGAGGTTTTGATGTACATGCGCATTCACAATTGCCATTACATCGGATGGGACTTTGTTTAAACACTGGGAATCAATTACAAGGGCAAAAGTTACTGTGTAGCAAATGACAAAAATAATTATAGAATCCTAAGGACGTCAAAAGGTTTCAATTCTCCTCATCTGTCTTTGCAGTGATGAGCATGTCTTCCAAACAGCAAGCCAATCACTGCCCACTGAAAAAATGTGGCTGTGTTATACCAAAATTGTACAAGACAGTACCAGTACTCAGCAGCCGGCTCTCAGCTCAACTTTTCATCTACAGTCCCCTCCAAAAGTATTGGAACGGCAACTCAAACTCGAGGTCTTTCTTGAACCTACCCATTTTTCAAATGATAAAAAATACTGGAACACGACTGACAGGTGTTTGTTGCCCAGGTGTGCCCTGTTAGATTGTTTAAACAATTAATAGCTCTAAATGTTTACTCTTGGTTTGAGCCCTGGGTTTCACCTGTGAAAACTGCATTCGTTATTAAAAAGGATAAACCAACATGAAGACCAGAGAGCTGTCTATGGGAGCAAGCCACTTTGAAGCTGAGAAAAGTGGGAAGTTTGGGGCATATTTTGCCCAAGTTGGGCATAGCCAATAAAACAATTTAGAATGCCTGTATGTTTATCTGTGAAGAAAAACCCAAAAACAACAGTCAGTGACATCACCAACAACCTCCACATGGCAGGGGTGAAGGTATCACAGTCCACCATCCAAAGAAGAGAGCAGAAATATGGAGGCCCTACAACAAGATGCAAAGAAGTACAGAGATGAGCCAAAAAAGTTCTGAAACCAAGATTAACCTCTACCAAAGTGATGGAAAAGCCAAAGTGTGGAGAAAGACAGGATATGCTCATGATCCAAAACATACAAGCTCATCGGTCAAGCATGGTGGAGGTAGTGTCATGGCTTGGGCTTGCATGTGTGCTTCTGGAACAGGCTCACTAATCTTTACTGATGTAACTCATGATGGTAGTAGCAGAATGAATTCAAAAGTTTACAGAGACATGCATCCAATCTAACTGGGAGGAACTTCATCATGCAGCAAGACAATGGCCCAAAACACACTGCCAACACAACAAAGGACTTCATCAGGAGGGGAAAAAGTGGATGGTTTTAGACTGGCAAAGTCAATCACCAGACCTTAACCCAACTGAGCATGCATTTCACCTCCTGAAGAGGAGACTGAAGGGAAAAACCCACAAAACAACTGAAAGAAGCTGTTGTAAAAGCCTGGAAAAGTATCACAACAGAAGAATGCAACAATCTGGTGATGCCAGATTGCAGTTATTGCAAGCATATTATATTAAGTGTTCTTTACTTTGATTAACTTTAAGCCTACCTGTTCCAATAATTTTGATCACCTAAAAATTGCATGGTCTGCCACCAACGGTGATGTAATACCAGGAAATTAAAGCTGAAATTCTGATCTATCATCTCATATTCATCTTTTGATCTCAAACCCGAATGTCATAGCAAAACAAATGAATTGGCCTTGCTGTTCCAATACTTTTGGAAGGGACTGTATATGGCTTTTAAGATTAGCTTGACTAAGATCAATATCACTGATTTGTTTTTGTCCTCCACCTACACCAGTGATCAATTCACCAACACATGGAAATGATTATTGCTTGTATCTGATCTATCCTTTTTTAATGGAAGAACAATTGCCAGACAGGAACAGCCTCAGACTGACCAGCTTAAGCAGCACTAACTTACCCAACTTAAGTTTTGGTCTAATCACAAAGGAATAGGTCAAGCATTTGGGAAATTATGCCAGCTAAACAACATATTTTCGAGTTCAGGGGTGTCCAATCCTATCCACAAAGGGCCAGTGTGGCTGCAGGTTTTGTTCCAATCAGCTTTGCTCCTGACTGGTTGGAACAAAAACCTATAGCCACACCAGCCCTTTGCAGATAAGACTGGACACCACTGTCCGAGTTTGCCCACATATGAACTACTGAGTAACCATCTACAGTGCTGTGAAAAAGTATTTGTCCCATCCTGATTTCTTCTGTTTTTGTGTACATCATACTAAATTGTTTCAGAAATTAAAATAAAATCAAAGATAAAACAAAGGCAAATAAATCAGTCTTGGAAGGGTTACAAAGCTCTTTCAAAGACTCTGGGTCTCCAAAGAACCACAGTGAGAGCCATTATCTCCAAATGGAAAAAACCTGGCACAGTAGTGAACCTTCCCAGAAGTGGCCAGCTTCCAAAATTCCTCCAAGAGCACAGCAACAACTCATCCAGCAAGTCACAAAAGAGCCAAGGACAACATCAATGGACCTACAGGCCTCTCTTGCATCAATAAAGGTCACGGTTCATGACTCCACTATCAGAAAGACACTGGGCAAAAATGCCATCCATGGAAGAATGGTGAGGTGAAACCACTGCTAACCCAGAAGAACATTAAGGCTCGTCTGAATTTTGCCAAAACACACCTTGATGATTGATGAGTCGAAAGTGGAACTGTTTGGAAGACAGGGGTCCCAAACACAGAATAAACCAAACACAGAATTCCACAAAAAGAACATCATACCTACGGTCAAGCATGGTGGTGGAAGTGTGATGGTGTGAGGATGCTTTGATGCTTTGATGTTTTGCCTGGGCAACTTGCAATAATTGAGGGAAACATGAATTCTGTTCTCTACCAGAAAATCCTAAAGGAGAATGTCCAGTCTTCAGTCCCTAAGTTGAAACTCAAGCGCAACTGGATTATGCAGCAAGACTATGGTCCAAAGCATAGGAGTAAATCCACCTGTGAATGGCTCAAAAAAAGCTAAATTAAAGTTTTGGGGTGGACTTTGAGTCCTGACTTGAACCAATTGGGATGCCGTGGCAGGATCTTAAACAGGCAGTTCATGCTCGAAAACCCTGCAAAGAACAGTGTGCCAAAATTCCACCACAGTGCTGTGAAAGACTGATCTCCAGTTATCGAAAGCATTTGGTTGCAGTTATTGCTGCTGTATTGTGTGTTTACTCAGGTTGCCTTTGTTTTATGTTGTATTTCGTTTGAAAATCTAAAACTATTTAGTATGAGATGTATACAAAAACAAAGGAAATCAGGATGGGGCAAATACTTTTCACAGCACTGTACTAACCACCTAGTGATTTTGGATAGATCCAGTGGCGATGCTGCTATGTCTTGTATAAAAACGTTCATGAACACTTTCACCTTGTTTACCTCGTGTTTCACAATGTCACATTCAACAGAACAGTCCCTCAGACTCGTACATTTACCTTTTCTTGGACTCATTACCTTGCGTTTTGCAGGCATGCTTTGGACGTTGAATTGAATTTTATTTCTTGGTTCAGTGTTACTTGTTTGGACAAAAACTTAGTGCACAAGCTACAATGCTTTCCATTATCATAATTGGGACGAATGCTACAAATAACCCCTGCTCTCTCAACACAGTAAAAATCACTAGTTTTTCATTGTTTATTGGGTCATTTTTTCTAGAGGTTTTTAACATCTTATCAACTCACTTGTGTTTAATTTGTTGCTACTTTCTCTCAAGTGTGACCAACTAGTATGCTACCATCTTCCAGCCATGGTACATTTAGATACATTTTGTTCTAAAATGCAAATTAATTTACAAGTCCTGCATGAAATTCTTGCATATATATATATATATATATATATATATATATATATATATATATATATATATATATATATATATATATATATATAAAAAAATGCAAACAGACATAATGTCAGAGCTTTCACCTGTGAAATTTGATTCCTTGTTTTCTCATTTTGTGGTATTGGCCACTATATACACACATATATAAAGTTTTAGTTTAAGACACTCTAAATTCTATTTAAGTCAGCCTTTTGAATTACGGTGTCCATAAGGGACATATCACTTTATTTTTGTACACAGTGTACGTCTTGGTATCTCGGAAGTATAAAATATAAGCTGGCATAAAATTCCCAACACTCCATCCAGCAGCTTCAAAAAAACTTGCTCCAGGGCGACTGCGTTATTCCAATTTCGTTGAACATTTAGGCACTCAATAGTGAGATAATTTGCTCTGTCATGCACTTAATACACTAGGAAGCTGAGTTAATGTAAAATCGCATTTATGTGACAAGATTCCTGGGAGAGATATCATTGCCACTGCAGACAACGTGCAGCCCGAGGGTGAAGGTATTCTGCTCAATTCATTCCCATTTTCTCAGACAAGCACCAGTCATATCTATCAGACCAAATCCCTGCCTTGCGGTGATCGGCAAATACCTGACATCTCAGACACACAACAAAGACATAATCGATATGTCTTCCTTTAGAGTCTGAAGCTCCTTAGAGAGGGACAGGCTCTCGGTACAAGTGCTCCTTCTAGTTACGGCCATTCATTACATTTTAAAGAGGCGCAAGAAAAGATAACTTTTGTGCTGGCTACTTAAAGTTATGGTAACTTTATTTATCATTCATTAATTTTCAGTAACCGCTTCATCCAGGTCGGAGATGCAGTGATTCCGACACCTATCCCAGGAACACTATGCGAGAGGCAAGGACACAGCTTGTATGGGTTGTACATCTTGTACATCTCCACTGCAAAACATGATATCTTAGCAAGTGAATATATATTGAATATGAGCATATTTGTCTAATATTTCCTGTTATGAGATTATTAGAAATCAAATATAAGACTATTCAGCTTGATTTAAGATGCTTTTACTAATTCCAAGCTATAAATTATCTTATTAGCTTAAAAGTAGAAAAGAACATCTGTCAATAGAACAAGACTATTTCAAGCTTGAGATTAGTAAAACGAATTGCCTAGAAATAGGTTGAATCATTTAGTTTACTGTAATCCTACAATAGGAAAAAGTAGATACATTTCACTTGCCAAGATGTCTGAATGAATAATTTATTTATTTCTGACATGCGTTTTTCCAAAATTGAAGGAAAAAAAAAAAAGGAAAAAAAAGCCAGATCTCCTGAATGCTGTGCAAAAATACTATAGACACAAGGAGGATCCTAACCCTGTCCATTACACAAGCTAAACAGTTGTTTCCATAATGGCTTCTTCAGGTTTAGGTATGGGATAGCATAAGAAGGAAGAGAGACTACTAAATGATGGCATCCCCTGAATATTCAATGCTGTGAAAAAGTATTTGCCCCCATCCTGATTTCTTCTGTTTTTGTGTACATCTCATACTAAATAGTTTTAGATCTTCAAACGAAATACAACAGCAACCTGAGTAAACTCACAATACAGCTTTTATTATTTAATTTTTTTTTTATTGAAACAAAAAAAGTTATCCAACACCTATCACCAATGTGAAAAACTAAAAGCCCCCTTAAACTTAAAATCTGCTTGTGCCACTTTTAGCAGCAATAACTGCAACCAAATGCTTCCGATAACTGGACATCAGTCTTTCACTTACTTCTGGGACTAGGATTTACTCCTATGCTTTGGATCATTGTCTTGCTGCATAATCCAGTTGAACTTGAGTTTCAACATACAGACATGGCTTGATGCCACACCATCTGAGGTTGCTCTTCAGGGTGTCTTTGTAGCGTAGCTTAGGCCTGCCTTGCTTTCGAGACCCATGCTTCAGCTCGCTGTACATCAGTTGCTCCGGGATTCGATTGTCTTCCATTCGAACCACATGTCCTGTCCAGCGTAACTGGGCCTTCAGTAGCATAACCTCAATGCTTGACATCTTTGCTCTGTCCAGCACCTCCTGGTTGGTGACCTTGTCTTGCCAGCAGATGCCCATGATCCTACGCAGCGACCGCATGTGGAACTGTTCTAGCTGTTTTATGTGACGGCGATAAGTTGTCCATGTTTCACAACCGTACAGTAGTGAAGTGAGAGCGACAGCCTTGTACACTTTGAGCTTTGTGGATAGTTTGATGCCTTTTTGTTGGAGGGCCTTTGCTCCGAGTCTGCCGAGAGCCTGGCTGGCTTTTTGGATCCTTGATGAAATTTCTTTATCAAGAGAACCATCCGCTGATATGGTGCTGCCAAGGTACTTAAATGTCTCAACACACTTGAGCTCAACATCTTCAATGGCGATGACTGAAAGGGGTTTGACTGTGTTTGGTGCTGCTTGGAACATGACCTCTGTATTTCCGAGGCTGATTGTAAGTCCAAACAGACTTGAAGCTGAGGCAAATCGGTCACTGAATAAATATGTTTATATATATATATATATATATATATATATATATATATATATATATATATATATATATATATATATACATACATATATATATATATATACATACATATATATATATATATATACATACATATATATATATATATACATACATATATATATATATATACATACATACATATATATATATACATACATATATATATATATATACATACATATATATATATATATATATATATATATATATATATATATATATATATATATATATATATATATATATACACACACACACACACACACTGTATATAAAGTTTTACTTGTTTAAAAAGCAATAAATTTTTATATTTTGTGAATCATTTGGAACACATGTGGGCTTAAATAGTGCCAAAGTACCAATTAAGCCCATGCCAGACTTCTGACTTTATTCATAAAATATCTTAATTTTATATTCTAAAATGTACATCAACTAATTAATACATTTTCAAATGAGAGATAAATATTGCATTTTAACAAATTATTTTTCTTATAAACCATGTCAATATCTATGAAAAAAACCTAGACTTAGATTTTGGTGGGCTTAATGGATACACTTACCCTAAGCCTACTTTTTTTTTTTTTTTTTTACTTTTATTGAGGTTTGGAATAGACTCCTATAATTCCAAGAGACCAGTCAAATATGCTCTTAACTATAAGGACATTATAAGTAAATTGCTAATGGTGGGATGTGGTTTCCACCGCTTTAATTAAATGTAATTATGCTTCATAGACCCCACTCTGAGAACCACTGATGTCTAGAACAATAATCTCTCTCTCTCTCTCTCTCTCTAGCTACACTTGATACTCCTGAGATGCCAGTGATCCCGACCCCTTCTGCTCTCCGGACCTGCCTAATCCATCCTGATGCCGTACTTCTGGTTGGAGATCTCACCAATTGGATGTCACATGCTGCTGCTGAGGATGGCCCCACACAGTGCAGCCTAAAGATCATTGAGATTACTGAGGATGGTACCACTTAAAAACCATAAAGATGGCTTTGGACCTCAATTCATATGAACAGTTATGCTATGATGGCTAGGACTACAATTGCCACAAACAGTTTTGCACTCAAGTCTCCATCAGTGAACAGTGGAGAAGTTCAAAACAATCTTCATGTAAAAATTGTAATGAATTTTCCTGGTTACACAATTGCACAGTTTTACCAAGTAGTGTTGGCACATTTATAGAAGGTACTTGTTTGTGATTGCGCTATCCGGTGTCACCCAGATGAGGATGGTTCCTCTCAAGGTTTCTTCCTCATATCATCTCAGGGAGTTTTTCCTCGCCACCATCGTCTCTGGCTTGCTCATTAGGGATAAAGTCATGCTTTTAAAAATCTATATCCTGAAATTATATATTTCTGTAAAGCTGCTTTGGGATAATGTCCATTGTTAAACATGTTATACACATTAAACTGAATTGAATAGTACAAGATTGGGTTTTCAAGAAGGTCTGACTTGTTCCTTGGTACAAAATGCACAGCCACATAATGACATTACTGTAGTGGCTTCATAGTTGCTCTAAAATTCGTGACATTTGAGAAATTTGGTAAAAACACAACTATACTATACATATATACACATACACAACTATATATAGCGTAATAAATACCATGAACTAACCTCTGTGCTGGGAAACTTACTAACTTTTACAACATATGCCTGTCCACTCAAGACTTCCATAAATGTTACATAAACATCTCCTAACAGTGAACTTCACCCACCATATCGAAAATAATATGCTTTAATTTGTTAAACAACATGTTTTAATCTATTTACTATTATGGTTAGATTATGTGAATGAGATACTACCACAGAAATGTTAACATATTAGTACTTATTATTTATTATAACATTATTTATGTTACAATCATAATTACTGCGAGAGCTGTGCTGTTATAGTAAATTAATTAACACTTTCTGGTTTAAGAATTCAACCATGCTAGGGTAGGGGAGAGCGGGGCACAACCTAGCGTGGGGCGTGTTCTCACAGACTTTATTTAGTAGTTTCCACCTACACCGGTATGACGAAACTTCCTGTCTTTAATGGTTACCAACAATGTGTGTAACACAAATTGTGCCAAAATTCAAACGACTTTGGAAGATATCAATGGAAGATCATTTTATCAAGATATTTATCATAATTTCACACAGATGTGTGTGTGTGTTATCTCTTTGCCTTCATTGTGTTGGCTTTTGCTTTGGCTGTGTTCTGTGTTCATTGTCAAGCATTAAAATTAGTTAGTAAATTGACATTATTTCATATGACTATGATTTTATAAGTTAAGAAATGTTTTTACTAACAATATCAGTTTATCTTGTATGTTTTTTAATAAAATCAGATTAAATTGTTAAAGGGGGATTTTAAACTGTCATATGGTCATGTTACATATATTATGTTATATATACAGGTGCATCTAAAAAAAATTTGAATATCGTGGAAAAGCTCATTTTTTCCCGTAATTTAATTCAAAAAGTGGAAATTTCATATATTCTATATTCATTACACATAAAGTGAAATATTTCAAGCCTTTTTTTTTTTATCTTGATGATTACGGCTTACAGCTCATGGAAAAAAGAATCCAGTATCTCAAAATATTAGAATATTTATAATTTGTATATATAATTTATAATACAGAAATGTCGACCTTCTGAAAAGTGTGTTAATTTACGCACTCAGGGCTCCTTTTGCACGAATTACTGCATCGATGCGGCATGGCATGGAGACAATCAGCCTGTGGCACTGCTGAGGTGTTATGGAAGCCCAGGTTGCTTTGATAGCGGCCTTCAGCTCGTCTGTATTGTTGGGTCTGGTGTCTCTCATCTTCCTCTTGACAAAATTCAGGTCAGGCGAGTTGGCTGGCCAATCAAGCACAGTAATACCATGGTCAGCAAACCAGTTACTAGTAGTTTTGTCACTGTGGGCAGGTGCCAAGTTCTGCTGGAAAAGGAAATCAGCATCTCCATAAAGCTTGTCAGCAGATGGAAGCATGAAGTGCTCTAAAATCTCCTGGTAGACGCTGCATCGACTCTCGACTCGAGAAAACACAGTGGACCAACACCAGCAGATGACATGGCACCCCAAATCATCACTGACTGTGGAAACTTCACACTGGACTTCAAGCAATTTGGATTCTGTGCCTCTCCACTCTTCCTCCAGACTCTGGGACCTTGATTTCCAAATGAAATGCTAAATTTACTTTCATATGAAAAGAGGACTTTGGACCACTGAGCAACGGTCCAGTTCTTTTTCTCCTTAGCCCAGGTAAGACGCTTCTGACGTCGTCTCTGGTTCAGGAGTGGCTCGACACTAGCAGTGCGACACTTGTAGCCCATTTCCTGGACACGTCTGTGTGTGGTGGCTCTTGATGCACTGACTACAGTCCACTCCTTGTGAAGCTCCCCCAAGTTCTTGAATCGGCTTTGCTTGACAATCCTCTCAAGGCTGCGGTCATCCCTGTTGCTTGTGCACCTTTTCCTACCACACTTTTCCCTTCCAGTCAACTTTCCATGAATATTATTCCATGAATATTGTGGTTGTGTGTACTGAACCAGACTGAGAGATTAAAGGCTCAGGAAACCTTTGCAGGTGTTTTGAGTTAATTAGCTGATTAGAGCTCTGCTCTGGTCGACATTTCTGTATTATAAATTCTTTATTCTAATCTTCTGGAATTTTTGATTTCCATGAGCTGTAAGCCGTAATCATCAAGATTAAAACAAAAAAAAGGCTTGTAATATTTCACTTTATGTGTAATGAATCTAGAATATATGAAAGTTGCACTTTTTGAATTAAATTATGGGGAAAAATTAACTTTTCCACGATATTCTAATTTTTTTGAGATGCACCTGTATGCCACATGTACAGTGGTGCTTGAAAGTTTGTGAACCCTTTAGAATTGTATACATTTCTCCATAAAAATGATCTAAAACATCATCAGTCCTAAAAGTAGTTAAAGAGTTAAACCCAGTTAAACAAAAATATTATACTTGGTCATTTATTTATTGAGAAAGGTCCAATATTTCATATCTGTGAGTGGCAAAAGTATGTGAATCTTTTCTTTCAGTATCTGATGTGACCCCCTTATGCAGCAATAACTGCAACTAAACGATTCCGGTAACTGTTGATCAGTCCTGAATATCAGCCTGGAGGAATTTTAGCCCATTCCTCAGTACACAACTGCTTCAACTCTGGGATGTTGTTGGGTTTCCTCACATGAACTGCTTGCTTCAGGTCCGTTCACAACATTTTTATTGAATTAAGGTCAGGAGTTTGACTTGGCCATTGTTTGGTAAAATGACTTGTGTGCTCAGGGTCGTTGTCTTGCTGCATGACCCACTTTCAAGTCAAGTGGGTTTTTATTGTCATTCCTCTATATAGCTTGAATACATTAGAACGAAATGACGTTTCTTCAAGACCATGGTGCAACACAGAACAGTATTATTAAGTATTAAGACTATATAAAGTGCAAATACACAACAGTGTGAGACGAGTGCAAAATAAATACATAGAACAAAACAAATACATAGGACAGTAAATACACAGAACATGGACTGTAAAATGAAAACATGAACTGTAAATGCAGCTATGTAAAGTGCAGTTGTACCGAATCTTATTGGGTTAGTGCATTTGCAGTGGTATGAGTCTTTCTCTTGAGATTCAGTTCATGGGCAGATGTCCTGATATTTTCCTTTAGAATTCTCTGGTATACTTCAGAAGTCATAGTTCCATTAATGATGGCAAGTTGTCCTGGCCCAGATGCAGCAAAACAGGCCCAAACCATGATACTACCATCACCATGGTTCACAAATGGGATAAGGTTCTTATGCTGGAATGCGGTTGTATTTTGGTCTCATCTATCCACAAGACATTTTTCCGATAGCCTTCCGGCTTATCCACGTGATCTTTAGCAACTGTAGACGGTCAACAATGTTCTGTTTGGAGGACAGTGACTTTCTCCTTGCAACCCTGTCACGCACATCATTGCTGTTCAGTGTTCTCCTGATGGTGGACTCATGAACATTAACATTATCCAATGTGATCTGTCTGACTGTGGATTGGTGGAGTCCACACTCTTCAGAGATGGTTTTGTAACCTTTTCCAGCCTGATGAGCATCAACAACTCTTTATCTGAGGTCCTCAAAAATCTCCTTTGCTCGTCCCATGATACACGTCCACAAACATGTGTTGTGATGATCAGACTCTGATAGATCCCTGTTCTTTAAACAAAACTGGGCGCTCACTCACACCTGATTGTCATCCCGTTGACTGAAAACACCGGACTCTAATTTCGCCTTCAAATTTACTGCTAATCCTAGAGGTTCACATACTTTTGCCACTCACGGATATGTAATATTTGGATCGTTTTCCTCCATAAATAAATGACCAAGTATAATAGTTTTGTCTCATTTGTTTAATTGGGTTCTCTTTGTCTACTTTTAGGACTTGTTTGGAAATCTGATGATGTTTTCATATTTATGCAGAAATATAGACAATTCTAAAGGGTTCACAAACTTTCACGCACCACTGTATGCTGCTTAAAACTTCAGCACTCCCAATGCAAAGCGCCATTGAGGGACACCAGCTCTCCTCTCCGGGAGAAAATCTGAAACTCTCGCGAGATGTGAGAGTGGAGCGCGCTGCAAAATGTCACAAACCACCGGCAGAATTTTAAACTGATATTTAAGGGGCTCTATCAGCGCATTTTTTCTGTACATTCCTCCGCCCTGAACACAACAAGCCAAAAAAACCAAATTAGTAACATCTAATTATAGCATACATATATATAGTTATCAAACATATAGTTATTTGGAGGTGGAAATTTGGGTGCGTGTTACTGTGCTGTTTATCAGACATAGCCAGACTCGGTTCAGTTGAATGTCACAGTTGAACACAAATGGTGACGAGAAAGGATCAGAATAACTCCATCAAGCTACTAATTCAGAGACTTACCGATCATATCGGAGACGTGAGAAAGCTCAGCTTCAGCACGAATTGAGGTTTGTGTTTGTTGACATGCTCAAAGGTGGATGACACAGTGAGCATGCGCGACGCCGAAAAGGATTATGGGAATACTAGTCTCGCACATATTTGTGACCGGTGACTTAGTTAATAACAGTGGCTTTGAGACACTATAAGTGTTGTTTAGCATACAAGACGTGTTTCTAGATGGGAGTGTATGTGTGTTTCGTATTCGGTCGAGTCGTTGAATGCTTTCAATTTAAATGAGTAAATCAATATCTGAAAACAAAAATCGGTCGTAAGGTTTAGATGCGCGCGTGCATTTCCTCAGTGACGAGAACCGACGCGGTTAACGGCTCTGAGCGGTTCACGGTGTTCTGTTGTTCGAGATGTGCTACTTAGTGGTTCTGCGCATGTGCGACCGTTGATTTGCCGTCTGGATTAAAATCAGTGTTTGAATTTAAACACGAGCAGGGGCGAGAATTATTTTAACCCTTGTGCTGCCCTTGAGTCAAATTGACCCGTCTGGCATTTTTAATAAATGAAAGAAATATAGAGCATTTTTTTCCACCTGAAACTTGGTAGTCTTAGCCTGTTTTCTGTGAGGAACATGTACAAGAAGAAAACTTTTTTTTTTTTTTTTTTTTGAACACACACCCTACACCTCCTACACATTTACATCCCTTATAAGGTCCTCAGGTCAATTTGACCCGAGAATAATAAATGGTTGGAAAAAGTAATTGAAAACAGACAGGTCATGGTAAATAAAGAAAACTAAAACATGATATCATGTCAGACACTTATGATCCCTCAGATCCAGAGAAGAGAACAAGCTCCAAGGCTCTGCCCAGCAGACATGCCAGTGAGAGCCCAAAGTGGGTACCCCTATTGGCCCATCATGGGCCAGAGGCAGCCCACATCGGGCCACTGGGGATTTGCACATCGTTTTGACGTTGGCCTGATGTGTACAGCCCACATGGGTTTCAAGTGGGCATGCCAAAGTGTGGGCTGCCCACAGAAATCCAGTGTGGGATTTGGGTTAGCTTCTGCGACCGTTGGGGGAGACAGAGGGGTTCCACCCCAAAATTCCATTCGCGACTGGCAGTTTGATGCTGATTGACATCTCATTTCACCTCTTGTTGAAAAAAGCATTTAATTTGACATTTGGCGGCGGTGTAGCGCATTTTTCAAATCAAGGACAAGGAAGAGAGAATATTGATTGCGAGATACAGAAGAATAAGAAGAACCTACAGAAGAAGAAGAAAGAACCTACAGAAGAAAAAAGAATATTTCCACAGCTCCACTAGTTCTTTTTCCAATTGGTGAAAACATATTTTTAAGGTTTAGCATTGGGTTTAGGTTTCCTGAACAACTTTTACAAAAGTTGTGTCGCTGTGTAAGTTAACGTTAGACCTTTAGCTCCATTAACAGACAGTTAATCAGATAAGAGAGATTGGAGCTATCTGAACGAATTACCCAGTGAGTTTGTGGTAAATATGCACAGATATTTCAGCAGTATTTTGGTAGTTGGAGTTAAAATGCTTCCCGGAGATTTTTTTTGTTGATATTTGTACTGTCGCCAGACTAATTGTTAGCTGAGGCACTATTAGCCTTAAGGCCCGTTCACACCAAGAACGATAGCTACAGTGGGGGAAAAAAGTATTTGATCCGCTGCTGATTTTGCCCACTGACAAAGAAATGATCAGTCTATAATTTTAATGGTAGGTGTATTTTAACAGTGAGAGACAGAATAACAAAAAAAAAAATCCAGAAAAACGCATTTCAAAAAAGTTATAAATTGATTTGCATTTTAATGAGGGAAATAAGTATTTGATCCCCTATCAATCAGCAAGATTTCTGGCTCCCAGGTGTCTTTTACACAGGTAATGAGCTGAGATTAGGAGCACTCTCTTAAATCTCAGCTCGTTACCTGTATAAAAGACACCTGTCCACAGAAGCAATCAATCAATCAGATTCCAAACTCTCCACCATGGCCAAGACCAAAGAGTTGTCCAAGGATGTCAGGGACAAGATTGTAGACCTATACAAGGCTGGAATGGGCTACAAGACCATCGCCAAGCAGCTTGGTGAGAAGGTGACAACAGTTGGTGTGATTATTTGCAAATGGAAGAAACACAAAATAACTGTCAGTCTCCCTCTTTCTGGGGCTCCATGCAAGATCTCACCTCGTGGAGTTTCAATGATCATGAGAACAGTTAGGAATCAGCCCAGAACTACACAGGAGGATCTTGTTAATGATCTCAAGGCAGCTGGGACCATAGTCACCAAGAAAACAATTGGTAACACACTACGCCGTGAAGGACTGAAATCCTGCAGCGCCTGCAAGGTCCCCCTGCTCAAGAAAGCACATGTACAGGCCCGTCTGAAGTTTGCCTGAATGATTCAGAGGAGAACTGGGTGAAAGTGTTGTGGTCAGATGAGACCAAAATCGAGCTCTTTGGCATCAACTCAACTTGCCATGTTTGGAGTAGGAGCAATGCTGCCTATGACCCCAAGAACACCATCCCCACTGTCAAACATGGAGGTGGGAACATTATGCTTTGGGGGTGTTTTTCTGCTAAGGGGACAGGACAACTGCACCGCATCAAAGGAACGATGGACGGGGCCATGTATCGTCAAATCTTGGGTGAGAACCTCCTTCCCTCAGCCAGGACATTGAAAATGGGTCGTGGATGGGTATTCCAGCATGACAATGACCCAAAACACACAGCCAAGGCAACAAAGGAGTGGCTGAAGAAGAAGCACATTAAGGTCCTGGAGTGGCCTAGCCAGTCTCCAGACCTTAATCCCATAGAAAATCTGTGGAGGGAGCTGAAGGTTCGAGTTGCCAAACGTCAGCCTCGAGACCTTAATGACCTGCAGAGGATCTGCAAAGAGGAGTGGGACAAAATCCCTCCTGAGATGTGTGCAAACCTGGTGGCCAACTACAAGAAACATCTGACCTCTGTGATTGCCAACAAGGGTTTTGCCACCAAGTACTAAGTCGAAGGGGTGAAATACTTATTTCACTCATTAAAATGCAAATCAATTTATAACTTTTTTGAAATGCGTTTTTCTGGATTTTTTTGTTGTTATTCTGTCTCTCACTGTTAAAATACACCTACCATTAAAATTATAGACTGATCATTTCTTTGTCAGTGGGCAAATGTACAAAATCAGCAGGGGATCAAATACTTTTCCCCCCACTGTATATTAGTGTCCACACTAACGCACGATATCATTCTAAGCACACACTGCAGTTATGTTGTCTGCTGCTTTAAATGCTCGAGCTCTTTAAAGCAGGATGTATTCTGATTGGCTGTCAATGTTTTTATCGTTCATCAACTGGAAAAATCGTTCTGAAAGTGATCCCAATGATATCATTTCTCTTTGCCGTTATAGTTGTGGTGTGGACTCTGCTATTCTTTTATATTTAGAACGATTTTTAGAACTATATCTTTATCATTATGTGAACGGGCCTTTAGCCACATTACCATGCAATGTAACGTCAGTAGTCCAGAGAGACGTCCTTCATTTAGACCAAGTCCAAACCCGTGTACTACATACTACATTAGAATAGCTTAGAATAGTGGCATACAATTTTCACATACTGTTTAGCACTCTAATACAGTGTGTTTTGGATGTAGACTTAATGTTGTTGGACAATTTAGGTGACCCAAGTCTCTCCAGAATGTGAGTACAGTATAGTGTGTGTGTGTGTGTGTGTGTGTGAGTGAGAGAGAGAGAGAGAGAGAGAGAGAGAGATTGATTGATTGAGCTACAGTTCCAAGGTAGAGACACTGACTATTCAAGTAACAATTCAAGTGAAGTAACCCCTTTGGACCACACTATCTGCCACACTGAAGAACTCCAGGTTAAGTCAATTATCACTTCTACCTCTAATCAGCAATCATATTATTCAGATGCCAGATTATGGTTACACACTAATTTTCTGTCATGGTCTATGGATGTCCTGAAGTAGCCTTGGCCACCCCCTGGCCACTCCATGTATAAAACTCTAGTTCCGCCACTGCCTGCTACCCCAACTGCACGTCCCAGACAGCCACAACTTCCAGTGCCTAAGACTTTTCAGAATCACTTTACTTTGCCAAACACATATATAAGGAATTTGTCTTGGTACAAGGTGCAGACATATAGAGACAACATACAGTATTCAACAAAATATAGACGAGGGCAATATGTGCATACACACACACACACACACACACACACACAAAAGAGCATGGCAAGAACAAAAGTGTAATTGCGCAAAAAGGATGTGCAAAAGGTGCAAGAGTGTTTGGATCAAGGTGCTATCAGTGCAAAATATTAAACAGTCTTGAGAAGTGGGAGTGTGATTTAGAGTTTGTTGATAATAGTTACAGCTCTTGGAAAGAAGCTGATTCTGTATCTTGTGGTTCTTGTTTTTACTGACTAGGAAGCACCTGCCAGAGGGAAGTTTCTGGAAAAGGTGGTAACCAAGGTGTGAAGGTTCCGTTGCAATGTTTTGTGATACTTCCTTACTCTGGCTAGGTATATGTCCTATAAGGATGGTAGGCTTCAGCCAGGGGTCTTCTGGTTACAGATGATGTTAGAATCGACTCCGTGATGGCTGTCTAAAACTGTATCAGTATTTTTGTGGGAGTTTGTGCTTCTTTAGATAGCACAGGAAGCAGGAAGAAAACTTGCTGCTGGACCTTCTTTTTAATAGAAGTGATCTTGTCTTCCCATTTCAGGTTCAATGACAGAAGAGTGCCCAAAAATTTGAACAACTGTGCTGTGCTGATAACTGGGCTATTTAGGTTCAGTGTGAAGTCAATGATCATCTCCTGTGTTTTCTGTGTGTTGAGATCCAGGTTGTTAGGGGTGCCACCTCTATTCGTTGATGGAAATGAAGCTGATCAGAGTGGTGTTATCTACAAACTTAATGAGTTTAACAAATGAGTCACTAGATGCAGTCGTTTGTGTATAATGAGAAGAGAAAAGGGGAAAGCACACACCCCTGTGGAGCCCCGGTACTGAGGGTCGGGGGGCCGGATATGTGACCTTCCATCTTCACATACTGCTTCCTGTTTGTGAAAAAGTTCGTAATCTGGTGACATATGCAGGTTGAAGGAGGCCAGCTTGTTTTCCAACAGCTCTGGAATGATGGTGTTGATGTTAGAGCACAAGTCCACAAACAGAATCCTTGTATAAGCCCCAGGAGTATCCAGATGTTGGTGGATGTAAAGGAGACACATGTTGATGGTGTCATTCACAGACCTGTTGGCTCTGTAGGTGAACTGCAAGGGATTGAGCAGACCAGAGGATGAGGCACTCAAACTATTTCATCAGAACATATTTTAAGGCAACAGGTCTGTAGTCGTTGAGGTCAGTGATCTTGGCTTTTTTGGGCATCGGGATGATTGTGGAGGTCTTGAAGAAGGCTGGAACAATACATAAATCCAGAGATTCATTAAATAGGTCTGTGAAGATTAGTGCCAGGTGATCAGTACAGTGCTTGATTGTAGAGGGGGAATTCTTTCTGGACCAGCTTTTCTGATGTTCAGTTTTGTTTAAAACTTTGTTGTAGAACCCAGTGTGTATGGGTGTGAAGGAAGACTCAGGAGGCTGGTGGAATTTCAGCAGAGCTCTGCACTTATCCTCACCGCATTTTTCAGCATGCTTTCATAAAACTCAACCAAAAAGGACAAACCAACAGAAAAGGGGCCATCACTAGTTTATGGCTTTCACCCTGTTCAAGTTCACACTTCACACTGTGTGTGTGTGTGCGTGTGCGTGTGTGTGTGTGTGTTGTGCCAGCTATGGCACTCTCTCTCTCTGGTTACAGCAGTTACTGAAAGCACAAAGAAACACACACTGGCAGTAATAAGACACAGGTGAGACACAGGTGTTACCTGCTGGTTCAACCCCCTCAGGCCCGAGATCTGTCTGGCCTGCAGTTGAACTGGCTCTCCCTTTTTGGTAAGGTCAGTCAGCAGGCTGGTGACGTCTGAAAAATTAGGAACAAACCGCTGGTAAAAGCCAGTCAACCCGAGGAACTGCCTCACTCCCTTTTTGGTCTGGGACTCGAGCAAGCCGCAGTCACTGCTGTCTTATCAATTAGTGGATATGCCTGCCCCTGGCCCGAGTGGAAGCCCAGACACCATACATACCACCCATCCAATTGCACATTTTTGGATTTGCTGTGAGTCCTGCTGTAACAAACTTTAAAGTCGGGCGAGGAGGATGCAGGAACTGGCTGAACGTGAACATAAGTTTAACGATAAACCAAACTCAAAACAAAACAAAAAAAAAAAAAACACACACAAATGGAACAAAGTGCACGTGCGTCTCTCTCTCTCTCTCTCTCTCTCTCTCTCTCTCTCTCTCTCTCTCTCTGTCTCCGGCACTTCCAGCCACTCCTTTATCTCTCTCCCACTGATTAGCCAAATCAGTGACAGGTGTGCATCCTCACAGCCTGGCCACTCCCTCCTCCTCGTCACATTCCTCTGCCACCAGATTTTGGGAGCGTTGCTGCCCTTCAGGCCGCGTCCTTTGGCCGGACAGCCCCGCATCCTGTAATTGAAAGGAGAGATGAGGAGAGGGGAGAGAGAAGTAGCACGCTGGAGAGAGAGCCAGAGAGAAAGAGGGGAGAGAGAGAAAAAAACACTCCGGTCCCCAGACACGCTGTCATCTGGTTCTCAGTCAGCTGGGAAGCAATCCCCCACGACACTGGGCGATGGCACCGGACTTCCGAGCGGGCGGCTGCGACTCTTCCCCTTTTCCGGCGGACAGCATCCACACCTCCGCCTCCCCGACAGATGGCTACGGCTCCTCCCCTTTTCAGTTGGACAGCAACGATATCTCCGCTTCCTCGGCGGACTGTAGGGTCCTTCCCTTTTCAGGCAGACGGCACCCACATCTCTGCTTCCCCGGCGGACGGCAGCAGGTCCTCCATCCCCTGGCGAACGGCAACCGCTCCTCCCCATTCAGGCAGATGGCAGCAGTTCCTCCGCATCCCAGCGGATGGTAGCGACTCCTCCGTCCTCTTTGGCAACCACTCCAGCACCACCGCCTTCTCGCTGTCGCAATCCTCCCACAACAGCGAGAACTCCTCGACAGCGGGACCCTCCTCCTTCCCGGGTTTCGGCACTAGTGTAACAAACTTCAAAGTCGGGTAAGGTTGAGGCAGGAACCGGCTGAACGTAAACATAAGTTTAATAATAAACCAAACTCAAACATAAAACAAAACACACAAACAGAACAAAGTGCAAGTGCCTCTCTCTCTCTCTCTCTCTCTCTCTCTCTCTCTCTCTCTCCGGCGCTTCCAGCCGCTCCTTTATCTCTCTCTCCCACTGATTAGCTAAATTAGATATTGAAGTCAAGGGAATCTGCCAATACCCCTTGATTAAGTCCAGTGTCAATAAAAGTAACTAACCAATCGAGGCGAAAATACATCAGAAAATTACCCATGCAACATGGCAACCTCTGTTCTCTGGGATGGTGAGAGTTGGTCTCCAAAAGGCATCTCTGGTCTCAGCTCTTCTCTCTCCACAACCACTGTCACCAGAGCCACAGGAACCACCTCTCTCCATGGTTTCAGGAGATTGAGGTGGTATATTTGCAGTGTATCACCTCTATCCGTTTGCCTGACCTCGTAGTTGACTTTCCCAATTCGCTGTGTGACCTCAAAAGGTCTTTGCCACTTCACAAGTAATTCAGAGCTCAACGTGGGAAGTAAAACAAGCATTCTATCTCCCGGCGCGAATTCCCGTAGGCGAGCTCTTGTTGTACAGTCAGGACTGCCGTTCTTCGGCCTGACGCAAATTCTCCTGTGTTAGGTGTCCCAATGTGTGGGGGTTTGCTCACAGGTGCAAAAAGTATTGAATTTCATCATTTTTTATTGAATGAAGGTCCCTCCTCCCAATTTTGACATCTAAGACACCACATGGCTTGTGCCCGTACAACAATTCAAATGGGGAGAACCTCATGGCTTGCGAGACTTCTTGTGCTGCAAATAACAGGGTCTTGAGCCACAAATAATGTTTTTTAGCATTTGATGAAACCGATCTACTAGGCCGTCTGTTTGCAGATGGTAAACACTGGTGCAAATCAATTGAATCCCTAATAATTCAGAAAGCTTGCATAGTGTTCGTGGCATAAGCCTAGTGCCCTGGTCAGTCACAATCTCTTTCAGGATCCAGACTCAGGAGATAACTCAGAAGAGTGCCTCCACAACACTGCATGCTGGGATGTTGCGCAGAGGCACTGCTTCTAGATATCGCATTGCATAATCGTCTGCTAAATGAATACAACCCCAATTCTGAAAAAGTTGGGGCATTATGGAAAAAGCTAATAAAAACAAAGAGGAGTGATTTGTAAATGTACTTTGACTTGTATTTAAACAAAAAACGTATAAAGACAAGGTATTTGATGCTTTACCTAATCAACTGCATATCTTTTGAAGATAAACATTTATTTTGAAATTGATGCATGCAAGACGTTCCAAAAAAGTTGGGACAGGGCAATTTAGGACTAATAGCGATGTGACAAGTTGAAATAAGAAGGTGATGTGAAACAGGTGAGGCAATCATCTAATCATAGTATATGTCCTTCAAGAGCAAGGATGGGTCGAGGCTCGCCAATCTGCCAACAGATGTGTCAGTGAATAATCCAACACTTTGAGAACAACATTCCCCAAAGACAAATCGGCAGGATTTTGGGCATTTCACCTTCTACAGTGCACAATATAATTAAAAGATTCAAGGAATCCGGTCAAATCTCGGTGCGTAAAGGGCAAGGCCGAAAACCACTTCTGAATGTGTGTGATCTCCGATCCCTCAGACGTCACTGTCTTAAAAACCATCATGAGTCTGATCATCAGATTTGAAATGAGTGTATATTTTCAAAAATAAATTAAATTCACAAAGTAAAACATCAAATAATGTGTTAATAATGTGTTTTCAATATAGTACAGGGTGAATTGAATTTTCAAATGACTCTTTTTGTTTGTTTTTTTGCATTTTCCATACTGTCCCAACTTTTTTGGAATTGGGGTTGTACAGTATATGTAAATGTAATAATCCACTAGGATTAACACAAAGCGGTACCCTCCTGTGCACCTCTCTAATGGTCTGACGAGGTCCATGGCAATTCTTTCAAAGGCGGTAATGAAGCAAAATGGCGCTTTTGGGGTTGCTGGGGGACCCACCAGTTGACATTCATGATATGATGCACACCACCTGTGTACATCACAACGAATGCCTGGACAATAAAAACAAGCCATTAGTCATTTGAGTGTTTTATTCTGTCCTAGATGCCCCACCATGGGATTATAATGAGCTGCCTAGTACAGCAATTCCCTTTGGCTTTTTATACCATGTTTCCTGCCAGTTAAACCCTACTCCCCTTCAACTGTTGTCTAACTTTGTTTCCAATGTAGGTTATAGCTGGTGGCAACACAGTGGACACTGAAATACTTTCTACATGTACCAAGTGCAGCATGTACATTTATAATGCACACAGTAAAAGATTTTGTTTATCATATGCTGTGTAGACAGACATGCATATTCCACTGGTGTTTGTTTTTCTAGTTCTGTTGTATCTTTTGTATCTAATGCTATTTCAGAAGGATATGATTAATTTTTGTGTAATAATAAATTAAGCGAGACTCACAACCATGGCAGGCAGAGCACAGACACACAGAGGCAATTTGAGGGGAATTAGTGCAGGTTTTATTTACAAAACCAAAAATAGAAAGGCAGTGTGAAGGAGAGGGGTGAAGGGAGTGAGGGCTATATCGGTGGCGGTCTGGTGATCCCTCTTCCCAGCTGAGATTGTCCAGAGAGAGAAAGCTGTACAGCATCGCGGCAGGGGGGAAAAACCTCCACTCCAGGGAGCGTTGTCTGAAAGAGTTCACAAAGAAACACAGAGTAAGACATTTTGTTATGAGGAGACCGCTCAGGTTTCCCTTTTATACCGCTCAGTGTGCCCTTTTATACTCTGCCGCTGTCTCCTGGATGGTAGAGAGCCGCCGCTGCAATCAGCGATCACCAGCCATGTGGTTTGGACCAGCCTGCCTTTCAGCCATGCTCTGACACTGTCCAAAACACTAGGGGTGCTGAAAGGGAACTGTCCTTTCAGCACCCCAGTGGCAGTCGCACGAGGAGCATTCTTCCTCTTTTGGCCACGTACCTTTGATCCGACATCACATTCCCCTATACTCCACCCCCCCACCCCCAAGCTCCGAGCCTACTGCCGCCAACCTTTAGGGGTGTGGCCTAGGGTTGGGGCCAGGTGTTGTGTCTGGGCGAGTGAGTACTCACTTTGGCCTTTGTTTCGTGACTGGCAATTCCTGTGTGTACTTCTAACTGGCCACTGCCACCCACACCTTGCTTGATGATGCCATTGGTATACTGTGCTACCACACTGTTCCTCATAGCTGCTGCGTCAGAGTCATAAATCTCCCTTTTACTCTGCAAAGGAGAGGATTTTAGTGCATGGATTAATGAATTAGACCCAGTTACATGTGTTACATTTCCCCTGCTGTGCTCCAGGCCTATTTTCCTCGGAAAGACGATTGGGTTAAATAATCCATAAGCAAAAAAATTTAAAATGTCCACAAAGAAATTACCTCCAACGTCTCTCTACGATTTCTTGGAATCTGCTGAGCACAGCAACAGAAGACCATTAATACCTGAGTAGCTTTTACCTTTAATGAGGATACCTGCTCCATTTTGAGCCCTCCTACTGTGTCCACTATGCCTTGGGGTCAGAGTTTTCCTCCCCTTTCTCCATAGGACATTCTGGTGGGGGCCCATTTTAGGAGGTTCATCACCTGTTCTACTACTCATGTCCTTCAGATCTTGGGGAAACTCTCCTTCCACTGCACATTCACCTGTAGCCTTTGTGGTCCTCTGTGCTCATCAGCCACTAAGGGCAGGACAGCCAACAGGGGCTTTCCAGCATGTGCAGCGTGCTCTGCCATCCTGCTCGGCTGAGGACGTCGTTCTGCCATCCTGCTCTACTGAGGACGTCGTTCTGCCTCCATGCTCCGCTGAAGACGTCACTCCTTTTCTCTGCTTTGCGCCGCATGTCGCTCCCCCTTTTCACTCCACGTCAGACATCACTCCCCCCACATGCTTCACGGAAAACATCGCTCCCCCCTCTAGCCTCGAGGAGAACTTCGCTCCTCCCTCTGACCTCGTGGAGAACTTCGCCCCCCACCTCTGGCTCCGCCTTCAGCTTTGTTCCCCCCGCTGGCTGTGTGGTAGCCGCTGCTCCACGTCCAAGCCAGGCCAGGGATATCGCTGCATCTCACTGCGCTACGGAGGACACCGCCTCGCATCCCAGATGGAATTTAGAGATACATAAGGACATCTCGTCTGGGTGTTCGGGACCCCCTCCTAAACTCTGTCATGTAAATACTGGTATAGGACTAAGGACTACGATTCCCATCAGCCACTGCACTTCACCTGATTCCGTCACATGACTGTCTGCACCTGATTCACGTTTGGAACTAATGAGCACCTGTATATTGAGCCATGCTTTCACTGCACACATTGTCTTTCTTTGTCTTTCCTTACCACAGTTTCATGTTTATTGTAATGGTCATTGGTTTATGTTTATTTCTAAAGCCTTGTGTGTTCCTAGTTCCAGTTTTGTGTTTTGTTTTCACTTTTTATTAAACTTAGAATCTGCACTTGCATCCACCTTCTCCACCCGTTACCTAACAGTGTGTTGGTTTAAAACCCCAGTTATGTCCCGGGTCAATTTGTCCCGGCGAAGACCCCCAATGGCTGCAAAAAATGAGGGCCACAGGGTTAAACCAATGCAAGTAGAGAGGTGCAGCATTACCATGATAACACCCGCTGTAATGCTTTACTGCTTTTTACAATATTTGCTTTGTTACAGATTTGTCACATTTTTCTGCTTAGCTCAGATGTTGATAAGAGGTTTCCCTGGATGCATTTGGATTAAATTGCACTTGTCTTTATGTCCAAAAAATAGTTTCTATATGCGAGTTGGCTCTTAAAGGGAAATTCTGGCATAAACCTAGAATTTAATATATCATTCGTCATGGTATGTGTTGTTTTGGTGCACAGGACTGTATCAGTTTAGTGATTTTTAAATGCAAGTGAGAATTAGTTTTCTAAATCGTTGCATTCTGCACACTATCGAACTGGACAAGTTTCCACAGTGACAATAGAAGATGATTGTGTTTATAAGCTGTCACGTAATGGAGACAAAAACAGCTGCAAGTGAAGCTTTTAAATAAGAAAGTGCAAACAGATAACCAGAACAGTGAAGCTAGAAACATAAACTATAACTGGAGACATAAGGCAAAAATACATATACTAAGAGACGAACTAAGGTACACTCGGCAACACACAAACACAACCACAACAGAAGCTAGACACTAAGTGGTAGAAAAAGAGGAACTTATATAGAAGTGCTAATTATGGTGAAATGTAGCACAGGTGAGGCTGATTGAGACATGTGACCTGCTGGGGCTGCTGGGAAGTGTAGTCCAGTGGTGATTTTGGCCACAGCTGAGCAGGGAGGTGGAGCGACGTCCTCAGCAAAGCAGGAAGGCAGAATGACATCCTCAGCAGAGCAAGAAGGCGGAGCGACATCCTCAGTGGAGCAAGGAGGCGGAGCGACATCCTCAGCGGAGCAAGGAGGCGGAGCGACATCCTCAGCAGAGTAGAAAGGTGGAGCGACATCCGAAGTGGAGCCGGGCGTAGTGCTGTCCGAAGTGGAGCAGGGAGACGGAGTGATGCCCATGGCAAGGCCATGATCTGTAGTGTCATTTTCTGGCAGGCAGGGAGGCAAAACGATTGTCTCTGTGGAGCAGGGATGCAGAGCGACATCCTCAGCTGAATGGGAAGGCAGAGTGACGTCCTGAGCAGAGCAGGGAGACAGAGCGACGTCCTCAGCTGAACGGGAAGGCCTTCCCTGAAGATACCATTGTCTAGTGAAAAACGAGCCTAAAACCTAAAACAGCCGACTCATTTGCAAATTATACATCACTAACTAGCTTAGTTAGTAAACATACGTAGCCTACCTCATGAACTCAGCAGTGCTCCATCACAAATCTAATCACAACACTAAAATCCATTACACTTCAAAATATTACGAACATTAACTAATAATGGAGTTTGAGTTAAAAAAAAAAAAGTATTTTTAATAAACAGTAATAAAAAGTAAACTCTTCATGCAAGCTTGCCTTGACTCCTGTTTAAATCCCCTCATAAGATAAAACACACATATTCTCAGAGTTTTCACATGTCTAAAGTAATTCCTGCTTATCTGGCTTTGAAGTGTCAATTATTCTTAACATCCAAATGCACTACATTGTGCCAGCATTTTTGCAAATATCTTTGTGGATGCTCTGAATTCAGTTCAAATGAATGAGGACCATCTGGAATTCTGCCCACACTTAGAGGGCAGCAATGTAGAAACATCAATCTTAGCTCAAAGCAGCATTTAGGTTTCTTACATCTACAGTATCTATACTTGTTTTTATCAGGTTCAGCTACCATATATACAGTCTCCTCCAAAAGTATTGGAACAGAAAGGCCAGTAATTTTGTTTTTGCTATACACTGAAGACATTTGGGTTTGAGATCAAAAGATGTATGAGATGATAGATCACAATTTCAGCTTTCATTTCCCGATATGTACATCTAGACGTGTTAAACAACTTAGAACATGGCACCTTTTGTTTGAACTCACCCATTTTCAAAGTGATCAAAAATACTGGAACATGTGCGTGATAGGTGTACAGTATCTTGTTGCCCAGGTGTGCCCTGTTAGATTGATCGTTTAAACAATTAATAGCTTTGAATAAATACTCTTGATTTGAGCACTGGGTTTCGCGTGAGACAACTGCATTTGTTGTGAAAAAGGATGAACCATCATGAAGACCAGAGAGCTGTGTGCCATTTTGAAGCTGAGAAAAGAGGGAAAATTGATCAAAGCCATAGCACAAGCATTGGGCATAGTCAATACAACAATTTGGAATTGGAACGACCAGACATTGAACAGGTCAGCCAAGGAAAACAACAGCAGTTGATGACAGAAACATTGTGAGAGCTGTGAAGAAAAACCCAAAAACAACAGTCAGTGACATCACCAACAACCTTCACAGGGCAGGGGTGAAGGTATCACAATCCACTGTTCGAAGAGACCACACCACAAGGTGCAAACCATTCATCAGCAGTAAGAATCGGAAAGCCAGATAGGAATTTGCAAAGAAATACAGAGATGAGCCACAAAAGTTTTGGAAACATGATTAACCTCTACCAAAGTGATGTAAAGGCCAAAGTAAAGCACAGTGGAGCTAGTGTCATGGCTTGGGCTTGCATGGCTGCTTCTGGTAGCAGCAGAATGAATTCAGAAGTCAACAGACACATTCTGTCTGCCAATTTACAGAGAAATGCATTATGCATCTAATTGTAATTTATCATACAGCAAGATAATGACTCCAAAACTGAAGGGAGAAACCCCGCAAAACAAACAGCAACTGAAAGAAGCTGCGGTGCAAGCCTGGAAAAGCATCACAAAAGAAGAATGCAACTAAATATTAAGTGTTATCTACTTGAATTTACTTTGAATACCTGTTCTAATACTTTTGCTCACCTAAAAATTGGGTGGTCTGCCACCAAAGGTGCCATATTCTAAGTTGTTTTAACACATCTAGATGTAAAGCTGAAATTATGATCTATCATCTCATATTCATGTTTTGTTTTCAACCCCAAATGTCTTCAGTGTATAACAATAACAAAAGAATTGGCCTTGCAGTTCCAATACTTTTGGAGGGGACTGTAGGTGCACCTTGTACACTCCAGGGTGAAAAAATGAGCCAAGCAAAAAAAGTACATGAAATTTAGTATTTAAATTACAGAAGATTACATTTTTTCCCCAAATAATGTAGGCTTTGGATAAATGTGCAGAGAAAATTTACACGTGGCCATGTCAATGTCAATTCAAACGTAACATTCAGTTTCCTCCCACACATAATAGAAAGGCTGTCAAGAAGCTGTTAGTTGTATTAACATGAAGTGGGTCCTTACTTTGAATGATTTGAACTATGGCCATTTTATTTTTTTTGTTGTTGCCCCAGAGCGTACTATTACTACCTTTAGCTCTTGCAATTTGTTGCAATGCTCATGTATCATTCCCCCTCTACCTTGTCCTTCAGTGTAAAGGGACCACCATATAAGACATCCACTGACAAAGTATTTCGATGGTGGCAGTTACACTCCCATACTAGTGTGTTGTGTTAATATGAGTGTATCAGTCGCAGCAGCAATGTTGGGTTTTACTACTCACTGTGTACATTTGCTGAACACTTTATTAGACACATAAACCTTGTTGGTTTGCCTTGTATAGGCATAGTGTAAAGACTGTTGTTCATCTTTTCCATGTGCAATCTGTGTTGTCATCTTCTAGCCCCTCTTGAATATCAGTTTCTGACCAGAGCACTGCTGTTAGCTGGACATTTTTGGCAAATAATACTCAACCCAGCAGTGGCAATTAGTTTAAAAATTTCCAAAATGCTATGGCACCTGATACACTCATACCAGCCTAGATCTGAGGCTACAGTGGGCACAGGCTCACTGAAACTGGGCAGCTTCAGATTGGAAAAACGTTGCCTGACCCATTTCCAATCTGCCCAGTTTCTGTGATCCTGTGCCCACTGTAGCCTCAGTTTCCTGTTCTTTGCTGACAGGAGTGGAACGTGGTGTGGTCTTCTGCACATGTAGCCCCTCTGCCTCAAGCTTTGAAGTGTTGTGTTTTCTGTGATGCTTATCTGCTCATCACAGGTTTTCTCCCCTTTCTGGTGTGTGATATGAACGATACCTGAAGCTGCCACCTTAGTGTATGTGTTGAATGTCCTTTAGCAGTTCTATAGAGGGTGTGGATGTTTATATAAGCATTCCTTTGGACCATTGTTGGCTGATTGCAGCCATATTCACTCTGATTGCAGCCATCTTTACAAACAACATGTATTCTGGACCCGAGGCCGGTTTGGCAAAAACTTATTCTTAGCAACTTAATACACTCTTGCTAAGGACACGGCTTAATGCATTGTTTCTTTTATCATGTTCTACAAATCATCCAGGTTATTTATAAATAGTAAGGATTTTTTTTTTTTTTAATCAACTACTGCACCTTTAAACTCCTGGTACTCAGGGACCTCCAGGCATCCATGGAGCTTGTGTTTTAAGTTTTAATTTTGTTATACGTTGTTATTAAAATTATTGTATTTATTACTAAGTTCTTACAGTCATTAGCAATATTAAATGCTAAACTGTGTAGCTATGCCCCCAGTACCACCAGTGACCGGTAGATAACTGGAGGAAGTCTTTTTGCCTGACAATCTCCTGGTATCCAAGCTGCTTGCATCCATTCATGCAAAGTTTAAGACTGATAAAACAAAACTCCTTTTAAAGCATCTCAACAAGGGTTATTCGATGTTAGTTTATTTTCTGTTTATTCATGAATGCTATTCATGAATCTTCATTCTGCATTGCTGATTTTATGTTGCATATCAATCATTTTTATTTCAAGTCCTGAGATGAAAAGATTTTACTCCTTGAAAAGAGGATTAGATCAATCCTAAATTAGCCTGCCCTGTTTGAGTTTCTGTGTGTTTGTAGTGTACTCTTTAATAAATGCATGGAGCTGTTATATCTGGTGAAACGGTAAATGATGTAAATCTCATTAACATTCAAATTGAAAAAAGGCATCAATGGAATGTTTTCTGCATCTCTTCAAGTATGCTGCGGCATATTACAAGCTAACCCGCACCATAAAATGATTGACTAAACACGATTCAATTTGCATATTAATGAGCAAGATGACAGATTATAATATTTGCCCATTTTTTGCTTTTTCCCAACAGGGAGCAATTGTAATTTCAGGCATTTTATTTTCCAGAAATGACTGATAGTTTTGAAAAACAAGCCTTAAAAATAACTTCATTTTGTACTTCATCTTGTGCCTCAAGTTTTGGTTCTGCTTGAGGTGAACAGAAACAATTAGGCAAATTTTCTTTTACGGCTTCACACCCCATGCTGTCCCACAGTGTGATGCTGGATTTTGTGATTTTAACCTAAGGCCTTTTTTAATGTTGAGTATTTGTGGAAAAAATGTCAATTTGACTGTAATGCATTGATCTAACAACAACACTGGCTGTCCTTGTCTGCATTATACTGTCAAAAGGCCAGCAATTTTTAAGAATTTAGACAGTTATTACTGGGTGTTGTTTCTCAATTCAAATGTCAAATGATTTTAAAGTGCCTGGAGGGAATAATTGGGTAGTCAGAAATGATGGAAACCTTTGATTCTTTCTTTGTTTGTTTTTTTCTTTCTTTCTTTCTTTCTTTCTTTTTTTTTTTTTTTAGCTAAGAGCATTTTAAAGGCTTCAAAAAACAACTGGTCCAGAAATTATAAAGCTTACCTCACATGGTTTCTTCCAGGCTGCATGTTCACATTTTCTAATGGCCAATATACACAAGGAGAGTTGTGATATACAGTACAGTCGTTTAGGAGCACCATACCTTTTGACATTTTCTGTTGGATCATCAGCTGAACATAAAGATTTAGGCCCTATATTTATGTTTAACATCTAACTTTGTGATGACGCAACTTAGTATTTTTTCCCCATCTTCTCACACTGAGGACAACTGAGGGACTCATACAATTATTCCAAAGATGCAAACATCCATTGATTCTTTAAAAGGCAACTCGATGCATTAAGAGCCAGGGGGGTGTAAACTTTTGAGCAGGATGTCTTCTGGGAAACATGTAAATGTATTTTGTAGCATCTGAAGGGCAGTACTAAACTTAAACAAAAGAATAACAATTTACACAGATCTTTCTGTTCAGGACAAACAAGGGACCCATGAACAACAATCATAAAACATAAGAGTCGTACTAAAGAAAAAACAAAATGCAATTTTTATGATCCTTTTTTAAAAAATTATTAACATTGTGCAAATTCTGCAAGACATATGTAAACTTATGACCTCAACTGTATATATGGACTTCATGACAGACTGACAAACATTTATAAAGGCTTATTTCAATAGGTACCAGCTGAATCAAGTTTTGTTGGCATAATGTTGTGTCATGAAACCACCAAATTTCTAACTTGATAAACATCTCAGAGTACTTCTGGTGCTTCTGGTATAAAACCTGCTGTACAGCACTATGAACACACAACACTATAGTGATGGTTTTAATAGTAAACAGGTTTTAAATTTACATTGTAACATGTATATTTATGTATATTTTATTTTAATTTTACTATTTTACAAAAACTTATGCCAATGTAATAACACAATAATGACATAGTTATGTAAATGCAGAGTTTGGTTTTGGTTTTGAATTTAAAACATATCTTTGTTCATGCTTATGAATACATGCTTTTAGTTCATTATAATTACAAAGTCAACAGACATTATATGTGTAAATTTGAAGTGAATGTACAGTATGTACTGAACGTATATTAAATAACCAAAAAAGGGTCTGATTGCTCACTGTATAGGCTTATGTCAGCCATAAAGGGCTTATGTATGTGGAATGTAGCCTAATGAACACCGCCCTTAACATAAAGTGTGACCTTCAGTTACTCAGTTGTGAAGATTTGGCAATGGAGAGAGAAAGGCTGAGATAAATGCCACAATCCAGTTAAACCTGCTCATCATGGGTGATGAGTAGTGATTGCTTGTAACCTGTTTAATAAATTATGTTGATATTTTAATTAGATCAGTGAATAGGCAAAATGAATAGGTGTGTATATATATGTACAGTGGGATCCCAAAGTCTGAGAGCACTAGTGAAAATGCTTTTATTTTGCATTCTTTTCCAATTTAATACAACAATTAATTGACAACAACTTGAGTAAAAAGTAGAATCTTTAAAAAATTTACACGAATTTCAGAGTTGCTTAGTATTTTAGATCAAATCAGTCAGAGTGTCGTCTGAACGCATGCTTCAGTAGAAGAGATTAGGCATAAGGAAAACCTGACCTTTTGTACAAAGCAGTTAACATGATCAATATCACACATTTGCTTACATTTATATAGGGACCTAGAAATAGTGTAGAATCTTGAATATTAAATATTCAAGATATTGAACATTTAATTTCTTTGTTTTAAGTATTTCAGAATTCTAAAACCTTCTGTTTAGTTCCAATTTTAAATGAAAAACAAAATCCCAGATTTTCAATGTGGTCTCAGACTTTTGGACCCCACTGTAGATTTGATGATAAAGCCTGTTTTTTTTTTTTTTTAAAGGGATTTGTGAATGTCAGATATTGTAGCACACTCGTATGCCATACAAATCAATCCCATGTGTCAATATTAATTAATTAATGTAATAATTCACCCAGATGTGGACGGGTTCCCCTTTGAGTCTGGTTCCTCTCAAGGTTTCTTCCTCATATCGTCTCAGGGAGTTTTTCCTTGCCACTGCCACCACTGGCTTGCTCATTGGGGATAAAGTTATCAATTTAAAAGTTAGATCCGAAATTTATGTATCTCTGTAAAGCTGATTGTGACGATGTCTACTGTTAAAAGCGCTATACAAATAAAACTGAATTGAATTGAGAACTGAATATGTCAAAAAATATATTATCTTCTGCATGTACACGAATGAATGTCATTGGAATCAGCAGTGAGCTTCATGGAGAGATGATAATTGGAGTCTTCCCCTTCTCCAAACGTGCTCCTTCTCCTCTCTGTGGTATTTGGCCTGAGCGGCTCTGGCTCCTGCTGAGGACGACCATGAGGGGCTTCGCTCAACATGCAGTTTGATTGCTTTTTGTGTAGAGCTGCTTCCTCTCACTTTCTCTCTGTTGGGTCGTGTGCCACCCAACTGGGTTTGCTTTAATGTATGATCCTGTTTCACCATTTTTGTGTTTTGTTCTCTGCTTCTCCATTGTCTTCTAATTTGAGACCTTGGAATTATGAGGTTTTACCTGAGATTTTTGGCAACATGATGCTAAGGTTGATGCTGTAACTGTCATTTACATGTCACTGAATGTACAGTAGTTGTGAGCAGTATCTATCCATCTATCTATCTATCTATATATATATATATATATATATATATATATATATATATATATATATATATATATATATATATATATATATATATATATATATGTATGTATGCCAAGCGTTGTTCCTGCCTCAGGACCATAGACAATGCCTGCCTCGGGACCTGGGGGGCAGAGATTACAATCTTGCCCAGAGGCCCAGGACCGCCAGGGGGTAAAGACTTTGGGGGGGGCTCTGTAGCAGGCCGAAGCAGGCGAGCAGTGCACTTCCGCAATTCAGTGACTTTCATTTTGTTTACTTCGCCACGTATGTCTTTGTTTTGGTTCATGTCTTGTCTCCAACCCTGTATTATCATTGGCTTCTCCCTAATGTGTCCTAACAGGTTTCAGGTGTCTTGTGTTTGAGTCTCTTTGTGTTCAAGTATTTAAACCCCCATGTTTCTTCGCCTCATTGCGAAGTATTAGTACAGCCACCTCGTGTTCTGACTACTGCCAAGCCTTTTTGACTTTGATTACGTGTTTCCTGGTTTTGACCCTGTCTTTGTCTCGTGTTATTGATCCTTGCCTCGCCACGTCTATGCCGTTTGCCGATCTCCTAACCCATGCCTGTTATTTCGACTACGCCATTGTCTAACATTTTGGATTTATGCTGTTTAGGTTCTTTTCACTGTTCCTATACTTTTGAATATCCATAATAAAGTGACTTTCCCTGCACTTGCATCTGCCTTCCGTCGCATCACCTAACAGACGTTAATACACTTGAACAAAACCACAAGGAAAATTAGCTTTTTCAAGCATTTATTCAACAGAAATATCAATAGACGTGATATTCTTCTGTGGAAAAAGTAAGTACACCCTTTGCCTCAGAAGCTAGTATTGCTCCCTTTAGCAGAAATAACTTCTTGTAGGTGTTTTGCATAATTGTCCACCAGACTTGCTGGAATTTTTGGCCACTCTTCCATGCAATATTCTTTCAGTTGCAAGATGTTTGGGGGTTTTCTTGCATGTACTGCCCGTTTCAACCCCCCCACAACATTTCAATGGGATTCAAATCTGGGCTTTGACTAGGCCATTCCATAACCTTCTTTCTGAGCCATTCCTTGGTGGATTTGCTAGTGTGCTTAGGATCATCCTACTGTTTAAATGTACACTTTTGGTTCAACTTCAACTTTCGGACAGATGGCCACACATTATCTTCAAGCACTCTTTGATATTATGCAGAATCCATAGTTTAATCAATGAATGCAAGCTGTCCAGTCCCTGAGGCAGCGAAGCAACCCCAAGCCATAACATTTCCACCACCGTGCTACACAATCACAGGTTTGAGAAAAGCTGTCTTTGGTCTACACCAAACATGTCTGCTGTTATTGTGTCCAAACAACTCTATCTTTGATTCGTCTGTCCAGAACACATTATTCCAAAAGGCCTGGTCTTTGCCAATATACTCATTGGCAAACTGTAGTCTTGCAAAGGCTTTTTCCTGGCACGCCTCCCATGCAGGTCAAATTTGTGCAATCTCTTTCTGATTGTAGATGTATACAGTTTGACACCAACAGTTGCAAGACTTACTAGCAGATCCTGTGATGAAATGTTGGGGTTCTTGGAGACTTGTTTTTGCATCAGAAGGTCTGAATGGGCTGAATTTCCTGGGATGGACAGTCCTGGTCGTTTGAAACCTGCGCCAGTTGTAGATTATTTTCCTTACAGTGGAATGGTGTATTTCAAATAATTTGGAGATCTTTTTAAATCCCTTGCCAGACTCATAGGTATCCACAACCTTTTTTCTGAAGGCCTTATAGAACACTTTAGACCTTGGCATGATGACACCACACACCTCAATAACAAAGGGAACACCAGACACTAGATATGAGAGGGGTATAAATAAGACAGGTTCCACCTGCACTCCCTAAGCAGGTTGTAATCACTGGCACCCGAGCTTGAACACCTGATTCTAATTTTATGGATTTGAAGGTGTGATAAATGTATTGTTTCCATGACTGATCATTTTTTTGTTAATTTAAATTGTGAAAATTACTAGAAAATGTCAATTTTATGTGTCATTTGATAGTGTGTATCTATTTTATTAATAGCTACTGTTTCAAAGATAATCAAATATTTGCTTGTCCAAATATGTCAAAAAAGCCACATTTTTCACATGACTGTATATATACTATATAATATATGTAAATGACTAAATAAATAAATCAATTTATTCATTTACATATAAATTTTTTTAAACAGTGGTTGGCTTTAAAACAATAAATATTAAAAATATTAATATAAAAAGCTCTCATATTACTCCTTTGCTTGTTTTTAATTATTTCAAATTCTTTTGGGGACTAAAATTAATTAACAATATTGAATGACCTGGATGTGTTTCAGCAATTACTGGGTAATAGCAAGAAGAGTAGATTAAAGATTATCATTATTGCCTGAAGAGCTTGATGCCTGTTACTGGATCACTGCATGCTTTTTTAAAAATAGCAAGAGGCAACGGTAAAGGAGGACAACACGGTAGCTGAAAAAACAAGCAGGACTTTCCAGGTGCTGCAACTGAAGAATATTTTAAATACCCCAAATTTATTTCTGCATATGTTGATTCCATTTTTATCATATCTTTTATGAAAACACAGTAAGGTTCCAGATAAAACATCTTAACCAGAGAATACCCTGTACAATGGCCTACTTGTACTTCCAGGGCTCTGTTCACACTGAAATGTATTGCAGTGGGCATTTTTTCATATTTGGATTCATGAATATTTGACTTCTAGACTTTAAAATGAGTCAATATTTTTACAAATAATTTTATGAAAAAAGTAGTAATTTCTTATTTTAGTGTGTACCAAGAAAACAAAAATCAAATCAAAAGCTGTTTCCTTTTTTCCCCATTTTCATTTCGAAATGAAAACAAAATAATCCCGTAGACAGACCCATTTTTAGGCTCAATAATGACTCAATATCTTAAAATCAATAAATTGCCAGAAAACATTATATTTCTACGGTCTCAATTTCCTTTGTGCTATCCTTCACTCCTACAGTTGTAACGGTTGTCACAGTGTGATATTTGTGTATAAGGTAAGGTGCTAACATTCAGAGACAACAGGAGCCAACGATCATTGCGCACCTAACCCAGATGATTGAGTGCTATTTATAGTAAACACACAGCAAGACCAGTTCACTTTAAATAGTTGACCAGCCTGTTGGGGTTTTACAGTCAGCCATAGACTCTGTACAGGTTTAATCATATTTGTTTTTCTTTTTTATCTGGTCATGTGTCTGTGTTTAACCAACCTATTCACATTCAATTTTCCGTGACCCAAAGCACACAGAAGCGGTTCAAGAACCTTGATATTTGGAAAGGAAAATAGCAGTGGCGTCTGCAATGACTTGTCCTGCCAGTGACCCCTTTAGCCAATCGAGCTGGAGAGAAGTGTCCAAATATCTGAGAAGTTGTGCAGAGGCACAGCGGAGCATTTCTGAGGAACAGCAGGTAAATCCCACTGCTGTATGTGTAGCAGTAAATAAATAATTAGGGAGGGTTTATTATTATTATTATTATTATTATTATTATTATTATTATTATTATTATTATTTTCAGAATTTCGACATTAGAAAACATTAATCAGAAAAGAGAACTCAAGATGGCAAGTCTAATTCTAGCATAATTTCTTCCACATTGCTTTAGCAAAATGTGTAATAAAGACTTCTATCTATCTATCTATCTATCTATCTATCTATCTATCTATCTATCTATCTATCTATCTATCTATCTATCTATCTATCTATCTACATATATGTAGATAGATAGATATATTGTGTATTAACCTGTGGTTTTAGAGCCACAAGGGGTCTCTATTAGGAATATTGTTTCCGATCTGTTTTTTGTTGTTATTGTTGTTGTTGTTGTTGTTTTTTGTGATAAGAAAGAGAAATAACACTTCCTCTGTAAGCACTGTGGATTAATTATAAGGCTTGACGTCTTTATTTTATTTAAATAGCTACAAAGATTTTTCAACCTAATGTCCATCCACTGCATTTTTAGCATATGTGCAGTTATAATTATAATAATATAAATATAATTATAATAATCATTTTGAAGAAAAGAACAGAAAAGCCGTTTACTTGTTTATAATAGGAATTTAAGGTTGTTGAATAAACATTTACAGCATGCATCTATACTGTATAATGAAAATATCAAACTACAACTCTTACATTCAAAATAAAGGTCTTATAGGACAAAGCAGACATGAGAGAATATCTTACTCGAGCTGTTCTTATCTACAACCCTGATTCCGAAAAAGTTGGGACAGTATGGAAAATGCAAAAAAAAAGAAAAACAAAAAAACAAAAAAAACAAAAAGAGTCATTTGAAAATTCAATTCACCCTGTACTATACTGAAAACACATTATTAACACATTATTTGATGTTTTAAAATATACACTCATTTCAAATCTGATGACTGCAACACACTCCAAAAAAGTTGGGACAGTCGACTGTTCATCATTGTGTAACATCACCTTTTCTTTTAATAACACTAAGTGTTTGGGCACTGAAGACACCGGTTGGTTAAGTTTAGCAAGCGGAATTTTCCCCCATTCATCCATTATGCATTTCTTCAGCTGTGCAACTGTACAGGGCCTTCGTTGCCTTATTTTATGCTTCATAAGCATAAAACTCAATCGGACACATTCTCAATTGGAGACAGGTCAGTACTGTAGGCCATGCTAGCACCCACACTCTCTGCTTACGCAACCATGCGCTTGTAATCCGGGCAGAATGTGGTTTGCCGTTGTCTGGCAGCGTCATTTGCTCCAAAATTTGTACATATCTTTCTGCATTAATGGTGCCGTCACAGTTAGGCACTGACACACCCCCATACCATGACAGACGCTGGCTTTTGGACCTGACGCTGATAACAGCTTGGATGGTCCTTTTCCTCTTTGGGCCGTTGAACACGATGGCTGTTTTGTCCAAAAACTATTTGAAATGTTGACTCGTTGGACCACAAAACACGATTCCACTGTGCTACTGTCCATCTCAGATGAGATCGAGCCCAGAGAAGTCGGCGGCGCTTCTGGACAGTGTTGATGTACGGCTTCTGCTTTCCATAGTAAAGCCTTAACTTGCATCTGTGGATGCAGTGGCGAATGGTGTTGACTGAGAAAGGTTTACCAAAGTATTCCCGAGCCCATGTCAGGATATCCATTACAGACTCATGACGGTTTTTAAGACAGTGATGTCTGAGGGATCAGAGATCAAGCGCATTCAGAAGTGGTTTTCGGCCTCGCCCTTTACGCCCCGGATTCCTTGAATCTTTTAATTATATTGTGCACTGTAGAAGGTGAAATGCCCAAAATCCTACTGATTTGTCTTTGGGTGTTATGTAATATGGAGCAAAACATAGATTCACGAGGGCAAGGCATAGATCCAAAAGGCATAGATCCAAAAGGTAGGTAGGTATTTCGGTATGTAGGTAGCTAATACTCCACCCTGAAGTGGACAAAAGGCAGGGCTTAAATAATCACAAAAGACAACGAGAGACACCTGAAACTAATAATCACAATGAAACAGAAAAACCAATGAACATACAGGGGCGGAAACATGACACAAACCAAAAACAGAGAACCAATAAACAAACGGGGTCAGAGACATGACGTCAAACAGAAACAAAAGAGCACATGGCGGAGGTAAACAAACTGATAGTCTTCAACAGTGGTGTGGAGAATGGAATGCGGAAGTGTTCGCGTGGCGAACGACTCCGGGAGTCAGCCACTCGCCTCGTGAGCGACTCCGCGTGCGAGGGGTTCTCTAACACTGGGGAATGTTGATCTCAAAGTGTTGGATTTTTATGTTGGCAGATTGGTGAGCCTCGACCCATCCTTGCTCTTGAAGGACTAGGCCTTTTTTGGAGGCTCCTTATGTACAATGATTAGACGATTTCCTCACCTGTTTCACATCACCTTCTTATTTCCACTTGTCACATCGCTATTAGTCCTAAATGGCCCCTGTCCCAACTTTTTTGGAATGTGTTGCATGCATCAATTTCAAAATAAACATTTAACTTCAAAAAACTATGTAGTTGATTAGGTAAAACATCAAATACCTTGTCTTTATACGCCTTTTGTTTAAATACAAGTCAAAGTACATTTACAAATCACTCCTCTTTGTTTGTATTAGCATTTTCCATACTGTCCCAACTTTTTCGGAGTTGGGGTTGTATAATTTTAAGCAACTATGAAATACTGAAAATACTGATCAAAGCCTATCCAGGAACACTGGCATAAAGAAACACCCTGGACCACCAGTCCCTTGCAGGAGCTCATACATACCCCTTTGCACACTCAATCACAGCAATTTCGAGTTGTCATTCCACCTACACACATGTTTTCAGACGTAGGAGGAAACCAGAGTATCAAAGGAAATTCAGAGCAGCAATTCAGTCATTTATCTTCCGTAAGTGCTTAACTCTGGTCAGTGTCGTGGTAGATCTACAGCCTATCCCATGAACATTAGGTGCAATACACACACACACACACACACACACACACACACACACACACACACACACACACACACACACACACACACACACACACACGCACACATCTAGGGACAATTTAGAGTAGCCTTCTGCATCACCATGCCATGCTGAAGCAATACAGTAGAAAAGAAATTTCAGTTTGTGGTATTCATAAAGGATCAGACAGAAATTGATGCACCTTCGTGGTTATGATTCTATGTTGGTGACATATCCACAGACTGTTCTCTGAAAATCTTAAGTATAATGATTTTTTGAACAAACATCCCTATTACAGTTTTTGCTGCAATTTTTTTTTGTTACCCAAGAGTTCCTAACCAGTGAATTATGATCCGTATTAGCATCCACGGCTGAGGTGCAACAGCTTTCTGGATATGGATGATATGAGAATAGAAGCGAAATGAGGATTGAGAGGGGTGAGCATGATGACGGGGGCTGTTTCCGACAGGCCCATCCCCTTTCATTCATCATCATTTGGCATTTTAATGGACTGACATGGCTGGCAGTACTGAGGAACTGCTGTGGCTCTCTCTCTCTCTCTCTCTCTCTCTCTCTCTCTCTCTCTCTCGCTCTCTCTCTCTCTCTCTCTCTCTCTCTCTATCCCCCTTGGACCGTCTCTCTCCATCTCACTTGTCCGCCTACAACTGTTGTCGCAGTGTCGCTCTCTCTCTCACTGCAGATGCCACGCTGGCACATGTCCCGTTGGCACGGAAGGGCCAGATTGGTACCGGGATCGGCTCCAAGATGTCTAAGATCCGCTTCAGATCCAGGAAAGTCAAACAGGACAGACATGAACTGTGACAGATTTACTGTGCGTATTGCAGAACTATGAAGCTGTTTGAGGGAAAAGTGATTTTTGTTGCAAGTCTGTGTGCATATCATTTGTGTGTGTGTGTGTGTGTGTGTGTGTGTGTGTGTGTGTGTGTGTGTGTGTGTGTGTGTGTGTGTGTGTGTGTGTGTGTGTTTGTGTGTGTGTGTGTGTGACTGCTTTGTAAGGCCAGGGTTTGCAGTGTGGGTTTAGGATGTTGCCCAATTTAATCAGTGTACTATTACTGCACAGTAGGGGTGTAACGCAATGACACGATCTGTATCTGTATCTGTTTAGGGCTCAAAAATATTCATATCTGTATCTGTATTCTGACTTGAACCCAAAGTGTATGTGGCCTAAAGCAGGCGATGTTGGTTTGACTGGAACACACTGGAAATAATGAAACCCAGAGGGAGAAATGGCAGCACTGCCTGTGACTTCTGGCTCTGACAGGTCCTCATCACTCATAATTCATAATTGGGTTCAAATAATGAGATGCACAGGATTGTTTTTTTTTTTAATCTCAAAGTTTTTATTTTCATTAGTATGTGCCTGCGACATTTTCTAGAAAGAATAAGGAAAAATAGGAAAAATAAAAAACTTTCAATAACCTAGTTGCATAAGTCTGGACACCAGTAAAATAATACCTTGTTGAAACACCTTTTGATTTTATTACACCATGCAGTCTTTTTGGGTAAGAGTTTATAAGCATGGCACATCTTGACTTGGCAATATTTTCCAACTCTTTCTTGCAAAAATCAAATTGTAAGGGCATCTCCTGTGCACAGCTGCTTCAGGTCACCCCACAGATTTTTTTTAGTTGGATTCAGGTATGGGTTCTGGATAGGTCATTCAAAAACATTGATCTTCTTTTGGTTAAGCTATTCCTTTGTTGATTTGGATGCATGCTTTGGGTTATTGTCATACTGTTGTTCATGATTCCCTCTACCTTATCCCACAGTTCTGGCTGAAGAATGTCAGCCCTAAAGCATTATGCTGCCACCACCATGCTTCACCACAGGTATGTTGTTCTTTTGTTGATATGCAAAGTTTTTGTTTTCATTAGTACATACCTGCAACATTTTCTAAGGAATTTTGTTGGTTTTATTTCTCGAAATATAAACAATCTAGTAGCTAGTATGTTAATGAACATGGTATTTCTTTGCCCTATGATCTTCATATTTAACCACTTATGCCTGCATGAAAATAAAAACTTCACACTTACATGGCTTTTTTGTTGCTTCCCAATGCACACCTCTAGTCTCAACCAAATGTCCTGTGGAAAGATTTTTTTAAAAATGTTCCTACACACTTTAATTTGCTAATGCAACATCTGTCTGATTTGGATTGGAAGATATTTTTCTCCACTGTAGAGAAGCTACCGTCACTAGCAGGGAATCTCAGGTGTGAGTTCCATTACCCAGCACTGGCACCTCTGCGCTTCAACTTCATCAATCGTGATTCCCTCAGTGCCTCCTAGCCCCCCTGCCAGATAGACCCCAGGCCTTAAAGGGGGTGGTGCAGGGATTATTCAATTATCTTCAGCCACACAATATGAAGTATGACAGGCTCCCAGTGAGCATACTGTAGGCTGCATGTCAATGTCAAAGAAAGGATACCTGGCTATTAAAAGCTTTGGTCCTCAGTTTAGTTAACCTCTTTCCTTGCAGTATATGGAACATAGGGAATTTAACTGTCCACTATTAATGGGATGTGATGGCAAGAAGATGGCAAGAAGAAATGTTGAGGCACAGTATTGGAACAACATTTGAGCAGTTCTGGAGATCTTCTATACCTCAGACTGGACATGGGAGAACTTTAGTTGATTTCAAACCATCCATTTTATCCATTTAGTGCATTATCATCTCTTGTTCACCTTTATTGATGCTTGGTTGATACCTTCACTCCGTAGGGATGAAGGTTATGTTGAGGACAGCAAGATTGATTAGAGCAGGCTGACAGCAGAAACCTCTGAGACAGACATAATGCTTTCCTTTGCTTCATAGTTGTTTCCCTCAAATAAATCACTGCAATTTATAGAATTTCTACCTCAGGAGAACTGTTCTTTCAAACCAACCACCAAATCTTATTCTGTGGACAAATATATCTGTTTCTGTGTAGCCAATCATAAAAAAAAACCCTGATTGACACAAAACAATGTTATTTTGTAACAAATAGTTATGGTTACTTTCTCTTTGATCACAGAGACACAGTATCACTGTGTCAAATACAGATTATGTAACATTTAACAATGTGCCTTTACAGTGGGTATAGAAAAGAATCACCCCCTTTAAAATAATCACATTTTGTTGCTTTCAGCCTGAAATGAAGACGGACACAGTTTTTGTTTTATCCAGCTGTATTTACTCAGTGCAACTTATAACATCCAAGTGAAAGATATAACACCAACATGTCAGAAAAATAAATAAATAAATAAATAAATAAAACAGAATCACTGAGTTGGAAAAAGGATCACCCCCTTGCTTTAATTTGCCTTAATTTTTTAATTACAGCCTTTAGTCTGTTGGGATTTGTCTCTACTAACTATGCACATCTAGACTTTGCAGTATTTGCCCACTCTTCTTTGCAGAACTGTTCAAGTGGTGACTGTTTGTGGACTACATTCTTCAAGTCATTCCACAGATTTTCAATGGGGTTTTAGTCTGGGCTCTGACTAGGCCATGCAAGGACATTCACCTTTTTCTCCTTCAACCACTGTGTGGTCAGTTTTGCTGTGTGATTTGGGTCATTGTCATGTTGGAAAGTAAATCTTCTTCCCTTTGACAACTTTCTGGCAGAGGGCAGCAGATTTTCCTCAAGAATTTGACGGTATTTTGCCCCATCCATTTTCCTTCTATCAAGTGCTCCAGTCCCTGCTGCAGAGAAACACCCCCATAACAGGATATTACCACCTCCATGCTTTACTGTAGGAATGGTGTTATTTGGATGGTGAGCCGTATTGGATTTCTGCCAGACATATCGTTTGGTGTTGAGGCCAAATAATTTATCTGACCATAACACCTTTTTCCATGTGGCCTCAGAATCTTCAAGGTGCGTTCATGTGGCCTTTCTTGAGGAGTGGCTTTTTTCTTGCAACCCTCCCATACAAGCCACATTTGTGGAGAATTTGTGATATTGTTGTCACATGCACACAATGACTACTCTTGTCATAAATTCCTGCAACTGCTTCAGAATTGCTGTAGGCCTCTTGGTAGCCTCTCTGACCAGTTTCCTCCTGGTTCTTTCATCCAGTTTGGAGCGACGTCCTGATCCAGGGAGGGTCTGTGTTGTACCAAATACCTTCCACTTCTTAATAATAGACGTCACTGTGCATTGATAAAGCCTTTGAAATTTTTTTGTATCCATCTCCTGACTTGTGCCTGTCCACAACTTTATCCCGGAGATCTTTTGACAGTGCCTTGCCACCCATGGTTGATTGTTTGCTTCAGTTGCACTACAAAATGCTCCACGAAAGTTCTTTTCATCCTGAGCTAATCAAAATGATTACAGCTGATCACAGTTGAAAGTCAAATGGCTTTGTGTGCCATTGAGAAGGTGATTAGCTACACCTTATTGAGTTTACAAGTCATTTTTAGGAGGGGGTGATCCTTTTTCTAACTCAGTGATTCTGGTTTTTTATTTATTTTTTTTTTTTTTCTGACATGGTGTTATATCTTTCATTTGCACTAAGTAAATACAGCTGGATAAAACAAAAACTGTGTCCATCTTCATTTCAGGCTGAAAAGCAACAAAATGTGATTATTTTAAAGGGGGTGATTCTTTTCTATACCCACTGTAGATGTTTTTTTTTTTAGGCTTTGTGTTCTCATCTCTTCACCTAGTTCTGTTCTGTTTCCATGGTAGAATAAAATGAAAAAGACATATGAGCATAATTTGGACCCGGACTGTGTGTTCACTAATGGAGCGCTATGATGTAAATGCCACCAGAATTAAAGATTCTGTTAGATCTCCTATCTCTGTTCCCTGTTCATTTTGTGTCTCATTAAAGATTTTGAAGGTTAGCTCTAGTCATAGTTTAATTACATCTTTCTGAAGTCATGGTGTGATGATTAAAGCAGATATGAATTGGATATATGTATCAAATGCATATTAAGGTTGATAACTGAGCCATGGAGTGCAGAAGGAAATTTGGTGTTATTTGCGTGCTTTCCAGTCATAAAAACCTGAAACCAGTCTTCAATCCAGCTTCAATTTTCTTCATTTCTCTGTAGCAGCTGTACCTGGCATTTGCATCTGTCATATCAGCCAACTTTATTCAACTTCTCATTCTAGTCACCATTTGGAGTCCCCACAAATATCCACAGATAAAATCATTTAACCAAGCATTCATGTCAACCTCCGTCCATGTTGGACCCGTCTACCTGGCAGGCTTTACCTGCGCCTCTGCAAACTGTCTTGATACTCCTCAAAGAAGCGCATCATAACTGGCCTGTTCCTGGAAACAGAACTTTAAGAATAGGAGAGGATAAGCAATGTTTTTGTTGGTCTTTTTGACCTACAGTTTGTACCTGAATGTTGAATTCCCCTCACTCCTTCAGGAGACTTTCCAGATTATAATAATATTGTTGCTTTTTGGATTATTTATTTGTTTCTTTGTTATTGTTATTTTATGTCATTTTATTTTAATTGGTTTCGTTTTCTTGAGGAAAACAATCATAGCGCTTATAACACAGCATCTAATCCAGTTGCTGTCTGTGGAATCAATATGGGTCTTCTGATGTTTTCATTTATCAACACAAAACAAGACGTGTCCTCCAGTCAAAGGCCAGGCACACAGCATGCTAGGAAAAATCATCAATAATCATAGAATGTCAGCTCAAAAGGGAAATAATAAAAAGGAGGGGGAAACCAAATACCTCTCTTCAGCGAGAGACAGGATTCTCACAGTGTATTGTTCTTGTCAAATGCCAAGTGATGGTAGCCTGTTGGTATGTTGCTAACAACAGAAAGTGAAACTTTGCACTGTTTGTGTTTCAGTGGTTGGAGAACTTGATGGTGATGAAAGAAAATATGGTTTAAATTCTGCTTTGTTGTTAACAAGCTTTGAATAAAACTCACTGATTTTTAATCATGGATCCAGTATGTTTCTGAATGAAATTGCTTGTTCCAATTTAGAAAAAAAAAAAACAACAACCTACGTTTATTATGTTGTCCAGTAGACAATGAATTTCTTCAGTGAATACCATTGAATCATACAATTACCATTTTTAGTACTGCTGGGCTCATAAGTGGATATGTAATCATGAGTTTGCTGAGTCGAAGCAATTCAAAAATTGTCTACCCTCAGACATATTTTTTATATGGATATAAAAAAAATTCTGCACACCCCTATTAAAATGGCAGGTTTTTGTGATGTAAAAAAAATAAAACCATGATAAGTCATGTCAGAACTTTTTCCACCCGCAGTGTGAAGTTACAATGTCTAAAAATCAATTGGAAAAACAATAAGAAATATTTTAGGGAAAAAAAGGGGGGAAAACTTTTACATTTATGCCATTTGGCAGACGCCCTTATCCAGAGCTACTTACAGAAGTGCTTTGAAGTCTCTATCAATAAATACATTCTGATACTGGTTCAGTAGGTCACAGACTAAGAATATCATCAGTGTAAAAAGTCTGATGGGGAGGGAATATATTAAAAACACACAGAGAAAACAATTTTTTTTTTTTTTTTTTTTACAAATTTAACCTAAACTAATACTTTACTTTCAGTATGGCACATCTTGACTAGATCCGTCAAATTGTAAGGGGGCACAGCCCGCTTCAGGTGGACCCCACAGATTTTTAGTTGGATTCAGGTCTGGGCTCTGGGCCATTCAAAAACATTGATCTTCTTTTGGTTAAGCCATTCTTTGTTGATTTGGATGTATGCTTAGGGTCATTGTCATGCTAAGAGGGGAAAATCCTTTTCATCTTCTGCTTACTAGCAGACACCTGAATGTTTTGCACTAAAATCAGCTGGTATTTGTAGCTATTCATGATTCTCTCCACCTTGGTAAAACCCACAGTTCTGCCTAAAGAAAAAAAAAGCCCTAAAGCATGATGCTGCCACCACCATGCTTCACCGTAGGTATGGTGTTCTTTTGTCGGTGTGCTTTTTTTTTTGCACCAAACATACCTTTTGGGATTATGGAATTATTATACCTTTTGCAGTTGGTCTCATCAGACCATAACTCATTTTGCCACATGGTTTGGGGTGATTTAGTTGAGCTTGGATGTTTTTTGTGAGAAAGGGCTTCTGTCTAGCCACCCTACTACATAGCCCAGACATGTGAAGAATACGAGATACACATGCAGAGAGCAATCAGTACTCGTCAGATATTCCTGCAGCTCCTTTAATGTCGCCGAAGGTCTCTTGCCAGCCTCCCTGGTAAGTTTTTGTCTTGTCCTTTTGTAATTTTTAGAGAGACTTACTGTTCTTGGTGATGTGACTGTGGTGCCCCATTTTTTCCACTTGTTGATGATGGCCTTCAAAATGTTCCCTGGTATATGTTTTGGAAATGTTTTTATACCCCTCTCCTGATTGATACCTTTCAACAAGTGAGATGCCATGCATGCTTTGTAAGCTCTTTGTGGACCATGGCTGCAGCATTCGGATGAAACCAAGAAGATCCTACAGAAACAGCTGATCATTATTTGGGGTCAATCAGAATAATTACATTGATGACAGCTGTATGATAATTACTTGAGATTGAATGTTATTGGTTCATTCTGAACATAGCCACACACCCCAATTTAAAATATAAGAGGATGCACACTTATCCAACCAGGATATTGTAAGTTCCCCCCACCCACCCCCCTATTTTTCCCTAAAATGTTTCGGTGTTTTTCACATAATTTTTATACATTGTAACTTCACATTGAGGGTGGAAAAAGTTCTGACATGATTTATCTTGGTTTCAGTTTTTTACATCACAAAAACACTGCTTTTTTATACTGCTTTTTTCAAGCAGTGTAATCCACTCCTGCATGTTCTTGTCTCGAGATATCTGCATCATGTTTCATTATCTGTGTGTGACAGTTATTGTACTATATCCAATAGAAAAACTCAAAACTCCAAATCACATTCTGAATGATTTAGCAATCTTTTAGAACAATACTTGGAAGCAGCAATCAATTGTTCCCAGCTTTAGGTAATAGACATAAAAAAAGGATCTTTAAACTGTCAAACATATGACCTGAATGTAGTTTGAATAGTATTTTTTTTTTCAGTTGACACTAACATATATCTCCATAGTAAATAAACAACAAAGTAACTAATTAACTATCCAATTCACATTTATCTGATAGTTTTGAAAGTTTGTAGTGCTTTGTCTCTATTGTGTAGAAGGATGGGTACGGGGGCCCTACCAGCAGATGGTGCCCTAACTCTGGTGCTTTTGGGGTCATAAGAATGTTGCAAGGACACAGCTAAAGTTTTCTAGAACTTTCAGACATGATGGTCAAACTCCATGAAGCTGTGTGTATACACTGATTTTTGTGTCAAAGTTATTACTTATATTTTGCAAATGTTTTCCAAAGGGGAGATTTTGTTTAACAGAATGCCGGCTCTCTCCTCAAGTATCTCTTACATCATCCCCGCAGACCACTCATGATTTTATGAATTTAACAATTACTATATAAGACAATCTGGCATGATTTACATGAGGACATTTAGCCAGTGCCTTTTCTTCTTTCTGTGTAAGAAGCCTCATTTGCAAGTGTAATAGCTTTAGTGTGTTTGCTGCAATCATCACGTTATCTCATTAATTATTAAAATGATTGGTAATAGGGTTCTCCATTAATCACTGTTGCTTTGGACTGCAACCTGTCAGGACAGCCTAAGCATTTCAACAGTGAATAATTAGCATGCAAGGTGCAGCCCAGCAAAAATACGCAGAGCCTGCTGAAATCGACCTTTTGCATGATTTCTTGTATTGAGAAAAACATACTTTGTTGCCTTTTGGATTTAGACATCCTATGTGCTGTATAGAACATGTATAGAAGTACTGTTATACAGTTTGTACACACTTGTAATGTGCGACTGCATGAAACATGTAGACGGAAAGAAAGAAAGAAAGAAAGAAAGAAAGAAAGAAAGAAAGAAAGAAAGAAAGAAAGAAAGAAACAAAGGTACTTGTGGGAATCTGGACAGGATCTGGTTCAGGACCTCCTCATTGTCCTGCAGTGCTTGGCAGAACTCTCTAGAACCCCTAGTTCCCTATGTGTCATTCAAGGGAAAAGAATACAATATTGTCTTCAGGCAGGCCCGATGTTAGGAAGACTGTAGAGAGAGGGCAGTGGGGAGGGCTCACGGAGAGGGGGTAATGAACAACTGAGCAGAATCTTAAAGCCTTAAAGTCTTTGTTTCTCTCACTTTATGGTCACTTACTGTGGAGATTCATATTCAAATGGACCGGGGCTGTGAATCGACTGTTCACACATTCACATTCACCCATATACTCATCGCCACCCATCCGCCCCTCTTGATAAAAAGAACACCCCCATGAGTAGAGCTAATTAAAATGAAGGTTACAATCCAGAAAGAAAGCATCTCAATCCAGTAGTCACTCGTGCATTAAGCCCAATTTTTTTGTCAGCTCTTGAATGCTGAGGTGACAAGCTTGGAAAAAAAGGTGGCTGGTGGAGGTTTGAATATAAGACCTGTGTTTGACACTAGCTCTATCATGGATTCATCAGTCACACAAGAACGCATGTTAGGCAACAAGTGTTGTTTTTTTCTTTTTTTTTTTTTTTTGTAGCACTATAAGTTAGTTAACATTTTAGACGATAAAATGAGATCTTGGAAGACCTCATCTAAAAGTCATTCTCTATGGAAAATGTGTCATATGAGAGAAAGCACAGTAATGTGTTGGACATGCCTCACTGAACAAAAAAACCTCAGTGCAATCTGTAGCCTTGCAGCCCCATGAGAGCTCTTCAATAACATACTGTGAAGAAAAACACAACAAGCTGAAGGAAATGTGCTTCGATGCCTGCATTCTGTGCTTGCAAGTCAATTTTCCAATACACCTTCTGACAGACATGCTGCTCGGAGGATGATCCATGGACAATATATATCCATTAGTGCATGTTGTCTTACAGTGTTGACAGCTGAGCCATCCAGTCAATCCAGCATTCACAGGTGTGTGTGTGTGTGTGTGTGTGTGTGTGTGTGTGTGTTTGTGTGAATGAAGTGGAGGGGGTCACCACTTCTGATTCCTTCCATCCTAGTGACCCTTCCTTCTCCAGGGTTGTGCCGTGTCTGACAGAGATCAAATCACCTGGAATCCTTCAGATGTCTCTGGTGAGCCTGGCTTCCCTGCCGCCATTCAGGGGAGTTCCTGCAGGAAAACACACAGACATACTGACCGTGCTGCATGTTTCCAGTCAGCAGTGTGAAGAAAAACCCAGAAGGTCAAAACCCTCCAGCAGTCACAAATCATATCATCGTGTGAGGAGGATTTCCATCACAGCTGCTTCCTCATCTGGATAAACAGGACAGGAAACGTGAAACCTCTTCTTCCTCTGGCTGGGCTGGTTCAGAAAAGGGAATATGGGGAGGGATCCTATGGTGCTCAGTAGCTGATTTTTCAACATAAAGAGGGATGATCTTTCAGGTAAATGGCATTCACCTTACAGGGGGGAATATTAGCTCAGCAGTTTAGTTTCTAGTGATAGTGACTGGAAGGATTGCAAGTCCAAATCCCAAGAGAACCGGAAAGCTTGCTTTGGGGGTTTCCTCCCCAGTCCAAAGACATGTGCTGTAGGCCGACTGCCATTTCCAAACTGTCCATAGTGAATTGTGTGTGAATGTGTGTGCAATTGTGCCCTGTGATGGGTTGGCACCCCGTCCAGGGTCCCCCGTGACCCTGTGTACGGTAAGCGGTATAGAAGATGGATGGATGGATAGACATGTTAAATTCTAATCTTTCAGTCCTAGCTGACAGAATTAGACAAAGATGTTATTCTTTACCATCTTTATCTTATGTGATGAAGTCACTTGTCTATAATAAAATGTTAGCGTTAAATAATTACACTGTGAAAATTGGAAATCAAGCTGCATTATTTCCTGAGAGAATTTCAGAAATGAGAGGGATAATATGAGAATGGTTTGGCATAGTACCAATAACAGCTGAGGAGAAGTAGTAATCTCATTTGCTATGTTACATTACTAATGGGTGTTCTAATATGCGGCTATAAGAACACGCATCAACAACTGAATATGATGTTTTGGTTTATATAATAATTCAGTCTCCACTCTATCTCTGCAGTGATACATTTGCATGGGTTTTATAATATAACTTCCAGTGTCCTTAAGAGAGATGTTAATGGAGCCATGATCTCGAGTTCCCTCCTGCAACTATGGGGTTTGTTCTCCTCTAGGCCCAGGGTGCCCCTCAACAGTGTATGTAGAGTCCTTTTGGTGGCCTTTTTTTTGCTGGGTGCACTAGAGTGTGGGTGTTGCATTGGTGGTGTGATATTAAACCAGACTTCACTTGCTTGTGTACTCTTTGGCATGCAGAAAGGAGATGATCTAAAGCACCATGGTCTGGTGAGGCCTGGGATAAGAGTTAAGTGTCAAATTGATTAGATGGAATTTTAATTGCTGAACTGAATAGCTGAATTAATTCCCCACTGAAAGCCTAATAGACAGTAATGCATGAAATATGATGGTCTTAATGAGCTGATAGTAACATAAATGAAATACACAAATGATCTGTGCTTTAATCTATAATCATTTTTACACAGTGAGAGAGCCCTCCAAGGGTGTGTTCCAGACTAATTAATTACACTTATCTTGTTGTGTGAGGTGGCGGGAGCATGCTGTCTCACCAGAAATCAGGGTTTGCATTCTCTGTCTCGTTCCTGTTTGTGTTCTGATTCCACATTCCTCTCTCCTTAGAAGTTGTCATGCTCAACTCCGATGGCCATGATGAGATCTAATCAGTTAGACTTCGGTGCTGACATGCATAGTTGTAGGTCCATGTGGTGAATGAAAAACCGGCAGTGCTTTCTGATTTTGTGTGTCACATATTGTTTTCGCTAGAGAAGACCTTCATGACATCTTGAAAACTTAGAGTTTGACTGTTTTATAAGGAACAACGTTCTTAGGCTGATGCAAAATGAGCATTTAAACAAACTCAGTGCAGTCAGGCATCACTAAGCACAGATATATGAGAAGAGGCATCCTCAGTGTTCATTTATTTCTAGAATTACTTGCTAATCTCACAAAGTAATGCTTTGCATCAGGCTTCCTATTAGTCATTCCACTTAACATGCATGCTTAAACTTGCTCAAAGGCTTTCTCAGCATTAACAATGCATTCTAAGTGGAATGTTTTCTGTCATATTTCTCAGTCAAAACTCTCTACCTCCCCTTCACCCTGGGATTGCTGTTTTCTTATTAACTCTCCCCAGTTCTGCCCAACAGGAAGTCTAGATATGCACGCCTTAAATTCCCTCATCTGCCCTTATGAATGTAAATTATGTAGCCGGTAGCATACCTTCAGTGTCGGGCTAAAGTAGTGTTGTCCAGGGTAAACGGCAGCACCGTGACTTCTGTCTCTCTGCAAGCCTCTCCACCCCATATGGAATGCCATCACAGATAAGGGTGGAATAGACAGAGACAACATGGACTAGCAGTCAAAACACACATGAGAGATGATATCAGATATCAGCAGTTGCATCAGCTGGGCGTTGGGAAAAAAAGAAGAGAAGAAAGCAAAATGACTATCCTACAGGGGGCAGCAGCTTCAGTTCCTGATGCTCTTGGAGAAGTGTGGGAAGAGCAGAAAAATAAGGCAACTCCACAGTTATTGCCACCCAACAATAGAAAATGCAAAATGATTGTATAATATAAGCATTTCACACAATGGGCCTCACGTGTGAGAAGGCAGCACAAAAACGAGATTTGATGTGACTGCAAAATGTGCTTGCAGTGTATCTGAAATTAACATTCAATTTCATCCCAAGTCGACAATTCAAAAGCATTCAAATTCTGCAGAAAAAAACACTAGTTATGCTGGTCCAAGCAATACGCATGCTGCGAATTTACACCTGGTTCTGGGAGATAAAATGGTGCAAAACTTGTGGCTGCTATTTGCCCCCTGTCTTATGGGTGTAAGTAAGCATGTCATCAAAGTTTTAGGCTCTGCAGCATCATGTGCTGAGCCAGTCAAACTGTTACATGGTCATTTTTCTACCCTCATTCTACCCTCACTGACTCATAGTAACAGCTAATGACAGCCACTGACTGTTAGATTTGGTCTTTCATGTCATTCTCACTAGCCTCTCCAACCCAACAGTCATGTAATGTAGAGCCCCTCTGCCCCAAGTCTATACGCTCAACTTGCTTCATATCTGAGAATATCTTGCAATTACTTATGTACTATCGACTATCTGCTGTACTACTCCACTGCGTAAGCCCTTACTACTTAATTAAAGTATCCCCTGGGATAAGAGCCAGACTGCTATGCCTCGATACAGCTCATGTTGCATCTTGGTCACATGTAATGCATCTAGCTGGTCTGGTGCTTCTGATTCCCTTTCCCTCAGCCTGACTGAAAGAAATATTCAGCAGATGAGCATTAAGGGTATGTATTCGGGCGTGTGTGCAAACTCCTTATTTTTTTTATAGACATTTTATCTTTTTAGACATTTTAGTTTATTTTATGTCTTCTGCATCACTCAGTCAGTAGAAAAGAGAAAAATGTAGATTTCTATTCATTCATTTTCCGTAAAAAGGAAAAAGTTACAGTGAAGTGTTACAGAAAACAAACAAACAAACAAACAAACAAACAAACAAAAAGCATAATGGAGGCTCTCTGGGATTTCCTGTAGAAACCACAGAAGAACTGTGGCAGGGTCTCATCAAGATTAAAACAAAAAAGGCTTGAAATATTTCACTTTATGTGTGATGAATCTAGAATATATGAAAGTTCCACTTTTTTAAAATTAAAATACGGAAATAAATGAACTTTTTCACGATATTCAAATTTTTTGAGATGCACCTGTATTTTGTTTGTGAATGAAATTAGAAACATTTCATGGCAAGCATGACAAGATTTCTGATAAGCTATCAGCAGAAATCGAATTAATATCAAAGTTCACCACCAGCAGCTAGAACTATGTGTCCTCCAGCTGCCTGCAGTGAACACTGGCTGACTTTGGCCTGAACCTGATGCACATCTGGGTGATAGTTAGAGGGGGAATGGGAGCTGGAGGAAAGAAAGAAGGATGAATGAATGCAGGGGACACAGAGAAAGAAAGACAGACATCTAAAATGGTGCTGTTGCTGCTTGGCCCAGGCTGAATGTTGCTCTCATTCTACGTGAGGAGCAAACAAATGGGTCACTGGCTGGCAGGGCTGAGCTTTAGCTTCATTTGAAAGTCTTCCGCACAAGCGGCTGCTCTTAGAGAACTATCAAATATGAATGGGGAAGTCTGTGACAGCCTCCCAAAAGTGAAAACTCTCAATGTGAGTTTCTGTTCATATTAAAAACAATAGACTTCTGAAGTCTCGTAACTGATAGATGAAGGTGATAGTTATTTAACAGGCAATCTTTACACAGTATAATTTCATCAAATGTTTTCACACATCTAGTCTTGAGTGCGGTTCCTCTCTAGCAAACTGTACTCACACATTTTGCTGGCACTGGTACCACTCTTTGAATACAGCTGGCACACTGGAATCTGTCTAGACTGTTCCATTTGTTACCACCGATTTTGTCCCTTGCTGCTTTTCAGAGAAACGTTGCCATTCTGAATTTTTCAGCAGCGTGCGGATTGTTCCGCATGGCATGTGTTTAGGTCAACTCTGGCCTGATTACACCGAGTTTAATTTATGTCCTTTCCCCCTCTCCCTCTGGTTTAGGCAAGCTATAAAGTGGCAGCCATGTTTCTCTGCTCCCAATCCATTTAGCTGTCAGAGCATATTAAAACAGAGCTTCATCACCAAATTGTGAACAGGCGCTCCCCCAGCTAACCAAATCAATTCTATCTCTCTGAAAGGTAAAATGTAATTACCTTTTCTGTTTGGTTGTTGTTGCAGCTCATTTAAATGACAATGATCTATGTATACCGCTGAACTGACAGCAGGTAAACATGTTTCCCCAGGGCTGGCTAATAGGCCCTTCAATCAGAAGCTGCTCAGTGCTCTTTGAGAAATAGCAGCAAATGAATACATGCATACACACACACCCACAAATGCACAAAAACATATACACAGTTTTTATTGGTTTAAAACTGCCATTTGGGATTGAAGGATGGCGACTTATCTTTGATCTGATGCAACCTGCAATTGAAATGAATGTGCATTATGATTTGTCTGTCAGTCGGTTAAAGCCTGCCTGCTTCTCAAACAGGATGTGTCATGCTTTTCTCTGGAGACAGACAGAATGCTCTGAGTCGTCTTTTGCCTTTGAACAGCCTCATCGCTTGTGGCTGCCCACACCATACAGTGGCTTATTGAGACCCATGGGGAAAAATGTTCAAACAGTGAAATTTTATTTTCGGCATTTATGCTGCCCCAACAATTCAACCCTTCAGTATATGACCAAATTAATTGGTTAAAAAAACACATGTTCATATTTAATAAAATACAAATGTTTTAATCTTAAAAGATACTGTATGTGGGTCGGTGTTTTTTTAAAATATGAAAGCCTGTTGGTGCCTTTAAGGAAATGCTCTTTAAACTTCAAGAGTCTAGGTCAAATCCTAGCATCACTCTTTTCTTTCAGCAGGGAATTCATCAGAATTTTTTTTTTCTTGTGGCAGGTAAAAGGGTGTAAGGTTGAGTTATCTCAAAGCTCCACAAATCCAGGGGATTCAAAGCAATCAGCCATAACTTTGGTGGAATAATATCAAACATCAAATGCTCCTCCATGTGCAGTCTTCCTCTCTTCAACTCCACTTTCCATTTTCTAAGGAAGGGTTTAGCTTGTCTTTTACTCTAACTAATAATCAATAATCAATCAGCACCATTCTGTTGTTCTGTATGTTTGCACATAATCTCCTGGTCTTACGCAACACTAGATTTCATTTATTTTATACTAAATAGTGTCTGTGGACTGCCAATGTTGTCCAAAAGCACCCTTTAGATGTCTACTATTTGGAATGGATGGACCTTGTGCTGATGTAATGAGAAAACAAATAAATTGGTTTCTACCCTTTTATTTCAAAAATTAGCATATGTATCTTGATTTTGTAAATGCTATGGAGACAGATGCGGACCTGGCAGCTACTCTAAGTTCAGTGGCTTTTAACTTTATGCCAAAACAGTAAATCCACTTCCTGGAGACTACTGATTAGGAAATGGCACATGGATAATAATAAATTGATCTGTCTGAAGTGCATATGGATAACCTTAGGGCACATGGAATGGGATATGCTATTAGTGGCACAGTGGATTAGTGAAGGAAGAGAGAGTAAAGGAATCTGAGTGATCGCCAGTGAGTGATCTAATGAGACTCAAGGTGTCTCCTGTCCCAGAAGGCCTGGGGAGGGGGACCTATCAGTAATTACCATCTCATATTACATACAGCCTCCTTTACTGCTCCTGAGGGACAGGAACTCAAACAAGACTCTGAAGCTGGTGGAGCCATTGCAGGAGAGGAGAGGTGCCTTCATTTCTCTGATGTGCACTATTTGTAATGCTTGGGTACTGATTTTCCTTATATAAGCTAATTGACCATTCTCAGCTCTTACACCTTCTGAAAATGAAGGTTTGATTATTTCACTCTGAGAATCTTTACACTGGCATTAGCTGCTTTAATATATATTGTGATTTGGGCTAGTGGTTCAAAAGCAAACGTGTCTGAACAATGTTTAATACTGATTTTTAATCATGAGCGCTTGATGATTTTTTCAGCAACATAAAAAACAGTGTCAATGTTGTGTAATCATAATAACAGTCTAAATAGCACGTAGTTTCTATCTGACCATAGCAATTTTTAGTGCCACTCCATGGCTATTCCTGGTTGATTCTTATAATGCCAGCTTTCAGAAAACCTCCCGAGCTTTGCAAGCAAAGAAGAAACAGACGACCATGAAATATGTGCATTATTCCAGTGGTACTTTCCCATGGCCCTCTCAATCAATCACAATGAAAAACTGAACCCCCACACCCCCAAACTCTTTCCATTGGCCCCTTTTGCCATCCCCAGTAAACAGTTTTCTTTTGCTAAGTAAATAGAGGCAGAGAGAGTGAACAGCCCATGAGGAAACAAAAGATACAGCCCAATTATCTCTGGCAAGGACAGCAAGTCTGTCTCCTGTCTTCCTCCCAAACACTCTTAATGTGAATGTGTCTATCACTCTTCCTACACTGCCAACTGCAAATACATCCTATGATTTCCCATTGCAGACATTTCAGATCGGCCTGCAGTATCTGCTAAGGCTCTGACAGCCAGGCAGTCCTCTCAGGGTCATACACTAGCACAAAAGGACAAATGCAGCTGTTGTTGTGCAGAGATACAACTAACATAGAGTAATTACACAACAGACAACGATGCACATAGTTGGACTTTTGGGAATTGTGAATGCAAGGTTCATTTAGGCAGACAGTTTCATGAATCTGCTTGAGTAAATTTGGAATATGGGGCAACAGACCAAGACCAAACACTAACAAAATGGATTTTATGCTGAAAATCTTGTACTTTGAAAAAGGATTGCAGTTTGATGCAAACTCACTTCACAGCTGTAGCATTTGCGCAAGTCAAAACCATTACTGACAATATTTGCTTATAAAATAAATACACTGCCAATAGGTACATAATAACTCCTAATAGACTATACTTGTAATTTCTTTTTTTTTTTTCTAGTGGTACAAAGGAAAATAGCTTCTGCTTTTTTTCTTTCTTTTTTTTTTTTTTTAGGAAAACATGTGAATGAGAACTCTGGGGAAAAAGAATACTGAGCCTCAGGCACATCAGCAGGGATTCCTAATAAGAAATATTGATTCCTGTGTTTTCTTTAAATGGGTCTGAAGGACCAGCTGTGAGAAACATAGCATAACGTTTTAAAGGTTTGTGTAACGATCGGGACTACACATGCTGCGTGTCTGAGGGATTAGGTGGGAGATTGAGAAGTGGAAATTCTATCACGAAAAAGAGAGAGAGAGACAGAGACAGAAATATATAGACAAACAACATAAAGAGAACAAAGAAAAAGAGAACCTGATTGTCATTGCAAAGGAAGAGCTATCCAAAATTAGATGATGGAAAAGGACTTAACAGGAAACCAAATAACTAAACACAGTCCTAAGAATGAAAGAGCGACATGAAAGTGAGCCAGAGAGGATGACAAGAGAGGAAATAATCCTGACAGGCCCAGGCTACCCTGTGAAACAGTGTTCAGGTCCCTGACATTGTGTTGTTGTTTAACTGCTCAAATGAGTGCATGAGCACAACAGAACATGCCATTGTTTGAGCACTGAGGGAACAATGTCCACCCCACCCCCTGATATCAAAAGCATGTCAGTCTTGTGCTTTCAGCAGTAGGTGGCTGCATCCTATTGCCCCCCCTCCCCCCTTAACACTGTCACCCAACTGCAGTGCTTGATCGGGCAATGTTTGCTCAAATTGTTCCTGTCCCTTGAAAACACGATGGGCGGCTAGGCTCTTGAGGCACGGCTGACGATGGGAATATTTGGGCCAGCACACATAGTTCTCCCAAAAGCATTACAAAGGAGTCCACAGTCAGTCCAAGCTGCCGGTGCCAGACACTGAATAGACCCATGACAGGAGGGGGCTAATAGAAATTCTGCGAATAGTGAGACAAAATAAAGGGAAAGATATATGTTTGTTGTTCGAGTCATGCCAGGCATTTTGCGAAGGGCTCAAATGAGGGGAGTTTTTGTTTTGTTGCTTGAAGTGGCCCCTAAGTCACCATTCATGTTCTCTCGCTCTGTCTGTTTCACACATACACATATACACACTCATCCATGGTTGGTACATTCGGCCTATTGTGTAGGGGTTGTGAGAAAGGCTGGTTTGTTGTGGCAGAGGCTGAAACAGGGGTAGGGGGAGGACAGGAAGCATAAGCAAGTGATTGTGTTTGTATGTGAAGATGTCGCTGGCCAGCGGTTCCAGCAGGGAGCTGGTACTGGTCATGTGGACACCAACAGCCAGGGCATTATGAAGCCCCTTGCTGCCATGCTGGTGCCATCTGACAGAGCTGTGTGTGGCTGTCTAAAGAGATCCGATTCTTTATGTTTACTAATAACAGTAGCAGATTATATGAGATGTGTGTATGCGTTTTGGACTTCTCCATCATTCTTGACAGATTTTCCTCTGTCTTCTGTCCTCTTTCTAGCTTTAACTTCAAATGCACAGCTACATCCAGCTGCAACAGCAGCACTAGATGCACCATGTAATGCACTCTTGGCACTGGGGTGGTACCAACAAGCATACATCCTTTGTACCTTTAGTATGCATCTTTAAGGACTTTAAGGATCATTGATGTACCTTTAAAGCATTACTCTAAAAGCTAATAAAGGTACACCACACCTGATATGTTCTCAGGTAAAAGACAAATACTAAACGTACATAATATGTATGTCTGATGGTACCACCCCAGTGACAAGTATGGATTGTTATCTCTGTTATTTCTGAGAGTGTGAATCTCTTTAACTGCACAGTAACAGAATCCGTGCATCCGGCATCACGTACAGTGGGGGAAAAAAGTATTTGATCCCCTGTTGATTTTGTACGTTTGCCCACTGACAAAGAAATGATCAGTCCTCACCAGTCTCCAGACCTTAATCCCATAGAAAATCTGTGGAGGGAGCTGAAGGTTCGAGTTGCCAAACGTCAGCCTCGAGACCTTAATGACTTGGAGAGGATCTGCAAAGAGGAGTGGGACAAAATCCCTCCTGAGATGTGTACAAACCTGGTGGCCAACTATAAGAAACATCTGACCTCTGTGATTGCCAACAAGGGTTTTGCCACCAAGTACTAAGTCGAAGGGGTCAAATACTTATTTCAGTCATTAAAATGCAAATCAATTTATAACTTTTTTGAAATGCGTTTTTCTGGATTTTTTTTTGTTGTTATTCTGTCTCTCACTGTTAAAATACACCTACCATTAAAATTATAGACTGATCATTTCTTTGTCAGTGGGCAAACGTACAAAATCAGCAGGGGAGCAAATACTTTTTTCCCCCACTGTACTGTGACAGTATCTACTGCATTCGATTCAGTACCTTCTGCTCGGCTGTTGATACAGTATGTACTGATCAGTCTATGTGTGTCTTATAAATATAATCCGGACATACTACATCCGCCATGTTGGCATTGCTATGTGACCTACGACACAAAAAAACATAAAAACTGTTGTTGTTTTTTTGTTTAAACCTTAAACAAGTTAACAATTTACTCAGTTGTTGTAAAAAAAAAAAAAAAAAAAGTACGGTTTAACCACAGTGAACAATGTTTAATACCTAGCACTTACACTTAAAAAGAGCTGACGTGCTGGCTTCTGACATTTTTTATTCTGACAGCTGATCCGCGCCAATCCCGTTGCCTTATGGGATAACGCAGTGTCCATTGCTTCCATATTGCAGAATCAAGGCGGAAGCAGTAGGTCATCAGTAGGTATTTCTCGACTATTGTTTTAGGAATACTAAGAATTTGGACATACTACTCCTCTGGTGTACTGCTTTTCGCCTAATGTATAGTAGGGTAGTATGGATATTCGGAGACATCCTCCGTCCTGGCAAAGATTTTCACTCAAGATAAATACTCAAAATATGTAAAATGGCATACAAAACCCACTTCCAATTACACATACCATCTTTTATTTAGGACAATAATTTTTTCCTCCATACTCATCCCAGCTCCATGGAGATTTGATGAGACAAAAAACAACAAATTAACAGCTGTCTGACTGGTCAAGTTCATATTCACACCTGAGGCCACCCTCCTCCTCCTCATCATCATCCCTCTATCAAGGCCTGCTCTGGTCTCTACGGTGACAGCTAGCAGGGAAATGTGACACACAAGGGGCAAGTGCACACATTCTCTCTTGCACACACACCTTCACTTGCATATCCTAATGGTCCGGAAAGGTGTTAATGCGTTTTTTTCAGTTAATTAACCGCTTCAATTAGTACTGGGGAGCTGTGGAGGAAAGCGAGAGAAAAAAAAGGGCAGAAATAGAGCGAGAGAGGGAGGAAAGAGAGACACCAAGGGAATAAAGGTGGAGATAGCAAAAGAGAGGGGTAATAGTGTTGAAAGGTAATAAACTCAGAATTAAAGACAAAGTGCATCACTGGTTGTATATTCCTTGTCAGCATAAGGATTAGAACAAGAGCAAAATAAGAAATTCTGCTCATTAATTTGGAGCTTTGCTAATGACCTGTAACTTTTCTAATGTTCTTGTTGACTGTTATTGTCTGGCCACTGCTGTACTTATCCAGAAATTAAACTTTACAAATGAGAGCTGAAATGAATCCTGAAAAGGTCATTCCTAGCAGCGTGTTATTTGCATTCACTTATCATTGGATCAACTGTGCGGCAATGGAGCTCAGGCAATACAGCTCCAAAATCGATGCAGTTGCTATAAGAAAAGGACAGAGCTGTGTAAAAAGGAATTGAAAGAAAAGCATCTTAGATAGCACTTAATTAAATATAGCATTAGCATATTATTCCTCACTATAAATCTATAAATCTGTCTGCAGGGATTATTATTATCTGTCTAATGTTGTCTCCACACGGCTACCACAGTGGCTCTCATTTTCTTCCCATTCTTGTTTCCTATCTTTCTTTGTCTCTTCAGTTATTTTTCTCTGCAATTTCTCTCTACCTGTTCTGACCAAAATCCCACCAAATCCTCTATGTAACAGGTGACAGACTGCCAGGTTAACATCCTCCAAAATCCAAATAGGTCATAGGTTATCCATCCATGCTCTCATTCCTCCTGTTTTCTGTGCTCTTATTTCCGCCTTAACATGTCAGCAGGCATGAGGAAGAGATTTTGCATGCTCCATAGTGTTTATATTCCTCCTCAGACTAGCATCAATTGATTAGGGAGACTTGTACTGGCACTGCCAACTTGCTCTGATGCCCATTAGTGCACAGCTCAGAATGCCACTACTAATAATTGTGAATTATACAAATAGGTAAAAGCAGACACTCGCTCACTCTCACTCGGTTGAAGATGGGACCGCATACATTTTCACTCTCTGATATTGGTGTCACCAGCCATGTTTCCATCCACGTATTTTTAAGCGAATTTTGGAATATCGCATAAAAAGACGCTGTATGGAAGCACCAGATGCAAATAAAATCTCCAAAATAAGTTTCTTATGCGCTTAATTGTGGTGGATAACTTTTTTATTTGTTAAGAAAACACGAGCATAAACTACGAGGGAAACATATTTACTGAATTAACTCCTTGATGTGAATCAAAAAAGTCATGTGACTTTGCCTTAACAAATCATGTGATTGGATAATTGGCTGATGAGATTTTTTTTTTCTGTCAGAACTGGGGGTGCGCAGAACTGGACTAACCAGCGGACCAATCTCGTTGCACAGCATCTCAAGTGTTATTTTTGTCATTCTCAAATGTCTGTCATGTGATTTTGTATAATTACCTCCTAGATCTGTGTCACATGATTCCGTTCCCAAATATCAGGCATCTGCCTCCGATCGCAAGATAACATGAGGTTTGTGATAGCGTTTTGTCTGCTTGATCTGACGCGCAAGTCATTTATTATATTGGAAAAAAGAGCCACAGTGGCTTCCCCAGTTGCAACAACTTCCATTTGTATTGATACTTTATGCCGGTTTCCCTGGAAGTGGCTATTTTGTTCTCTTGAACACATGGGATAGAAACGGTGCTTTATTTGCAAATGGTTTATGCGATATTCCAATTATTCGCATAAGTTAAATTCACAACTTGGATGGAAACATAGCTACTGTTTCCACTTGGGAATAGTATCACAGTTCCTACGGTGAAAAAAGTGCCATGTGCTTCTTCATTTTGGATCTGTGTCCATACTTCTCTGTGATTGGTTTGTTTTCCTTGATCGTGTGCACCTGTTCCTAATTCTCCCTTAATTAGTCTATGTATACGCCTCCTCTTTACCTTTGTCTGTTTTTGTCTTTACCTCTGTCTTGTCATGCATTCTGCAGTCAATATGTTCAATATTAGCCATGTTCCTAATTCCATGTTTCCCTTTGTGTCTCCAGTTGTGTGATTCTTGCTGATTTGATCCTGGACTCTTCCTCTGTTAGTAATTATGGAATTGCATTATGTATGTCTGTGTACTGACTCCCTCTATAACTTTGGATTGTGATTCTTGGATTCCCCTCAATAAACTGCACACTGAGCACACAAACTTTCATCCAATCTTTAAACACCTGTTACAATTATAGCATATGTGACAATATTTGTATAGGTGAAGACATCGGTTACATTGCAGCATGGGGTCTGAACATAAACAAACACATGTTCAGTTGAAGGATATTCATGGGTATTTGACCACCAAAGATGCATTTGTCACCTTTGGGTGACCCGTTATGTGCAGCCTGAGGTGGTGTTTGGCAAGTGCCAGTGGAATGCTCTGTGTGACATTCTGTGGCCTCACTGTAATTGAATTGGAGGTGGACTGTGAGTTTCAGGAGCTGGTATGCATATGTTCTTCTATGGATCAGAGGCACACTGGCAGTCCTTGGGGAGCTCCATCTATGAACATCAATCTAGGAAGCATTTGAGGTTTGTGATGATTAAAATTAGTTACACAAAGTGTTTCCACACAGGAGTCACTAGGGACATTACATGCACAAGGTTCTCATTTCCTATGTCTATATAGCCCTGTTTCAAAGATCAGAACCCTGACTGACATGACCTTGTATTTATCTATGGATCCAGGCTGATTTTCTGCAGGCTTTCCCAATGGGGACATTAAATTTTCTCTACACTTTTGAAGGTTGTTAAATGAAATCATGGATCCTTGGAAATGGGCAGAGACAGAGCTGAGGTAGACAAGGCCAGACCTCAGCAAAATGAGTAGATTCAGGAAATGGGTTTTCTCGCTCAGCTGTGTTCATGGATAATACCTAAAAATCCAGCAATGCATGACAAGGATTTGCTGCTACACAACCATGATGAACAGCAACAGTCTCAATGGAATAGTCCCATTGTGGCTTTGAATTCCCCACTTTGGTATTCCTATCTTTATGATAAGATGTGATATCTTCTCACAGCATTGTTTCAAATGCCCCCTTGGCCTGTCAGAAGTTATACAAATCCAGCCTCACTCTCCAGAAACTCCTGGAGTGAGTCATCGTAATTTCTTTTTAAAACAATCTGAATGTCTTTTCATATATCTTCATCACAATTAAAAGGCTTTTCAGAGCCAGTGTGGGTTCTTGATGAGGTATTTAATTTATAATTAATCGACAATACTGAATATTTTAAGAGAGGGTGAGATAAGGTAGTATATCTCTAACTGGGATTGTCACAAAAACTACACATTCTCCTCTACACCATAAGACCAAAAGTATGTAGACAACTGACCATGACACTCATATGTGGGTCTTCCCCAAACTGTTCCCATGAAGCTGGAAGCGCACAAATGTATACGATGTCTTTGTATGCTGTAACATTTAGATTTCCCTTCACTGGAACTAAGGGGCCCAAACCTGTTCCAGCATGACAATGCCCCTGTGCATAACGCAGGGTCCATGAATACATGGTTTGGAGTTCGGAGGTTGGAGTGGAAGAACTCGAGTGGCCTGTACAGAGCCATGACCTCAACCCCACTGAACACCTTTGGGTCAATTGAAATGGTGACTGCGCTCCAGGATTCCTCACCCAACATCAGTGCCTGACCTCGCTAATGCTCTTGTGGCTTGTGGAGTACAAATCCCCACAGCTACATTCCCAAATCTAGTGGAAACCCTTTCCTGAAGAGTGGAGGTTATTATAATAGCAAAGGGGGACTAAATCTGAAATAGGATGTTCAACAAGCACATATGGCTGTTATGGTCAGGTGTCCACATACTTTTGCCATATAGTGTATTTTTAACTATAGAATTATCCTTCTCAGTATACAGTCTTTATTACCTAGCTGTTATAGCATGAAGCCCTTATTAGCTTCTTGCAGAGGAAATTGAGAGAAATTAATGAGGCTGAATCTCTTTGGTCATGTTTTTGTGCGTCTGTTCATCCCATTATGTTTCTGGATCAGATCATTAATTGCAATCATATACTGAGTCATGCAGAATGACTTGGGGATCAGTCAAAAGGTCAGAGATCAAACTCAGCTCTGGCATGTGCCACTACTTCACTCTGTGGTGACATAATTTATGATCAGCTGTTGTAGGGATTATATGATAGTCAGTCCAGTGTCCCGTTTTTAGCACAGAGTGCCTGCACATAGAAACAAATACCACTGGCAAACTCTGACTCCTAAATTCAGATGATAAAAACCCATCTTAGGGAAGCTCTTGAAGATAAAGGTCATGTTTATCTGCTGGCTTTGGACAAACTGGGATGATTACAATGTTGTTTATAACATTCCCTCATCAACTCCCCCACACCATTTTACCACACTGGCATGCCAGTTGCTATTGTGAGCACCAGTCCAAAGCTTTATTAACTCAAAAAAAGTTTCATAGATTACCCAATGGACCATGCCAACATAACTGTAGACTACAGGAGTAAAATCTTTTCCCCAAAAAGTGTTTCAATCAACTCAGTTTCACTTAAAGGAAATGGCAAACAAAACATAATTCATTCATCTTCAATCATCATGCTGGATAGTAGGTATAGCTTGAAAAATCAGTCATAACATTTTGTCAATCCATACAAGGAGTATTGATTTACTAACCCCATTTCCATAAAGGTTGGAATTTTTTCTAAAATGCAATAAAAACAAAAATCTGTGATTTCTCAAGTCTCTTGAAACTTTAATTAACTGACAAAAGTACAAAGAAATGATATTCAGTGTTCTCACTGACCAACTTAATTGTATTTTGTAAATATAAACAAATTTAGAATTTGATGCCTTCAGCACACTCACAAAAAGTTGGGACAGAGGCATGGTTACCACTGTGTTACATCACCCTTCCTTTTAATTACACTTTTTAATTGTTTGGGAACTGAGGATACTAATTGTTACAGTTTTGTAAGTGGAATTTTTGCCCAATCTTGCTTGACACAAGACTTCAGCTGCTCAACAGTCCTTGGTCACCACTGTCTGATTCTCCTCTTCATGATGCGCCATAGGAGACAGATCTGGACTGCTGGCAGGCCAGTCAAGCACACGCACTCTGTGTCTATGATGCCACGTTCCAGTCCATCTGAGATGAGCTCGGGCCCAGAGAACTCGGTGGCGTTTCTGCATAGAGTTGATGTGTGGCTTCCTCCTTGCGTAATAGAGTTTCGGGTTGCATTTCTGGATGCAGCGGCGACTTTGTTAAGTGACAACGGTTTTCTGAAGTACTCCCGAGCCCATGTGGTTATATTTATCACAGTAGCATGATGATTTCTCAGGCAGTGCCAACTGAGGGCTCGAAAGTCACGCACATTCAGTAGTGGTTTCCGGCCTTACCCTTTACGCAATGAGATTTCTCTGGATTCCCTGAATGTTTTCACAATATTATACACTGTAGATGGTGAAAGACCTAAATTTTTTGCAATCTTGCATTGAGCAATGTTGTTTTTGAACTGACTGACACTAAGTTTGGCACAAAGTGGTGAGCCACGACCCATCCTTGCTTGCAAAGACTGAGCTTTTGGTGGATGCTTCTTTTATGCCCAATCCTGATACCCTCCCCTGTTACCAATTAACCTGATCCACAAAAATTGTGTTACTTGATTATTCTATAAATCTTTCAGTCTTATTTTGCCTCTGTCCCAACTTTTTTTTGAGTGTTCAAGGCATCAAATTTTAAATTTGTTTATATTTACAAAATACAATTAAGTTGGTCAGTGAAAACATTGAATATCTTTGCTTTGAACTTTTGTCAGTTAATTAAAGTTTCAAGAGACTTGACAAATCACAGATTTTTGTTTTTATTGCATTTTTTTAAAAAAAAATCCCAACTTTTCTGGAAATGGGGTTAGTAGAAATATTGTGATGACTGTCATGGGTAGGTGGATTTTAGTGGCACGTTTGTGAGTTGCATCTTGAGGGGAGGTCAATGAAAGAAATGAAGTACCTACTAACTTCTGGTGCATGGAATACTCAGCATGTGTGAAAGTGAATCAAGGACAGCTTTTTACCACATTGACAAGGTGACCTCATGACTGCTTAAAGCAGACAATAGAACTGATTGCTAGAGTATGAGGGAGTGTTGAAGGCATGTCACACATCTGCCTGTAGGGGGCTTATTAAATGCCTCAGTACTTGTGAGTAACCAGAGAGTTAGCAGACAACACACACACACACACAGGCCCAGATTAACAAAGTGTGGTGCCCTAGGGTGCCCCCCTCTTCCCACTTTACACTTAAAAAAGTGAAATTTACTATGGCTATAAAGACCATAGATTTACATTAATTTATAGCTAAAGTACAGGCTCACCACACAAAGTACAGAAAAATGTAAGACCCAACCAAAAAAACTGACACCATACATAGACGTGGGCCTACAAATGGCATCCTAGCCCTTATTGATGCTCAAATCTGAATCCAACTCACTTGGCAATGCAACTTGTCATGCTAAATATCATTATTTCCATCATAAATGTCCTGTATTTGGACTACATGCAAAACCATTACAGAATATGTCTAAAAAAAATCATTGCACACATATACCAAATAAACTAAGCCCAAGAAAGACTGCTGTAAGCAACATATCAACAGCTGAATTCAACACCACAGAGATGCACAGCAGTGAAACACAACACAGCAGCAAAACATGCACTGACTTTACAAGCATCACTAACTGAGCAGCTAGTTAAAAGAGAAAACCGTTCCACAAATACCAAATCGACAACAGCGTCACATATTTGCCCAGAAATGATAGTAAATAGGCTTTACCTTTAGTAGAACATCTTCTTTCTAATTAAATCCTCAACCCAAAGTTTTTTTCTAAATCTGAAGGTTGCGATTGTGGGTACATATAAATGGTGGCTATGTGCCGTGATATGTTTTTTTTTTTTCTTTTTAGTTTGCGTTTCGCAAAATCGCCTAGCTGATGCCTATCCATTTTGAATTGGTCTGATTTTTTTTTTTTTTTGTGGACTTGACTGGGGGTCAGGGGGCACATACACCCAATCGTAATTCTTTATATGCATTTATTTTTATATTCTCTCTCTATATATACAGTATCTCACAAAAGTGAGTACACCCCTCACATTTTTGTAAATATTTTGTTATATCTTTTCATGGGACAACACTGAAGAAATGACACTTTGCTACAATGTAAAGTAGTGAGTGTACAGCTTGTATAACAGTGTAAATTTGCTGTCCCCTCAAAATAACTCAGCACACAGCCATTAATGTCTAAACCGCTGGCAACAAAAGTGAGTACACCCCTAAGTGAAAATGTCGAAATTGGGCCCAAAGTGTCAATATTTTGTGTGGCCACCATTATTTTCCAGCACTGCCTTAACCCTGTTGGGCATGGAGTTCACCAGAGCTTCACAGGTTGCCACTGGAGTCCTCTTCCACTCCTCCATGACGACATCACAGAGCTGGTGGATGTTAGAGACCTTGCGCTCCTCCACCTTCCATCTGAGGATGCCCCACAGATGCTCAATAGGGTTTAGGTCTGGAGACATGCTTGGCCAGTCCATCACCTTTACCCTCAGCTTCTTTAGCAAGGCAGTGGTCATCATGGAGGTGTGTTTGGGGTCGCTATCATGTTGGAATACTGCCCTGCAGCCCAGTTTCTGAAGGGAGGGGATCATGCTCTGCTTCAGTATGTCACAGTGCATGTTGGCGTTCATGGTTCCCTCAGTGAACTGTAGCTCCCCAGTGCCGGCAGCACTCAGACACACTTGTCTTTGTACTCCTCACCTGGTTGCCGCCACACACGCTTGACACCATCTGAACCAAATAAGTTTATCTGTCCTTAGTCCTTAGTCTGCTTGTCTTCAGCAAACTGTTTGCGGGCTTTCTTGTGCATCATCTTTAGAAGAGGCTTCCTTCTGGGACGACGGCCATGCAGACCAATTTGATGCAGTGTGCGGCGTATGGTCTGAGCACTGACAGGGTGACCCCCTACCCCTTCAACCTCTGCAGCAATGCTGGCAGCACTCATACGTCTATTCTGCAAAGCCAACCTCTGGATATGATGCTGAGCACGGGCACTCAACTTCTTTGGTCGACCATGGCGAGGCCTGTTCTGAGTGGAGCCTGTCCTGTTAAACCGCTGTATGGTCTTGGTCACCGTGCTGCAGCTCAGTTTCAGGGTGTTGGCAATCTTCTTATAGCCTAGGCCATCTTTACGTAGAGCAACAATTATTTTTTTCAGATCCTCAGAGAGTTCTTTGCCATGAGGTGCCATGTTGAACTTCCAGTGACCAGTATGAGAGAGTGTGAGAGCGATAACACCAAACTTAACACACCTGCTCCCCATTCACACCTGAGACCTTGTAACACTAACGAGTCACATGACACCGGGGAGGGAAAATGGCTAATTGGGCCCACTTTGGACATTTTCACTTAGGGGTGTATTCAATTTTGTTGCCAGCGGTTGAGACATTAATGGCTGTGTGTTGAGTTATTTTGAGGGGACAGCAAATTTACACTGTTATACAAGCTGTACACTCACTACTTTACATTGTAGCAAAGTGTCATTTCTTCAGTGTTGTCGCATGAAAAGATATAATAAAATATTTACAAAAATGTGAGGGGTGTACTCATGTTTGTGAGATACTGTATATATTGTATTAATTGTTCATTTTGTATCTGTTTGCATCTCTACCAGTAAATTATATATATATATATATATATATATATATATATATATATATATATATATATATATATATATATATATATATATATATATATATATATATATGACAAATATTTTAAAGGTCTAGTTGTTATCTTAATTATTTGGTGCCCCCCATTGGCTGGTGCCCTAGGGCACTCTCCCAGTCCTTCATATGGATAATCTGGCCTTGCACATACACACAAACATACACATGTAAAGCACTGCTTAAGATAGATTGCACATAGAGAGCAAAACTAGAAAGCAGAACACACTTGGAGGAAGTGAAAAACAGATCAGCGGATGTAAGTATGTTCAGGCAGAGCTCCACAAACGTGACTGTACTGGCTGCACTGCAGTATATAATAAAAGGGAATGTTATAGTGCAACAAGTAGAACAACCTTAAGGTTTTTGAGCGTTTTTGAGTGCTGTGTCTAAGTGTAATGTAATGAAACAATATATCGTGCCTAGTAAGACACCTCTTCACCCCAATCTCCAAAGCAATCCCATAAAACAAAGCGATTATCTCTAATCAAAACCATTCAAATGTTAACAGAGAAAAGAGCAAAGTCACTAAAAGTTAAAACTTTAGTTCCTGAATGCGGGGGCTTGACAAAGCAGTCGTGGAGAGACTTTTTTTTCTAACTGGAGGAGAGGCTGTCACGGGAAGTGTTAGAGTCTCCCCCTCGCTACGCTGCTAGCAGAGGCTAGCGAGTAGCGCACTTCCGCATTCCACGCTTATTGACATAAACCCTCTGGACGGTGTACTCATAGACTCTAGTTTTGTTTACTTTGCCATGTGCTCGTTTGTTTTTGGTTTAAGTCATGTCTCTGCCCCCGCTTCCTCATTGGTCCGTTTATTTTGGTTCATGTCCTGTATCCGCCCTTGTTCAGTCATTGGTTTTCTGTTTATTGTTTGATAATGAGTTTCAGGTGTTTTGTGTTTGATGTCGTTTGTTTTTTTTGATTACCCTTGTTATTTAAACCCCTTTTTGTGTCAGCTTCCTCGCGGAGTATTAAAGATGATATAAATGAATACAAGCAAATATCGCTGAGTAAAGATAAGGAATTGTACATTCCTCTATGTTTTTGTTTACCACACGTTCCCTGGATTTTGGATTATTGCCTTGTGATTTCTTGGATATTTACCTTGCCATTTTTGGGATTACCGCCGTGTCAGTTTGTGGATTATTACCTTGTGAGTTTTTGGATTATCACCTTGCCATTTTGGGATTAGTGCTGTGTCCTTTTGTGGAATATTGCCTCGTTTGTTTGTGGATTTATGCCTGAACACTCTGTGGATTTTTGTTTGACTGTTTTCCCTTTTTTCCCCCCTGATTGATATATGTTCCTTTACTTTTGAATGTTCCTTTATGTTCCTAATAAACTGACTATTTCCCCTGCGAGTGCATCCTGCCTCCCTCCGTCAGGTTACGTAACAGGAAGGTTCTCCATTAAGCAGCACAGGATTAAAGAGGTCCTTCATTAGCAATGTTAGCAGCTAACGATCACATAGGAGGGAGGCAGGTTTATCACCAGGACCAGAGTGCAGTTTCCCCACAGTTACATGTAAGTGATGCAAAATGTTTTCCTGATTTCTGAATTCTGTAAAGGGATGGAACCGAATGCATTTTTTTTTTTTGATTGAACAGAAAATTTGTTCTGAACAAATACAAATACTTTTTTTTTTTCCTAAAATCACTAGTTTCCTACATGTTTCTACACAAACTCACCCAAAATTCAGAGGAGAAATATGATTTTATTTATAGAGCCTCAACTCCATCACCTTTATTTTGAAAGAAAGTGAATGAAACTGGTACGTGTTGTTATATTTTGTGAATGGAACATTTAAGAGCATGAAGTCAGCGGTTAGTCCAGTTGCTTATTTGAGATTTGAGACTAAAGCTCCCACAAACGGATCAATGAGAAAGACCAAGTCTAAACACACTCGTGAGTAGACTTCATGAGCTTTGCTGTGCTGAGTATTCTTCATCGTAAATAAAGGAATGCTGTTGTAAAGTCTGACCATTCAGTTATTACATCAGTATTAGAGCCATGGGGCACACAGTAAAGCACAGTGTAGTGCTTAATCAGCGAATTCATCCATTCTCAGAGGTTTTGTGTCCACAGAAATAGATTAATCAATTGCAAAAACATGACTCAATATATAGTCATGTTTAATAGGCCTATTTATGCATGTACAAACAGTAATTTCATTAGTTTCAATCAAGTCTTGGTAATAAAATGCCACAAAATTTATTTTAGCTAATATAAAGCCAAGCTGTTCAATTAAAAAGGATGTTGAGATGGTTTCAGGGGAGACGGTTACAGAGAGAGAGAGAGAGAGAGAGAGAGAGAGAGAGAGAGAGAGAGAGACTTTTATGGTAATTTCTGAGAAAGCATTTGGATGACATATTCTATAAGACCTTCAACTAGTACATGATATTAACTATTGGAAGGACTACTTGGTTTTCTGGGTGCCAGAACTTCAATTCATTGTAACCATACATTGTTTTCTATTGCCATCAACAGACACACTTAAACAGGACTTCAGTAAAAGCTTACTCCATGTACATGGAACTGACATTATCTGTTAATAAATAAAGGTGAAGAGGACAAGAGCAGTACATAGACTAACATTTATACTCACATATTCTATATATTTTATTCATTTGTTAGACATTTTAAATTCAAAGTAATTGTCATGGTAGTGCCAATGGGGACTGAACTACACTACCCATCAGCCCCAGCATGTCACTTGTCTCAATCACTCTCACCTGTGTCTCGTTATACCTTGTTAGCAACACTATTTAATGGTGTATTCATCGTATTTACGAGTTAAACAGACACATGAACACCACCACAAAGTCGTATTTATGTGTGGGGAAACTCAGGATTTTCTTTGAGGCCCGAGTTTCCGGGTAGGGGGCGTGTCAGTAAGAAAACATGGTGGACTCAGTGGATGCAACGTCTGTAGTTGACAGTAAATTTGTTGAAATTGAATATTTACATGTCTCAGAAACTGATTTCCGTTATTATGTGTTTGGTATATGCAGCAATATACTGTACTACAAGCAAATTGCTTAACATGTCTTTGTCAGGCTTTTTTTATTTACAATAAAACACGCTAACTGCCTGCACAGAATACGATAGCATTGTACAATTGCGATATAATACGTAACATTAAAGTTTACAGTGGCTTCATAAATTGATTAAAAACATAAAAAAGCAAAACACACCTGAGGTGCATTCTATGTTCTTCATTTTCTAGAAATAGAGTTAAAAAAAACTTGCTGGGTTGTTCTTTGTAGTTAATTAAGAGAATGTCAATCTTGCTTTTGACCAAAGTGACTTGAACGCACCTGACATTGTAGTTACTACTTCCCAACTCGTAAATACGAACTTCCAGGGAGGACTTGAATGCACCATAAGTTCTAGTATTTCAGTGTTTCACTGTCAAGTATCTGTTGTTATTGTTGTCATTTGTTGCCATGTGTGCCACAATATCACATGGAATCTGTATATTTATGCCTTATATTCACAGTCTTGTGTTTTTTGGTTTCACAGTTTTTTTTTTTTTGGTTGTTTTGTTTCTACTTAGTACAATAAATTATCTGCACTTGGATCTGCCTCCACCTACAATCCCTGACAGTAATATACAAGATCACACTCTTAACTGTAGAGCTACCTCTAATTACAATCCTTAACCCAATGTTCAGTTGCACATACACAGAGTATAGCCTACATAATCAAGAAATTAGCTCCTGCTGCCAAGAGTTGAGTAGCTCATCTGCTGGAACTGTTCTGCCTTCTTGCACATTAGACTCTCGTTTAGCAGCCATCTGTTTCACATTTTTGTTTGTGACAAGGGTGTAGAGACCTTTTGCATGCCACCTTAGCAGCGTGTGTTTATAGCCACGGCAGGTGATGTATAGATACATGACTGCAGTTCTTTGAAGAAGTAATTAATAATAAATGTAGAGGTAGCAATAATTACAGCGTAGTACACAAAATGGCACGTAGTACACAAAAACAAGACATGTCATATGAAAGTACTTGTGAGGCTGTCTTCAAATATCAATTGGTTTTACCTCCAAAAACCCCAGAACTGCTTTGCTTGCACAGCTGATAGACAAAATATGTTATTTCACAGTAAACTTAGTGTACCCTGCTGCAATTTTAACACCTTTAGTTATGAAGCACTCAGTTATTCAGTACAGTTATTCCCTGGAATCTTCTTCTTGTCAGTGATAATTGTTTAGTTTATTGTTGTTATTATTATTATTGTTATTGTTATTTGTAGCAGTAGCAGCAGCAGTAGTAGTAATAGTAGCAGCAGTAGTAGTAATAGTAGTAGTAGTAGTTGTAGCAGCAGTAGTAGTAGTAGCAGCTGTATTAGGGCAGTGGTAGCTTAGTGGTTAAGACACTGGGCTACTGATTAGAAGGTTATGAGTTCAAATCCCAGCCTTACCAAGCTGCCACTGTTGGGCCCTTGAGCAAGGCCCTCAACTGATCAGATATGTAAATGAAATAAATGTAAGTAATAGCAGCAGCAGCAATAGTGGTAATAACACACCCTGGCCACGGTTATTTTTGCTGAAGTGTTGCAGTTCATGACAGGTTATTACCCAATTCAAGTTAATACAACTTTTCTTGACAGCCTGTCTATCATGTGTGGGACGCCATTAAAACTGAATGGAACAACATTGACATGGATATGTGTAAAAGGTTTTCTGCATGTTTAGGGTGTGGATGGGGGGGTTGGGGGTTGGGCAAGAAAAGACTATTGTGTATTAGCTTGGTTCATCAGTTTTTTCATTGTTTGTTATTTTTTAATGCATTGCCGAATTAAAAAATACATAATGTATTGTACTTTTTGCTGCAGAGTATTGTAGCACTATATTTAATTACCTTCTGGAATTATTTACAGAATATTAGGCATGGAGATCTG
>CM042570.1:15165000-15405000 GCA_023630585.1 Cranoglanis bouderius
GTATCGGCGGGCAAGGGCAATGTGTAAGCACAACAATATTGCTTCTATAAGAAATTATTTGGCATGTCATACCAATATGGTTGTTACGAACAGTGTACAGTATAAAAATAGCTTTTTTGCACTATATGTCTGGTTATCTTTTCAGAATAAACAATCATCTTCTCTATTTTTCATGTTTCTGTACATAATAGTGACAAACTCACAGAGTCATATGATAAAGCAGGATTAGGGATCAGGGACACTTTGGCTTGGATCTCTCCTGGTAAAAGATCATGTGTAGTGTGTGCATCTCATTTGTGCTCGCACGCCTACATCCACCATACAAATGATCGCAAGCAATTAAAGTTGTGTAGTGTGAAACGGTCAGTGATTCTGAGATTTTGAATGTTGGCTAGTTACAAGATGACAAGCATCAGTTGGCACAGCAGCAGGTTCGAGATGAGTTTCTGTGAGGGAAAGGAGGAGATTGCTGACCTATAGTTTGTTCTGTTGTCATGCCTGTGTAAGTGTGGGAGTAGAATTTTCCGCTGAAGGTCTTGCTTTTTTCCCCAACATTTTCCTAAAGAGAGAACTTATGGGGGAGTGAAGCAAAGAAAATCGTGAGTGGTGAAACAAAGAGGTCAGTGTGGCATTAGAGCTGCCTAACTAGCATGTAACATCATTTCCTGCGTGGCTACAGTCCTTCCCCAGCTGGGCCGCTGGGTGTTTCCACATCTGGACACCCCTCAATGGACTCTTTATGTGCCCACGCAACACTCATCACTGCTGGACTCTGGGATCCCACTCAGACCTGTGGCTCAGTTCCAGCTGACCAGTCAGGAGGGAGTGTTTGATTCTAAAGTCATTTTAAGCGACATTCTATCCATATAAGTCAGGTCCATAAGTATTTGGACAGTGACACAATTTTCATAATTTTGCCTCTACACCACCACGAAGCAATCAAGATGTGATTGAAGTGTAGATTTTCAGCTTTAATTCAAGGGGTTTACCAAAAATATTGCATTAACTGTTTTACAGGCTCAAAAGTAATTGGACAGACTAACACAATCAAAAGTATTAGGATCATTTTTAATATTTGGATGCAAATCTTTTGCAGTCAATGACTGACTCAGTTCCATTGGCCGTTCCAATGACCCAGTTCCCTTGGTAGCCATACTTGCCCATGCCATAACACTGCCTCCACATGTTTGACAGATGATGAGTCCTTCTTTTCCTTCTCCATACTCTTCTCTTCCCATCATTCTGGTACAAGTTAATCTTGCATCAGTACTGCGCAGGCTTTTTCAGTTTAAATTTTTTTTTTTTTTTATTTTTATTATTTTTTTTTTATAGCAAAGTCTAATCTGGCCTTTCTGTACTTGAGTGTGGTTTGACCAGTGGTTTGCATCTTGAGGTAAACCGTCTGTATTTACATTCATGAAGGTGTATTTTGATTGTAGACTTTTGACAATGATACGCTGATCTCCTCCAGAGTGTTCTTGACTTGGCTAGATGTTGTGAAGGGGTTTTTCTTCAACAAGGAAAGAATTCTGCGATCATCCACTTTAGTTGTCTTCTGTGGTCTTCCGGGCTTTTTGGTGTTGCTGAACTTGCACCTCTTTTGGACCGCATATTGAGTTCCTATGAATAGCTACAAAATGCAAATTCAGTGCTTGGAATCAACTCTAGACCTTTTATCTCCTTAATTTGTCATGAAATAACGAGGAAACAGGCCACACCTGGCCATGAACCTGCTTATCAGTCAATTGTCCAATTACTTTTGAGACTGTGAAATGCAGGGACTATGAAAAAAAATGGCTGTAATTCGTAAATGGTTAATGCAATATTTTTGCTAAACCCCTTAAATTAAAGATGAAAGTCTACACTTCAATCACATCTTGATTGCTTCATTTAGAATCCATGGTGGTGGTGTACAGAGGCAAAATTATGAAGATTGTCGCTGTCCAAATACTTATGGACCTGACTGTGCTAACATACTTAAAATTTTGTCCCTCAGTATTTTAATATTGCTGAAGCTCTGATGGATACAAAGTGCAGAACCAACCTGAAGTCTGCATGACACTTTTAAGAAAAGGAAAATATTAAGATGATGCTTACAATTGTCTGGTTGACTTGTCCCATCATAAATATTATTTAATTTGAGATTGGTTTTTTTTCCTGTAGCTCCCTGATGGCAGAGTGATAAAGGTTGGAGGGGAGAGGTTTGAGGCACCTGAAGCTCTTTTCCAGCCTCATCTGATTAACGTGGAGGGAGTGGGAGTGGCTGAGCTGCTCTTCAACACCATTCAGGCAGCAGACATCGACACCAGGTAAAGTCAGTTCATTTCAGAGGTAGTTCAAGACCTAGGCAGTCAGTGTCCAGCAGAGTTATATGTTAAAACATTCATGTTAACATTTGGTAATGAAGTGATGAGTTGAATCAGATATTAGAGCAGAGAAATCAACAAACTGTTCTGGACTCTGGCCCTTCTGGAGTTCTTAATCCAAGTTTATTGATGCATAGATGTTTACAGTAATTTATATACAGTACGTTATTCACTACTGAATGTGTTAACTATTCTGTGCAACCCCTAACACACACACGCACACACACACACAGAGCTACTGTTAGGCAATCGACAATTAATCAACACCTTCTGATCAATCAGATTTGAGAATTCAATAACACAGTGTTACAAAACATCATAATCTGCCCCTTTAAACCCTCCCTTTAAATTTTTTATTTGATATAATACATAAATGTGCCTTTCCTTCCCCCCTTTAGGGCTGAGTTCTACAAACACATTGTTCTCTCAGGCGGTTCTACCATGTATCCAGGCCTGCCCTCTCGACTGGAGAGGGAACTCAAGCAGCTCTATCTAGAGCGGGTGCTTAAAGGGGATGTGGACAAGCTCTCTGTGAGTATGCTCCATCCATAATCACACAGTAATCTAACACAAAACTACAATCCACCAGGAACACGCTTTTCCTATGCTATCAATCTTTTGTGTCTTTTCTAAAAGCACATGATGCTTGATGTCCAGTAGCATATCACACCTACATCGTCTTGCGATTTTTGTGCAGCAGATCTGTTGAAGTATTGCCTTTTGACCAGCAGGTGGAACTGTGTGAACTCTGTGTGTTCCTGGCCAGCGGTACAGCACTGAGACCTGGGCGCCACACACACACACAGCCTGGGCTCTGACTCCAATTTTTACTCTCTGATTTTAGAATTAGTTTGGAAAAGTATTTTAAGGAAACTCTGAGCTGCTTTCTTGAATCAGCTGATATGGTTGGTCAGCATATCTGCCAGTTGTGTGCAAGCTCATTAACACTCCTTTCTTGAGTTCCTTAAATGCCAACTGTGTTTAAACTGTCATAGAAAAGGAAACTAAAGCAGAAGAGAACTCTCTGCTCTACAGTCTTTAAAGTTTTCTCAACTGCAAATATGCAGTTGATATGATCCAAATATGATCCAACTGAGCATCTAATTCTCAAGACTTTCATGATGAGGGTCAGGTGTGTAGGAGTCAAGATTCATGTAATTCTGGATTTCATGCCAGAAAGAGTGCACAAATTTTAGATCAGTTACTGGGGCAACTCTGAAAATAACCTGGAAAATGGCAGGTTTAGCTAAATTAATCCTGGCCTGGTCGGTATTATTTAAAGAATCCAAGAATATGTTCAATCAATGCCATAACCGTTCTGCCATTTTATTGAACATCTTATGGAAGTAGAGGTTTGACTGATTATAGCTATTTATATCCCCTATAATGGAGTTATTAAATACTAAACCTCACTAAAGTAACACATTGTGTGCTTGCAGACAACCTTTGTGCACCGCCTTATTTTATAGTGTAGCTTTTTATAGATTAGAGGGCATTTGCAGAATCATATGCAACTGTCTTTTATACTGTTATTAGTTTTCTACAGGCAACTTTACATAAGGACAGATCAGGTTGTTATATGAAAATAATACACGCCAGGGTGGTGTGATACAGCCCGACATGAAGCAGGTTGTTTTTGTACAGCAGAATGGTCCAAAGTGTGTTATTAGTGTTGTGTTATTACGCTTAGTTAATGAGACAAAAAAGCAGCTCGTTGTGTTACCAAGAAACCGGTAAGCATAAGCTCCTCTGTCCTGAAGACTTTCCCGTGCTGGGAAACTTTACAAAGCACCGTGACGGTTACAAAGTGCTGACACTCGAGACTTCTTCCATAAATATTACAGAAATGTCCCCTAACGAAAGATTTCAACACATCAACGATTATAGGTTTTTCTTTGTTAAACAATAACGCGTTTTTAATAACCGTTTACTTTTAGGCTTAACTTATGTGGAGCGTCTGCCATACCTGTGCTGTTACTATAGAAATAAATTGCGTATTAGAACAAGCACATTTATATAACGCTGTCGTTCAGCTTTGAGAATTCAGCTAAGGTGTGGTATAATGCGTTCTGTCAAAGTGCATTTTATAGGATTGTTTTACCTATAGTGTATGTTGGCCCATGAGAATAAGTGCTGTTTAAGAGTTTTTATGGACAGTTTTTGTTTCCCAGGACCATAAACTAGTCATCATTCAGTCAAAATTTGCTATTATTTGAAATATGAAATACTTCCTAAAGGCATTGATTTCATTCGCATTAGCCATTGCAGACCTATGTTATTTCCTTGTTGGTTAGATAATGAAGTGTAGCCTGTATTGCATGGCTACTGTGTACTGTATCATATCCCTCCTTCTGGAACCGCTGGCCTAAAGTGTATATAGTAAGCAAGCTGTGTTGTCTTTCAGGAGCATTAAAAACCTATTAATGGAGCAATCTGTGATGTCTAGAGCCCTATATTAGTCTGTGAGATGAATTGCATTTCTAATATGAGGCCCTGGAGTAGGGTGAAGCTAATTTTCCAAGCCAGAAATAATATAATTAAAATGACTTCAGTTATGAAACTATCCAATAACAAAAGCAATTACATGAAAACTGCACCTTTTAATAACAGAATTTTTGAAAATAAAACACTAATTTCTAAAAAAAAATAGGTTTGATTAAAAACCAAATAATATATTGGAATTACTTGAATTAAAACTGGTCAATTTTTCCAGTTCTCATAGTGCTAAACAAAAAGACAGTTTCCTGTTGCATTTTACTTATTTTAACATCTCTATGCAACACCCTGCAGAAATTCAAGATCCGGATTGAGGATCCTCCACGGCGCAAACACATGGTGTTCCTGGGTGGAGCCGTGCTGGCTGACATCATGAAGGACAAGGAGAACTTCTGGCTGACGAGGGAGGAGTATCAGGAGAAGGGCATGCGCGTGCTTGAGAAGCTCGGTGTCACAGTCAGATAAACTGTTCGTGTCTGCTAAACCCGCTGCGTCCTCTCCACTCTCCCACGTTATAGGATATCTAGAGCATCTGTTCAGCTGTGTGTCGCTAGAGCTCTCACCTCCTGCATTCTGCTACTCGTGCCACTGAGTCACATGATCAATTTTGGGAAGGACGGACCGGGAGGTGTATCGGGGCTACTGGGGAGGGAGGTGAGGAGTTTGGCATCCATATTCTTGAGCGCTCTCTTATTATCCTTACGCACCAGATCGTAAAGTTGTCACAAGCAGTCATTTCAACTTCTATCAGCGTTTGTCTCGCACAAAACGAAGCCGGTCTTCTGCAGTATTGCAATGAAGAATGGGTTTCTAACACCAAAGTAGAATGTCTCGCTATAAAATGAGCCGCATCACCTCGTTCATGCATTATGATACAAACTGATAAAAGTAGAGAAGGCTTCTTGTGACCGCTCACACAGCACTGTTAATGCCAGCCCAACAAAGTAAGATTGAAACGTTTTACCCTCCTATGGAATTTTTGTTAGGGCAAAGACATTATGGGGTGAAACCGAACAACTTTATTCGATGACGGTTCTTTTGTTTTCTCCTCTGTGTACACAACATTGATCTTTCTCTATGTGAGTGGACCCGCTAAGCAGTTCTCGGTCTCTCCGTCATCCTCCCTCCTTGTCCAGGTGTCAAGTGCTTGTCATTAATGAGTTCTTGTGCTCAGGGTTTTGGTGTGTTGGGCTAAAATTCATTTTGTATTTTTCTATTTTTCAGCTTAAAATTGTATTCTATTCCATTTTCCCCCTTCCCTGATCTTAAGCTTTTACTGAACGATCCCGCTGAAATGGGCATTAGCCGGTCCTTTCCATCTTTAAGCTATTCCAGATGATCAGATACAGGAGGAAATTGTTTGTGCCTTTTTTTTTTTTTTTTTTTGCATTAAATTTGTCTTTTGCAGTGCATCATTAAGACTTTTTCTGGCATAAAATGCAACAGTGTGTAGTATTTTAAAGTTAAAACAAAATGATTACATGTTAAAGGGAGTCGCTTTGTAACTGAAGGGGAAATCTAGTATGGCTTATGCTTGTGAAATGAATAGATATGTGATGGACAGACATGAAAATATTATTGGGTTGTTATTATTATTATTATTATTATTATTATTATTATTATTATTATTTCCATGTTTGAGTGTCAGGGCTTTGTGTATACTCAAGGCACCTCGTGTTGTCTGTATGTACAGCACTGTGCAAAAGTTTTAGGCACCCTATTTTTTTTTTTTTTTTTTTTTTTTTTTTTTTAAGATTTTTTTATTTTATGACTTCTTCATTATCAAGTCAGTACAAAAACATTGTAGATTCCCATTAAAGAAAGCAGCATATTAGTGTTTTTTCAGACAGTAAACACAATGAAGGCTGCTGGGTTTCGCTGCAAAAATAAGAAGCGAGTGCGAAAGTCAAAGTGTCCAGTAGAACTGTGTCTGGTTCTGCAAGATGCTCAATAAAACTTACCAGCTCATTTCCTTATAAAACTGCACACATTGTACCGGAGACTATTTTTATTCTTATTTTTTTTGTCACACCGAATATCGACTTCATTTACTACTGTTGCTATTTTTTTTTTTAATGCGGAAACATTTAATTTCATTATTTTGAAGGTATCTTTGCTCTACAGCATTTCTTTGCATGCGCCTAAAACTTTTACACAGTCCTGTACATTTCCATAAATGTTTATCCGGTGCCAAGGGCAGTTGATGTGGCTGGATCTCCTATTGCTCTTTTTTTTTTTTTTGATCATAGCATAACTGCCTAATGCTGATTTAAATAAAGACCATGATTTCTAAATAATCTGCATCTTTTTTTGTTTATTTTCATGATAGTTTGTCTACGGGGGTCTTTACATATTAATCTGTGTGCTGTGTGTTTTTACAGTCGTTAATACTTACAGGTTAATTCCTAATTCGTTCAAAAGAAACTGGTTCACTAAAATGATGAGGTGTTGCACTTTTAAGCAGTCAACAAGAAAACAAGAACAAAAAAGCAGGACATTTATTTAAACAGTGTTAAATAATAGCCCACACACAATGTAAATGGTCTCACTTTTAAACATTTGTAAGAATGTGTTTTGACCAGACGGTGGCATCCAAATAACACTGATAGACTGTTCACTGTGATTTCCCAAAACGGTTAACTATTGTCAAGTGTGCTGAGAATGCTCAAGTGTCCAACACTGTTCGGACATTAATCGCAGTAAGCGGAAGTCAGCAGTGTTTATTTGTTGTCAGACGCAGCAGTGATGATATCTCGTTTGGACAACAGCAATGATTAACTGGTCTTTTTGAGAATGCCCCTGATTTCAAGTGATCAGCGAGGGATTTGGACCGGACCCGTTTAACATCTCTGTCAGATATGAAAAAGCCTGATCATAGCCACTCTTATCCTCAGCGTTCTCAGACGGGGAAACTGATAAAGGCTTCGTCCCGAAAAGCAGAATAAGGCGCCATATAGTGTTCACAATCTTACGCCAGTTGTATTGTGACGTAGGTTACAATTTAGTGAGGATAGTGTGCGGTTTGGGACGGAGCCAGAGGGGCTGCGCGGTCCACCTTTGCTCCTGATTACACGTCTTGCAGGAAATGGCACAGTACAGAACCACCCCAGACCCATTTGCTGTAGAGTAATAGATAGATAGACACTACAGTGACGCTATCCAATGCATTCATTTTCAGCACTTGTAAAGTTTCTCTTTCTACCAGGTAATGGATGGATCAGCTGAAATAAATCTCGGGTGTCTAAAGCAGTGGTTTTTATATTTAATAGCAGAGTCACGCTACTGTACTAAATAGTACGTTTACATTTAAATAGTGGCTGGCACTGTGTTCAGTGTGATAGTATCTAAAGTAGCCGTGAGGGTTTTGGACGCAGCCTGGAAGTCGTTGAGCCTGCAGTCGAATGGGGTGCGATGTGACGTCAACACTTCCGCCCTGCTCGCGCTCTGTGCCTGCTCGCCTTCTCTGCTGCACAATCCAACATGGAGTAATGAGAGATGGGGCTCGTACGGGGCCACCCTCAGCAACATCAACCGCGCATTTAGCACCACGGCCAGGTCGGAATACATGCGAATGCTCCTTACAAGAAGAGAGAGAGAGAAAAAAAGCAAGGCAAGGTTATTCACTCGCGTCTGCGGATTTGGAGTCGTTCAGTTTTCATCCGCAACTGATTAGCTCCGGAGAGGGGGAAAAGACCGACGAAAAGCCACCAGGAACGGAGGGACGGAGAGGAGAACAAAAACAAACAATACGGGGAAAAAAAGGGGTCTAAACAAGGGACACTAGTGGTGTGATATGTGAGAGAGTTATTTTTTGGGGGGAAAGGGTGGAAAGAAAAAATGACGAGCGAAAAGAGTGCACCCACTGTGGGATTTTGTGCTAGGTGAAAAGAGAAAATGATTGAAGAAACACACCCAAACGAGTAAGTACATGGAGAATAATCTTATTTTTCCTTTCTATGCTTATTTCACAGTCTGTTTACCCTCCCGCCCTAATTTCTTTCCTTGCACGCGCTTGCCTGTGGTGCATCTGCTCCGTGAGTGTGAGCGGACCCCAGGTGTGTGTGAGCGGACCCCAGGTGTGTGTGAGCGGACCCCAGGTGTGTGTGAGCGGACCCCAGGTGTGTGTGAGCGGACCCCAGGTGTGTGTGTGAGCGGACCCCAGGTGTGTGTGTGAGCGGACCCCAGGTGTGAGTGTGAACGGACCCCAGGTGTGAGTGTGAACGGACCCCGGGTGTGAGTGTGAACGGACCCCGGGTCTGAGTGTGAGCGGACCCCGGGTCTGAGTGTGAGCGGACCCCGGGTCTGAGTGTGAGCGGACCCCGGGTGTGAGTGTGAGCGGACCCCGGGTGTGAGTGTGAGCGGGGACCCCGGGTGTGAGTGTGAGCGCGGACCCCGGGTCTGAGTGTGAGCGCGGACCCCGGGTCTGAGTGCGAGCGGACCCCGGGTGTGAGTGAGCGGACCCCAGGTGTGAGTGAGGGAAAAGCTGAAGAAACTAATCTCGGGTTAAATGTTTTGTATTGACAGAGAGCGATGAAAAGCGGGGAGGGGACTGGGCCCTCTCTCCTTCTGAGGGGAGGGGAGGGGAGGGGAGGGGAGGGGAGGGCTGAAGAGTGAGTGGGGGTGGTTTGGAAACATTTTCACTCAAGGCATTTACTAATCTTCCTAAAAACGTCACTCCAGCTCGTGAACGTCTCGCGAGCTTTACGTGCACGTTTACCTTTCTAAATAAGAGATTAGCTTTATTCCTCCTCAGTTTCTGTGGCGTTTTGCACGGTTATGCACATGCAGCACTCTGAGAAGACCAGTTGAGCTGAATGATAGTGGTGCATCCGCCATTTGTTTTTGTTTTTTTCCTCCCCCCATCTTCTGAATCGCACTCATTTGCATACAGTGCTTCATTCATAAAAAAAAAAGTGTTGTCATTTGCGCTGCAGAGTTTATGTATGCATCTCACTCACACACACACACACACACTCACACACACACGTATGTGTATTTGGCTGTTTGAACCTCAGTCAAGTTTGACTAATCTCGTGTGTATGAATGTTGAAATGTTTTCTTGATTTTCTTTAACACACTGAAGTATCCTGGCTCAGTACCTGGAGTTTAAGGAACAGGTTCATTATTAATTTTACACTGATGTACATTCACTTCATGTGCAGGGGTTGTAGGTATGGCTTGTAGACGTTTACTTCTAAGCCAGTCTTTTGTATAGTCTATTCGTAAGGCCTTTATGAGCTCTGTGCTGATCTACCTGACTCGTGCATGTAACGCGCAGCAGCTATCGCGAGAACATGTGGCTATGTTTCTAAAAGCGGGGGGAGGGGGGATGCAAAATTGAGGCCCCAGTGTTGAATGAACGCGGTTTTGTTTTTGTCCGACGGAAGAGGGCAGAGGAATTTTTTTTTTTTTTTTTTTTTTTTTTTGCTCCGTGGTATGTCGACGCCGCTCTCATTCATAAAAGAGCTGAACCGTCAGGTCGCGCGCCATTCAAGCAGGGGCGAGCGCGCGTGCACAGCCAGAACGTCGGGACGTCCACTCACGTGCACCGGCGCAACTGAATCCTGTCTCTGGTTTGGGACACGGCCACGCGACATTCTCGCGCGAGATATTTCGGACCGGGTTTTATTTTCTGGAGCGAATCGAAATACACTGTTTAAAATATAGAGCGCCTAAATAACATATCACATCAAATATCTATTTTTTTTTTTAAATAAAAAATGATTATTCTGTCAGCATTGCAAACAAGCAGTTAATTGAAATGAGTAAGCCAGCTTCCTGTGTGCGGCCTGTGGGGAAAGCAGCAGGCTATAGGATAACGGTTAGCCCTGTTAGCTGTGTATTCGATACGTGAGTTAGCATTAAACTAACCCGTTGTTGTTTTGTTTTAAATAAGCGTTAAACATTATTTTTAACCTCTTGTAACATTGAAACTGGGTTATATATCTTGCCACATTATGTCACACAGTTGGGCATGGACAAAAATACACTGCGGCTAGCCGTGTCATTTGTGTTCATCCTGGCTGCATTTCCACAACACAGATATGTGCTCGGGATTGGCACGGAGGAAGACCACGATGAAGAAATGACATTCAGCTAAAGGTCAATGCAGCCATGGGCAATCCGGCACAGCAAGAATCGATTTCACATCCTCATTTTCAGTGTGACTCATAGGGCCAGGCTCTGCTTTCATTTAAATTTCAACTTTTTACAGCTGTACAAACCTTGTGCCTATACTAAATAGTCTTGGTGGATGTCCTTTAACAATATAAAACCTGTATAGTTCTAGTGTTAACGACTAATACAGTTAATGACTAATACGATCCCCGATACAGGTGTTTGAGACCGTAGGATACACATCAGGAATTAATTTGACACCATGATTGCTGTCAACCAGTTACTTTATCTCAGCATAGTTTTTAATACATGGTAGTGTTTGACATCTCTGCCATGTGAAGAACACAGTGGAAGGTGTTTTGAGAAGCGATATGCGTTACGCCTCTCTCATTGATCTAAGATGTGTACTGATGACCACTTTATCTCTGTGGATACATGGCTGGTGTGCATTTAAAAAAAAAAAATATATATATATATATATATATTTTTTTTTGGCTTCCAGTCGAACAAGATTAGGTTTGCTCAAATCAGCTCACGTCCTAAATGAGAACATAACGTATTAAAGTTTGGCGTTTCATACAAATAGCCTTTATTTCTTGGTGGAATTAGATTTGAGGTAATGCTGTCCTAAAGTGTTTTGAAATGTTTACTTGTGCTCCCATCAAACACATGGCACATGGCTGAGAGAAGTCCGAGCACCTCCCGGTCCCACTCTGCTTTTGTACTCGCTGTATTGCCAGAGTACATTTTAGAGGTTTTCCTCCTCCTAATAACTGAATCTGCGTTCAACCTTTTCTTAGAAATAAAACACAATGAAGCATACCATGATCTTTAGTTCAGTATGGTGTGAATGATTCATTTCAGAAAGATGTATTTTCACCCACTGATTCATGCACTTGGATCTCATCGGCCTTTTGGTCATTTTTAAAATAATATCCTGAATATTTGAGTACAAAAAGCCATGTAGGTTCAGCTGTCGTAACTCGTTTTTATACAACTACATTACTTTTTGAGCTTCATACATTTTCTTTTTCCATGTCTTCATACAATTTGTCGACACATCAGAGTAAATCCTTTACATTAAATGGTCTGATAAAGCCGAGTAATGGTTGATTCCTACTTAATGACCGTGTGAGTCAGCACTGTAAAATGCATACGGAACGAATCTTGACCTCTGCAGGCGGTGCTTAGTGTGTAGGAGGTGTAAGCTAAGAATCCTTAACGGTACAAGGAAGGGTGAAGTGTACAGTGAGCAGAACTGTTCTTTAAAGTGGTAAAAGACATTTTAGAGCACTATCACTCATCTCATTAGTGGATCCTTATGATCTCACATTGTTCTGCAGGTCTGTGTTTAATTCCTGTTGAGTCGAACAGCGGAAAAGACCAAATGTTCTTTTGCCCAGCGAGTCAGGCTGTTAATTTTTCATTTGATTGTTTCCTCGAACTTTATTGCTCAAGTTGAGTAGTAAAATGTGATGGTTTATTTGTGTAGGCCACTCTGCTGCTGTAAAACAGGCCTGGCCAAACAGGGTCCTCGGTCTCACACAGAATGGGTGCCTTGTTGTTTTCCCCTCCACCCTTTTGCCAAGCTCTCTGCTGGGAGGAAGCGCTGATAGTCCTTCAGTCATGTCCCAGACAGGAAACCATTATCTGTGCTTTATTGAACCTGTTGTACCTTTACAATTGACAAAATGCCCACCCCCCCTTAAAGGCTTGCCACAGCAAACGAGGCCCTTTTCGATTCGACACTCTCGTATGGTAATGTGTATGTGGCCCTTGGAAGCAACTGCACAGGCATCCTGCTTAGTCCATTTCTATAACCGTCCATTCAAAAATAAGTCCAGGGTCAGTAAGAGCAGTTAACGCCTTCCCTAGATAATAGTTTGAGGCCATTATCATTTAAGTTTGTGTTTGTGTTGGCCAACATGCAGTGTATGGCCTAAATTTAAAGCCTAAATTAGCTAAGTTTGATGATCAGTTGTCGTCGATGAAAAACAGCATTTCATGCTGCACATAGTGAAGGCAAATATGTAATCATTTCCTTCCTTATAGTGCAAGAGTAAGAAGACCTGTTTAGAGAGGTTGCTGTGCCTCATCTACTGAAAAGTTTCAGTGTGTCAACACACCAGCCGTGACGTTATTACTCCAAATATCAACATGGAAATGCAGCACATTTAAACGATCTGTCAATATTTAGTGTTTATAGTTCCATAAAAAATGTATTTATAAAATTTTTTTGTTGTTTTGCACTCAAAAACGTGTATACGTCTATATTTCTTTTTCACCTTTCGTTTCTCATGTGTAGAGTGAAATGCACAGTTCTGTTATGTCACGTGAGTTTCATAACAGAAACCATCTATAACCAGTCCAGTTGTGTTAAATTGCTGTAGACTATAGTCGTTTACGGCCAAAATTGGTCTCCGTGTCCTCCTCCTATTCTGAAACTATTCTGCACCCAGTTACTTTGGGAATTGAAATAGTGCCTCTGCTGTGGAACAGGGATACACTGCATGCAGAAAATAATAGCAGATACAGTGCAGTGCAAAAGTTTTAGGCACCCTATTTTTTTTTTTTTTTTTTTTTTTTTTTTAGTACAAACTTTGTTATAGATTTTTTTATTTCTACATTATCAATTCAGTACAAAAACATTTTAGATTCCCAAATATTAGTTTTCTAGCACAAAATTAAATGTCACAGAAAAATGTTTGTATGTCATTAAAGAAAGCAGCATATTACGTAAGAGACACTTTTCAGACAGTAAACATAATGAAGGCTGCTGGGTTTTACTGCAAAAATAAGAAGTGAGTGCGAAAGTCAAAGTGTCCAGAAGAACTGTGTCCGGTTCTGCAAGATGCTCAATAAAACTTACCAGCTCATTTCCTTATAAAACTGCACACATTGTACCAGAGACTACTATTTTTATTTTTATTTTTTTGTCACACTAAATATTGACTTTGTTTCATTAACTAATGTTTACTGCTCTTTACGGTATTTATGTTTAAATACTTTTAACCATACTGTTTAGTGTTTAATGTAGAAACATTCGTTTTCATTATTTTGAAGGCATCTTTGCTCTGCAGTATTTCTTTGCATGTGCCTAAAACGTTTGCACAGTCCTGTAGATTTCTGAAGAAATGTGTGTCTGTTTGTGTGTCTGTCTGTGCTTTCCCCTCTCATGCTGCTGGATTGGTGTTGTGAGTGGCCCAGGCAGGGTTACTGAAGCCTTATCTAAGGAAATAACAGTCTGCCCTTATCAGGTTTGGTACAACTGTTCAACCCACCTGCCAAGAAGGGCGGAAGCCACTATGCCTGAGGCTTTCCACCCTCCTTTGCCTGTGGTTTTAGAGTCTCTTTTCATGTGTGGTGATGATGCAGAACTTTGTCTCGAATCAGAAACTGCCTGTGTCTATGACAGAAAACTTCATGAAGGTATTTCAGAGCCTGAGCACTGTGAGAATGCTCAACTGTCCTTAATGCTCAACTGCTCAGTTGTATAAATGAGATAAATGTAAGGCAAATCATTGCCATGTCAAATGTGAGAAATGTAAACAATGAATGAGACATTTAAGCGAAAAGTGAAAAATAAATAAACTTGCTTAAGTGCAATGGTACATGCTGTAAGTAAATACTTGAAATTTTATACTTTTAAAAAATTGGTTGGGACCTGAATTTTACCTTTATGAGTTTTTTGACAACCAGCTACTTCATTTCAGCAACCAAACAGTACAAATGACTTGTTATAGTGTTGTTGATTTTTGTGACCTTCGCTGATTGAGCCAGTTTCCAGGGTCTAAATAAAATGCAAGCCTGCAGCAGCCTCACTGTTGAACCACCAGGCCTGTGCTCTGTGGCCACAAATGATATAACAGACTTTAAAAGCTGTTTCCTCCCTCTCTAACAGTTGTTGTTCCAGTTTATCTGTGGATTGTTAGCGCCCTTTTATACTTCTATTTGAACAGGCGTCGGATGCCTTCACAGCTTTGGAAAGGTACTTGGGTTAATGGCCCAGACCGCGGCAGAAAAAGTGGCTCTCTGATGCGGAATCGTTCGAATCGCCTGCTCTCCTCCACTGTAACTATATGATGCGTGAATGAATGGAGGGTTGGAAGCTCCTCACATGATTTCCTTAAACATGCTCGTGCTGCATTTGTGGTGCCTGGTAAGGGGTAATTTGCAAGTTGTAATGACATCATTTCCCACCTTGGCATGTTCAAGATAAGTGGTTAAAAAGGAAAATGGAAGCCTCCATGAAAGCGTGTCTTTTGTTTGCTCTGTCAGAGCACGTAAAGCTCATAAAAAGCTTCTTTAACTGCACATACAGACAGTTACAGGCCTGAGAGGCTATTAGTACTGTTCTACTATAGTGGACTTCAAACATTCGTGCAACATTAGGTAGTGATACTCTAATATTGATGTGATACTCTAACGTTAGTGATAACTCTAATGTTGACGATCACCTTCTCAAAACAGTGATTAGTATGGTCAGTGTTACACATTTAACCAAGTACTGTGTACTGTACTGGAACAAGTGTTTAGTCACTTGTAACCAGGGAGCTACATTTAAAAATTAAATTTAAATCATAATAGGGGACAAGTTGGAGGAGAGTCGTACAAGCATCCTGCTTTAATTAAGCTCTGAAAAAAGTTCAGAATCCCTCATTAAATGTTTTCCCCCAGTCGGCGTGATAGTGTAATCTTCCTCAGATGAAGCCACAGCAAAAATGGAAACGTCGCCATCTCGGTCGTGTTCTGAATGACTATGAAAGCTCAGGGAACTTTCTGAAGATGTCTTGGATCAACAATCTCTCAAAAGTAGCTCTGACCCCAACCTGTTCCGAGCCCTTAATGTTGGAGGTCTTATGTTGTGTTGACACATGGAGCCTGACATGATATTGTGCTCGTGTGCAAGTATGTGTTTTCCTTCTCAGTAAGGTTTATATCAAGGAAATCATACCAACAAAAAATGTCCTCCTTCAGCTAATAAGTATTGTTTTCCATTACACATTGACACTACTGTATATGTAGCTGTTGCGGGACCAGTACACAATATGTACAACACTGGGTTATGCTTTATTTTCAGGGCACTGCATGGAGTGGCAGAGTTTGTGTATAAAGCACATATTTTGTAGGGCTATCTTGGGTGGGTAATGTTTCTAGCTTCCTAAAGTGGTTCTAGTTGTCACTTTTTCTAAAAGGGACCATCTTTGTTGTAGAGTTCTACATTGAACAAAGAACTTTCGATGCTTTATGGTGCTAAGAGCGTAGATTTAGCCTCCACTTTCAACCAGTTTCAGTAGACTCAACCCACCCCAAGATATACCTATATGTGTGTGCACTGTATACTGTATTTACTGTTTGGTGATTTTGGCGACTACATCGACCATGTTGTGTAGCCATTAACTAGCATAGAGAAGTAGAGACGTAGTTGATAGCTTGACAGCTGTTCCAAATAGACATAACACAGTGCCACTTTTTCTCTGATACTGATACTATTGAAGAACCACTTCATTGAAAATGGTCATCTAAAAATGACCATACTCCGACTGCTCAGACAATCATAGCCATAGATTTACTGCAGCTTTTTTATTCAAAGCAATGTCAGAAAAAACAAAACAAAACAAACAAACCCGTAAATATTTCAATTTTTAACATGGTCATAACCAGTAGATGATTTCTGCCATCGTGTGACTTTACATCAGTGGTCACCGACCCTGTTCCTGGAGAGCTACTTCCCTGAAGACTTCAGCGCCAATCATAATCGTGCCTGAACATCTAATCATTGCCTTAAGAAGGTCTTGATCAACTAAAACGTGTGTTGGTTGGAGATGAAACCTGCAGGAAGGAGGATCTCAAGGAAAATGGTTGGTGACCACTGCTCTACACTAGTGATTAGCTAGAAAAGTCTGAGTACCTTAAACTTTGCATGGCTTGATGTTAATAGTGTACTTTTGTTCAATTTCTTACATCATTTTTCTATGCAGGTGCTAGCACACTGGTGTCCACTTTGAGCCTTAATATTTATTTTTTAAACGCAGCATCACAGATATTAACAGAGGAGCACAGTTATCCTGCTCAGTTTACTGTTGCCATGGTAATCAGAGCAGAGTCTTGCATCTTAATTTACAGTGATCCAACAGCTACAATCTAACTTTGATTTACATTACCATATACAGGGGCATCTAAAAAAAAATAGAATATCGGGAAAAGTTCATTTTTTCCCCGTAATTTAATTCAAAAAGTGGAACTTTCATATGTTCTAGAGTCATTACACATAAAGTGAAATATTTCAAGCCTTTTTTTTGTTTTAATCTTGATGATTACGGATTACAGCTCATGGAAATTAGATACTGGAAAAATCCAGTATCTCAAAAATATTAGAATAAAGAATTTATAATACAGCAATATCGAGCTGAGAAGACTCTAATCAGCTAATTAACTCAAAACAGCTTTTTACTCAAAACACCGTCGCTCAGTTGTCCAAAGTCCTCTTTTCAGATGAAAGTAAATTTTGCATTTCATTTGGAAATCAAGGTCCCAGAGTCTGGAGGAAGAGTGGAGAGGCACAGAATCCAAATTGCTTGAAGTCCAGTGTGAAGTTTCCACAGTCAGTGATGATTTGGGGTGCCATGTCATCTGCTGGTGTTGGTCCACTGTGTTTTCTCAAGTCCAGAGTCGATGCAGAGTCTACCAGGAGATTTTAGAGCACTTCATGCTTCCATCTGTTGATTTCCTTTTCCAGCAGGACTTGGCACCTGCCCACAGTGACAAAACTACTAGTAACTGGTTTGCTGACCATGGTATTACTGTGCTTGATTGGCCAGCCGACTCACCTGACCTGAATTTTGTCAAGAGGAAGATGAGAGACACCAGACCCAACGATACAGACGAGCTGAAGGCCGCTATCAAAGCAACCTGGGCTTCCATAAGACCTCAGCAGTGCCACAGGCTGATCGGCTCCATGCCACACCGCACTGATGCAGTAATTCGTGCAAAAGGAGCCCAGAGTGCATAAATTAACACACTTTTCACTTTGTGTAATGAATCTAGAATATATGAAAGTTCCCCTTTTTGAATTAAATTACAGAAAAAAAAACATTTCCACGATATTCAAATTTTTTGAGATGCACATGTACAGTATATTTTGTAGAGATTTGATGTAATCACCCTCAAAATGTCCCAAAACAGATTTACAATTTCTTGTACACTATTTTTTATTTTTATCATCATTGGGACAGTGGGAAAGGGTTGGTCTGAAGCCTTGGCTATTGTGTGACATACTTTATATAGTAGCTTTGTTACATTTGTGCTACAAGCAATTCTGTGATATCTCAGGCTGGATTTGTTAGAGAATCGGTTGGTCAGGTTGTTTTTTTGTTTTCTCCGATATTTGATCCACTGATGCCCTCCCAACACTAATGCCATCTCTAATTCCAATATAAAACAGAAATGTTTGGCTCTGTGGCTGCAGGGCATTAGAATTAACAATAGTTTCAGTACTCACTAAAATTGTTTGATGAATAGAATCTTATTTCCTATTAAGAAAGGTTGAGAAGACCTTATCATTAGCCCACGGTGGTAGAAAAGGCCAAATCACAATGCCCAAACCCCCCTGTTGTTAGGGGGGTTGTATCCCAGTCTGAAAAATGCATTTGTTTGCCCTAAAATGTGTGTTTGATGGAGAGCGCACAAATCGTACTGACTTTGCTCAGCATTCCAACATCCTCATGTGACAGCTCATGTGTTCACTTGTCTGCCAACATCTACATGTCTTTCAGCAGCACAAAATGTTGGGGTGTATAACAAAAACTAACAGCATGTGTCTTTCAAATTTCCTCTAACGGGGAAATTGTTTCTTGGACATTGATCTGTGTTAGTTGGGCAGTCATTCTTATCTACATGTAGTACCCTCCTTATCATTAAATTCCGTCTGACTGTTACCATGCTTTTTAAAAGTTGTTTTAAATAGATATAGATATTCCAGACTTTTTCAGTATTCTTAGAAAAACTGCTTCTCAGGGGGTTCTCTGGATAGTTAGCGGTTCTATCTTTGTCAAAGTGATCTACTTACTTGGAATCTTTTCTGTGACAATAATTATGTCCTATGGCTCTACATGGAAGCTTTAAGGGTTGCCCCAGGGGTTCAATCCTCTGAACTATTGAGAGTGCTAGATGGAGCCTAAAGACCGACACAGGTAGTCAGCAACACTGTAGGTGGCTTGACCTCGGTTATCATGAGAATCTGCTCCTTCCACGCACTCTCAAAAGCTCCTCCTTTGGATTTGGCCATTTGTTTGTACTGTTTCCTGACGATTCACGTGAGCACACAGATAATGGCACGTGAAAGGCTTGCAGGTGTCAGATATGCTTTTGAGTTATGTGTGCCTACGGAAGCCATGCAGGAATTCTAGTGTAGGTGCTTTACAGGCCTTTAAAGACGTACCGTAATGATGATTGTATTTCACATATACTTAACGTAAATAAAATAGGCTGACATCGCATGTTTTAACGTGTAAAGTGCTAAACCCTTTCATTTGCTACGAGCCTTTTTCTATACGTACATCTGAATCTCTCCTTCTAGATGGCTGTATGGAATGTTGAAAGCATAGGCGTTTGTATAGGCGTCAGAAACGTAGTGGTGTGCATGTAGGAGGATTGATGTGGAGGTACACAGTCACTGCACTGTTTCATGTTAGGTTGATCTCTGTCTCTCTCACATGCACAGATGCACATGCACCTCCCACGGCATGTGTGGGTGTCATTGGATGTAGCCTTAGCTTAAGGTGTAGGTGTGTTGGACCTAAGCAGTGTAGAGATCATATACTCTTTCACTCTTATCTTGAGATTGCAAGAGAGGAATAAAGCGAGAGAGGGAGGGAGGGAGGGAGAAAGAGAGAGAGAGAGAGAAAGAGAAAGAAAGAATATAAGTATAGAGAGCTAAAGCAGCACTGGGCTGTAGGCCGGCGGCTGAAGGCAGAATGGCTGCCTGCTGATGACTCATCCTCCACCGCTTGCCGTGTTTGTCAAGGAGACTGAATCATTCGTCGTATGTGAGAATAGCTGAAGCTTTGGTTGTGCACGCCAAGGACTGAGGCTCCGGTGCCCATGGCCAAGCTCATCCTCCATTCTTCGTACTGCCGATGCCCTGAGCGACACCACTGGATGCACAGAGATGAATGAGAGCAGCCGGTAAGCCCTGTCATGTCTGGTTTTTCCAGATTGTTGTGTGATTGACTATTTTTTTTTCCCCTCCTCCTTTCTGCGTTGGTTTCTTTCTCCGTCTCCTCACCGTGCTGCGGCACTTGTGGCTGTCTGTTTTGTTTTCCGTGGACGGAGAAGGTGGTTTGGCTGGATGCTGTTCTGAATTGCAAGTTTCTGGCATGTGGGAGTGTGTGTGGGTGTGCGCACACATGTGGGTGATCAGTGCCATGGTTTGCAGGCTGAGGAAGGGAGCGCTGTGGGCTGCACTCAGAGCCTCCTACAAACACACAGAGCGCCATGATTAACTCAAACGTTTTTGCGTGGATTTTTGAACATACAGTGCGTACACAGCTACACAGAGCATCACATAATCATTCAATCATTTGGTCGCCAGTACTGACCAAAATGTCCAGAACTTACTCCAACCACTTGATAAGTGAGGATCCACGCGTGAAACAAAGGAGGAGGTTGAGTATCCGGTTTAAGCATTGAGCATTGACTTTATGTAGGTGAAGGAAAGAGAATGACCAGGAGCATCATACTACTCTTTTTTTACAGCCTCCCTACAAAGGAGTGAGTAGGTTCAAAGGTGCTTCAGGTTCCCCTCCTCCACTGGCAGGACTTCAGAACAAGCCTACTGTGTTTCTATGCAGCCATCTACCACCTTCTGCTAATATCCACAAACCGAGCACACGCCTACTCACCCTCGGCCTAGCCAGACCAGAAAGAGTCATTAATTGCTGCTTGCCATCTTTACAAGTTCTCCATAAATAGATGACTAATGCCCAAAGTGTATGATTCTTTGTGTTTTTGGTGGCATTTGGTGCTATTAGAAAGTGTGTTCAGAGATGTGCAAAATGGCTCTTCACTATTACACCTCTGTGACCCTTTAATGTTAGAAACAACACTAGATAACAAAATGAACTAATCTAATTTCCTTTAGATTTCCTAATATCTTCATTCTTGATTAATCCTAGTAAACAGTATGTGTAAGCTTCAGAGATGACTGGATTAGTCTGTACTCTTGGTGTTCTTCACTGTTAACTTGGGATAGTAGTGGCAACTTATATAAGACTGTGAGAATGGGCACAGTCATGTGTGCTTTTTAGACCTGGATGTCCCCTGATTATAATCTAATAGAGACAACTAAGGAGGGAAAAATCTTAACAGCTTCCACCTTGACTTCTCCTTTCTCCATCCCTTTGCCAGTTAGCACATACATGAGAATCTCCATCCGGCACGTACACAGGGGATTCTGTGGTGTTTACTGTCATTTTTGCATTTCAGCGGAACAGCCCTTATAGTCATAGCCTGGTCACTGAAGGCAAACCTGGCATTAGAACAAGCTTATTGTCTGTGGTGCAATCGGAAAGAACCACTGTGTTGTCCTGTGGATGTCCCTGTTCCCCCTCCTGTGGTTAGTCAGGGAAATATTTGTGTTTACTGGAATTTAGTGGTTAGCAATAACTTCTTTTATGATGTAAGCAGCTGACCTAGGTTATTTCCTATTAAAGTTACAGCAGACAACTGGGCTCACTGAGCACTTTATTAGGAACACCTGTACACCTACTCATTCATGCAATTATCTATTCAGCCAATCGTGTGGCAGCAGTGCGGTGCATAAAATCATGCAGATATGGGCGAACACCTTCAGGTAATGTTCACAACAGTAGTAGAGTATTTCTATAACTGCTGATCTCCTGGGATTTTCACACACAACAGTTTCTAGAGTTTGCTCAGTATGGTGCAATAAAGAAAAAACATCCAGTGAGCAGCAGTTCCATAGACTGAAACGCCTTGTTGAGGAGAGAGGTCAATGAGAATGGCCAGACTGGTTTGAGCTGACAGAAAGGCTACAGTAACTCAGATAACCACTCTGTATAATTGTGTTGAGCAGAAAAGCAGCTCAGAACACACGTCAAACCTTGGGCTACGACAGCAGAACACCATGTCGAGTTCCACTTCTGTCAGCCAAGAACAGAAAGCTGTGGCTGCAGGCTCACCAAAACTGGACAGTTGAAAACTGGAAAAACGTATCCTGGTCTAATGAATCTCAGTTTCTGCTGAGGAACATGGATGATGCCGTCAGAATTTGGCACAAACAGCATGAATCCATGGAATCATCTGCCTTGTGTTAACAGTCGAGGCTGGAGGAGGTAGTGTAATGGTGTGGGGAATGTTTTCTTGGCACACTTTGGGCCCGTTAATACCAGTCAATCATCGCTTGAATGCCGCAGCCTATTTGAGTATTGTTGCTGACCATGTGCATCCCTTCATGGCCACAATTTACCCATATTCTAATGGCTACTTCCAGCATGATAATTCACCATGGCACAAAGCAAAAGTCATCTCGAACTGGTTTCATGAACGTGACGGTGAGTTCAGCGTTCTTCAGTGGGCTTCCCAGTCTCCGGATCTGAATCCAATAGAACACCTTTGGGATTTGGTAGAACGGGAGATTCACAGCATGAAAGTGCACCTGAAAAATCTACAGGAATTACATGATGCAGTCATGTCAGTGGAGCAGAGTCTCGGAGGAATGTTTCCAACATCTTGTGGAACCATGCCATGAAAAATTGAGGCTGTTTTGAGAGCAAAGTGAGGCCCTACCCAGTATTAATAGTAGTACAGTGTTCCAATGTTCCTGTGTTCCTAATAAAGTGCTGGATGTGTGTGTATGTGTGTGTGTGTATGTATATATATATATATAAAATGCAATATTGGTTTATATATAAAGAACGACTTTGTCAAATGACCACAATAACCAATCACAGACATTCTATAGTGTCAGAGTATATTGCGAGGAATCAGAGACATTCACTGATGTAACCTATAACCTTTAAATTACTCCAAGTAAATGAATGAAAAATCTTACACAATTTTCCATTTTTGATGTAAGGCAGGCTAAAATCCTGCCATGGAAGTATGTTTGCTCATGTGATTTTGTGACTAAATTAATACACATTACATATCTCAACATACAGCAATATAACTGTATACACATTATAATATAATGTAATTGCATTAGTCCTGATATAAATTTTTCCTTAAAAAAAAAAAAAACTGCACACATTGTACATATGGACAGCCTCAAAGTTTATACTGCAAATTAGTTGTAATCATACTGACTTGGGACCTCCTGCCTGTTGCTTTTAAAGATTTGTGAGTGTTTGTCATTGCATGGATATGAAATTGCAGTGTGTGACTTCTGTGTGCATGTATGCGTACACACACACACACACACAATGAAGCACTTTACAGCCTGGGATGGAATTGAACAGAGGGAGTCATGGCTACAGATGCCTTAGTACATTTTCCTACTTGTGTGTGTGTGCTTGTGCTTGTGCTCGTGTGTATGTGCGATCTGCATTCATTAAAGGTCTGTAACACTATAACCCCCATTTGTTGGTGTCACGTCACAAATGGTTGGTGTCGGAGAATGCTAAATGGGAATGTAAAACATAGTTCTAAGCTTTGGAAAGATTACCATCATTGTACGGATATGTGTAGAGTAACAGCGTGGCTCTGAATGGCTGGAACACTCGTGGGATTTAGCTCTGTCCTGCAGGGCATCCAGACAGCTTGTATGCTATTTATGTTTATCTTTGACATGACCTTCATGTCAAAAATGTGAAACATCTTCCCACGTTGATGTATATGGCTAGAGACAACAGAGTTAAAGCTGGATAGAATAGCAAATGATATCCAATGTAAACGTGTGTAAAATCTCGTCTAGTATGTGCTGTCATTTTAAATCGATTGCTGTGTGTTGTTTGTGTAAGCTCAGTGGTGGCGCGTAGACTGTGTACCCCAGAGACACGTCTTCTAGGTTGTACCATGAGTATAAGAAGTACCCTTTTCATGATGAGATGAAACAGACCCACCAATCGCTCCTGTTCGTGAGAGGATTTTGCTTCTCAATTAAACTATCTGTCGGAGTCTCAGGCAGCTTTCTGCATGCTGCTTTATTTGGTGCTGGCTGCAAACTAGGCACTGTCCATTACAGGATCACTTTGTGTCTATCGGTCTTTCTTTGCGCCTTTCTCTATAGATGTTTATCTATCTTTGTATATATGTCTGTGCTTCTGTCTGTCTTCGTATCTGACTACCGGCTAATAGGTTTCAGCATTTCACTACAGTAATAGAGAAGTGTGTTTTGGTAATGAAATGTATTTTTTTTGTTATTTAATAATGACATTTTTATGTTGTTATTGAAATGTGTTTTGTATTAATTGTTTAATATTCCACTGGGACTTAATTGCAAGTCTTTTAGCATTAATTAGAATGACCTGTGTTTATGCGTTACCACCAAAATGGGTTAATATAATACAGAAATGAGAAATGGCTGTTGAGGTTGCATCTGGCACACAGGCATTTAATTATAGTATGTTCTTATGTTTAAGGGGAAAAATCCTCACAGATAAAGCTGTTCATGCGATAAAAGACAAAGTGATCAGGTGTCGAGGAGCAGAGGGGATACGTGCTCACCATTTTATCCTGGCACAACAAAGAAACCTAAATTAATGCCTTGACTCTAGGAAATAGCATCATATGAATCGCACAATAAGAAGAACTATTATATTCCAGCAGCACTTATATGAACATATGAAAGCAATTGAAAAGAAAGTTATTTATTGCCTTACTGCAATGTGCTATTTACTTGTTGTCTTTGTCCTTGATTGCCTTCAAGCCCATTCTGTCTTTGGCAATAAACAGACTACACAGAAAAGCTTTCTAACTTTTAACCTTTTTGATTTTTGTATACTCTATTTTTTGGTAATAACCCATTTGCGTAACAGGACAAACTTGTATGGATTGTGATGATGGCGAATGCAGCCTTGTTCCAGTCCGCTTCCCTGCAACATGCTTTAATATGCTTTAATAAAGGATTAATTATGTAAAGTAGGGTATTACACAAACTGTGTACTGTCCTTATATCGCCCGATGCGTTATGTAATGATAATCAAATTTCCGTCCATTAAGTTATCTTTAAAAGATAAACAAGATCCTATAATGAATTGTGGCTGTATTTGTAACTTCCGTTGATTTCTCTACAAAGGGGGTTAAAGGCTAAAGAATGTTAAATAATGCATTATACTGGTTGCACCAATGCTTGTGAAGTGATGGATAACATTTGACGTACAGTGCTGTGAAAAAGTAGTTGATTTCTTCTGTTCTTGTGTATATCTCTTACTAAACGGTCTTAGATCTTCAAACAAAATACAACATAAAACATAGGCAACCTGAGTAAACACACTATACAGTTTTTATTTATTTATTAAAGCAAAACCAGTTATCTAGCACCTATCACCAATGTGTATTTCAGTCACCACCTTCTTCATCATTTCTGGAATTGTTTTTCAACTTTGGCATAGTGTATTATGGGTAAGACCTTTTAACCAACTTCATGTTGTTGAAAAAGCTCTATTTAAGTGTTGATTTGATTGAACAGGGTTTGCAGTAATCAGGCCTGGTTACGTCCCCATAATTAATGCAGTTTCATAGATTTGGGGAATTAATAACTACAGGGGCAAATACATTTTCACACAGGCCCAGTTGGTATTTGATAACTTTTTTTTTGCTTGAATAAACAATTTATCATTTAAAAACTGTATTTTGCGTTTCCTCGGGTTGCCTTTGTTTTATCTTAGATTTTGTTTTCATTTCTGAAACAATTTAGTATGAAAAACAGGAGAAGTACTTTTTCACAGCACTGTATTTGGCAAGAGGTCAAATACACTCATCTCGAGCCTGCTGCGTGCTCGCTCCATGGTAGTGCCCTGTCAGTGGACACCCAACAGTGGGTGAGGGGGTGATGGCTCCAGAACCGAAGATGAAAAAGAAAAGCGGAAAGAGAGGTGTTTTTGTGAATTTCTGCATCACAGATGGGACGGATGACTCACTCGGACATGCACGTATGCACGCACACATGCGCGCGCACACACACACACACACACACACACACACACACACACACACACACACACACACACACATACATATATATATATCACTGACATTTTCTCTCTGTTGGCTGCGTTTGTGACAAGTGCTCCAAGTTCTGTCATGTGTCTATTTCAGTAAGGTTTAATTTAATAGTTTGCCATTCACTATGGGTTCCAAACAGAACTAATTGAGCTGTCCTCAAAAAACATGCCTTATATTTTATTATAAAGAAACAGAATTAGCCTAGCAAGCTCTTTATCGGTCTCTCGTAGCTACAGCATAATTGCATTGTATGAGCTCGATGTTGCTGTGAAAGACTGAGCACGGTGCATTTCGGTAGTTTCATATTGTACTTTCTCAACAGGTGTTTTGCCAAATTGCTTGTATTGCCTCCCTTAGTAGACCTTTTATTGCATTTGTGGCAGCAAGCACTGTTGCCAGCTTGACTAAAATGTTGTCACATTTTTGTTTTCTCTGCCTTCAGTGAGCATGTGTGCTGTGTAGGTAGTTCTGTGAGTGGGTGTATCAGCACAGTCACACTCCTCACACAGACAGATAAGAGAGACAGGATTATGTTAGCAGTGTTTCTATAATTCCACTACTTCTCAGTACTCCATGTATTATTCATTTATAACTAGTTTTTGTTCCAATACAAGTTCCAGGGGGGCAATACTGATGTTTCCATTATAAACTTTGGAGGTGGTGTAGACTTCCTCTGACCAGCTCTCTGCCCTTCACTAAGATAGGGATACTTTCTCCAGAGCTGCTGATGCGTGCCAGCTCTGTTCTCTCCTGCTGTAATGTTTCGCACATACCGCTTTCCTCTTTCCATTAACAGAGTGCTGGAGTCACTACAGATTCATATAACTAATAAACCTTTTGAATAACCACATGTCGTGGTTTTTTGCTTGCAGCAATTTAAGATCAGGCTCTAAATCCAGCCTCAATAAAAATGATCCATTACATGTCTCTGACTTGAATGTTGAACTCAACATTCAAAGAACATTTCCTTCTTTTCTTCACAAAAAAAAACATGTTAAAGGAGCAGTATGGACTGGTGCCTGAACTGCAGGTTTCATGACCCTTATTGTAATCTGCTGTCTACTTGCTCTCCATCACCATCCCTCTCATTCGAAGACATGACCGGTCTTACTTTTGAGAGCTATTAGGGTCAAGTCCACCTGGTAGTGGTCTGTCATGCCTAAGTGATGTATGGACGTGGGACACAGCCCTTTATTAACTAACACAGATAATATTATTCACCAGTTAAATAATAACTAACTATTTATTACGTCAGAAATTTTCTAACAAAAACTGAGACCGTGATGGATTCTGGGTAAATAACTGCAACATTGTCCATATATTCCTGCTAGCTTGGAAAGTTATTGTTCCACGGGTGGTGCTTTCGATGGCTGTGGTGTTAGGCTATTTAAAAGTAATGAATATTATTTTCACCATCATTAATTAAGTCACTAGTGTGATGAGCCCCATCCACTTTCAGCTCATTTTCATTTTATTTATGACACTGTATTTTCAGAGCTGATAGTATCATGATTTTTTTTGGACAATAACTAAAAAGTGATTTTCAGTTTTCTTTTTGTGGAAGGCTTCTTCAGAAGACTGAACCTACTGACACTGTAGCACTCTCACAAAACACACAAACTACAATTTATGAATGTAACAGTATAATTATATATACACTCACTGAGCACCTTATTAGGGACACCATATTAACACTGGGTAGGGCCTCTCTTTGCTCTCAGAACAGCCTCATTTCTTCATGGCATGGATTCCACAAGATGTTGGAAACATTCCTTTGAGCAACAATACTCAAATAGGCTGCGGCATTCAAGCGATGATTGATTTGGTATTAACGGGCCCAAAGTGTGCCAAGAAAACATTCCCCACACCATTACACCACCTCCACCAGCCCGGACCGTTGACACAAGGCAGGTTGGGTCTGTGGATTAACGCTGTTGGTGCCAAATTCTGACCGTACCATCTGTGTGCCTCAGCAGAAATCAAGATTCATCAGACCAGGCTATGTTTTGGTGAGCCTGTGCCCACTACAGCCGCAGCGTTCTGTTCTTGGTTAACAGAAGTGGAACCCGACGTGGTGTTCTGCTGTTGTAACCCATCCGCCTCAAGGTTCGATGTGTTGTGCGTTCTGAGATGCTTTTCTGCTCAACACAATTGTACAGAGTGGTTATTTCTGTCAGCTTGAACCAGTCTGGCCATTCTCCATTGACCTCTCTCAACAACAAGGTGTTTCAGTCTACAGAACTGCTGCTCACTGGATGTTTTTTCTTTATTGCACCATTCTGAGTAAACTCTAGAGACTGTTGTGTGCGAAAATCCCAGGAGATCAGCAGTTATAGAAATATTCAAACCAGCCCTTCTGGCACTAACAGTCACGCCATGGTCAGAATCACCGAGATCACATTTATTCCCCATTTTGATGGTTGATGTGAACATTACCCGAAGCTGCTTGCCCATATCTGCATGATTTTATGCACTGCACTGCTGCCACACGACTGGCTCACTAGATCATTGCATGAATGAGTAGGTGTACAGGTGTTCCTAATAAAGTGTTAGATGAGTGTATAGCACTACCTCTAGTTGAACACTAGTCATTTTTTAGTTGACTTTAAAAGACCAATTGATAGGGATGACTCAGAATGATCAACCAAAGTGAGCCAGTGGTATTCAGACTGGTCTTACCTCCTTCCCGTCACTTCTCCCTCTCTTTCTCTGTCTCTCTGCTTCACTCTCTCTCCCCTCTCTCACTCTAGTTAATTATTGAACACATTGATTTAGGTTACCATATAAGGCTGACTCTTGGCTTGCTAAGCATTACAGAGGAAGAATAGGAGAGAAGACTCACTGAGCTGTTTGCATTGCTAAGTCGAGTGAATGTAAAAGTAAACTGTACCCAAGCCTTTTGACTAGTTCCTGTGTAAGTACGTCAAGAGAGCTGTTTTCTTCCTTCTGTGTTATTGTCTCGTAGGCACGAGTAGCATTTCCACTCGCTGAGTTTGTATGGTCGCTCTCAAACTAACATACTGTCTGTGTTGATATTCGATTGCCTCATTGGTATGTGCGACATAACACAGTTGCTCTGTTTTGTTTTGTGCAAAGTTCTGGATGAATACAAGTTGGTGCAGAGTTTGTCCTGCTCACACGCTCGGGGGAGAGTAATATCCCATTCCAGCTCTCTCCATCTAGTAGAAGTCACAGTGAAATGGATTTGCATGATATCGCATTGTAATCATTATTTCCTAAAGAAATGGAATTTTTGGTTTACATTAACTAACATTAGTTAACATTAATAAACCATGAGCATTAAGTAATGTTGACAATTCTACATGTATTAATTCATGTATGTGTAAATTTTAATGAAATGTACCTGCATTGACTAATGTTTATTCAATCCATGACCAAATATAAAGTTCACATAGATAGTCAAACCTTAAATTACGGCGTGTTCCTTACTGAACTCACTTTTCAGCATTTTGCCGTTTAACAACCTCACACATTCATTAAGGTGTTGCTTCATATTGGTCATTGTGGGCTTAATTTTACTTACTGATGGTATGAACATACAAGTGTTAGTTACTTTTACATTACCAATTATTCTTTGTTTCTTTACTGAAGTTCTGTGGTAAAGTATCTTTTAAGATTATAGCAGAAGCCTTGGGTTACTGTTTGTATTATTTACTAAAGACCCAACTGTTTCTTTCTCTCTCTCTCTCTTTTTTTTTCCTCTCAGTGACAGTTACATTGTACGCGTCAAAGCAGTGGTAATGACCCGGGATGACTCGAGTGGGGGTTGGTTAGCACAGGAGGGTGGAGGGCTCAGCCGAGTCGGTGTCTGCAAGGTGGCACCTGCTGAGCTGAGCGGCCACAGCGACTTCCTCATCCATGGAGAGCGCCTCAAAGACAAGCAGGTAGAAACCTGATCTCCACTGTTTCACTGGGTTCACTACACCAGCACTATGCCTCATGCTACCCGCAAAGCTTTGTTTCCACTGCCCACTGTAGTGTAACTGGTATTTTGCAATTTGCCACATTATTATTTCAGTGCTAACATGCTGGTAGGATGTTGGTGATGGGTGGTGTTGTTTTGTCTGCCAGGTGGTCCTGGAATGTTTTGTGAGGAAAGATCTTATCTACACCAAGGCCACTCCCACGTTTCATCACTGGAAGGTTGACAACAAAAAGTGTGGCCTCACGTTCCAGAGTCCTGCTGACGCCCGCGCTTTTGACCGAGGGGTACGGAAAGCCCTGGAGGACATAACAGAAGGTATTGTGGTGAGAGTAGAAACACAACTTAGCCATTCTTAACTTTCTAAGGACAGCAGGTTTCGCTGTAATGTACAGAAGTGGTGAGGCTAAGCTCTTGTTGCTGCTACTACTACACACCCACCTTAACTACTCGCACATTAACTGTGATCATTTTAACTAGCTGAAGCAGGTGTGTTAGAAAGGATGAGAAGCGACAGCATTAAGTATCAGACCAGGGCCTGATAGTGAACGATTCACACGATTGGTTCTATATTGCTTCCATTCCAAATTGCTTCTTCAGCTCCACACATTCTACTGAGTGTGACCTGACTAATGAGTCAGTATGACCTGACTGCTGAATCCTAACAGGCGTGTGGAGGAGCTAAATGCTAACCAGCTGCAAAGAGTACACAAGCCGCATGTTGACAACGTGAACGCGATACAGGAATCTGAGATCTACTCTGGAATGGCCGCTCAGAGTTGGATTTCATCCATCAGTCAGCAGTCACATGATCAGTTGTGTGTTTCACCGTATCTCTCTCTCTCTCTCTCTCTGTTTGTCCCTTTGTGTGCATTCTCTCTTCCGCTGTCTTTCCATCCCCCACCCTCACTTACCGCCTCTAACAGACAGGATATGTGAGGTTCTGTCCGGTCATGTCTCTCTTTGTGTGTGTGTGTTGTATTTTAGGTTCCACAACTTCCTCTTCAACACTCCAGAATGAAGCTGAACTAGGAGACGACGATGTTTTCACAGTAAGCCACGCTTACCTCTCAAACACACACAGTTTGCCAGTTCCGATATGAACGAGCATCCTTTGTCCTGCTCGTGTTTAAAAAACAGTTCAACAGTATGAATGCATGCCACTGTAATTTGTTAGTGTGTTGTGATCAGATTGTTTGTGTGTGCTTTAAGTGAACCAGAGCGCTTGCAATGTTAACTTTAACATTCTCACCCACATAGTTCACACAAGTCCATTTCCCTCCAGCTGTTTTTTTTTTCCTGATTTTTATTTTATTTTTTTTTACTGTCTGGTTGTGTTTGAAGCATCCCAGAAAAGGCCGGGTCCTTGTGATATTTTTACCCCGCAGAGGCTGCCGCGGGAGAGGTGGCCCTTTGTTTCAGCGGAGATGGTGGGATGCTAGCGGGACACGGGGCAGGTTTCCTGTAGTTTTTGGTTTTGCTTTGGGTTTTTTTTTTTTTGTGTGTTAGAATTCGCTTTTCTGTCCCTGTCTCTTTTTTGGTACACACAGACGAGGAGCAGCAGGCAGGGTCAGGAGGTGACTTCCTGCTCCCCTCTGTAAAACTATCATTAGCAGCTGCCTTCTAGCTAACTGCCATCCTGATTTACTGCAGCCCAGTGTGGGGGGGGAGAGGGAGGTGGAGAGTGCAGGGGAAACCTCACGGCTCCTCTTTCCCTTGCTGTCTGTCTCACTTTTGAGCCAAAACGAGTCAATGGCTCAGCCAGGCACCCCAAACTTTAAGGGAAACTCAATCCACAGTCCTTTCCTTTTCCAGGAATTTATGCATTCAGGACAATTCTCTTGAATCGGAACCATGTGATTGGGGAAGGGGGTAGGCAATAGTAGTTATTGCAATATTCTCAAATCGCTTTTCAATTTTGTATCAGACTTATTAAGATGCTTTCTTTTTTTTTTGCTGGAGTCAGGGAGCAGATGATGGTCTGGTCTGTAGCAACTCTGTACCGAGCTGCTCATGACCTTTCCAAATATTGCTGTTGGGAAATGTTGTTCCACATTTATAGCTCCAAAATACTGTGTATGGGGGGTGTGTGTGGGGATGGTCCTGGGTGTGCATTCCTCCCAAATTATTTCTCCTGAGCTAACCTATACTTAACCCCAGACTATTTTAGTTCATTCAGAACGAGGCAGAGGAGTCATTCAAAGACTGTTGAACTGCTTCCAGTTAGCAGGGTGTGTCACTTAAACACACACACACACACACATTGTAGAAGGTCTTGCCACCCACACTGGAATAACAGTGGCCTTGAGAATTGATTATGTATTGTATTTTCTTAGAAGCAGAGTAGATGTCCTTCATTCTTTTAGGCCGTGCGCTTAGCTAGGGTGGGGGCGTGTACACGTGCCTCGCATGGTTCTGTTGCATCAGCCATAACATTAACGTGCCATCCAGGAGAAAAAGCATGAAAAGCCCAACGCTGCATGAGTCACCTACATTGCACTCAGCGGTCGAGCAAGCCGATCCACCTCACACACTGTTTACAACTCCTCTCTTTCAAAAAAAAAAAAAAAATGTGTGACAGGTCAGTCCTGTAGAATCAACATTGTCACACACAAAGGTGGTGCTTAAAGATGTTTGGTGGATGGTACATTGTGTTGCTATGGTGTATAGGACAGACGTGTGTTTTTATCAGGAGACACGATCCATGCTTTGGAACACTGAATAGTCTGAGTCAGAGTCTGAAACTTAGCTTGTGGTGTGGCAGTATAGAGAGACAATATGGCACAGAATGATCAGCACAATATTAAACCACGATAAAAAAAAAAAAAAGATGTTAAGAACTTTCATTTTGTAAATTTTCACCTTCACATGTTCTTAAGGTCGTGTTGAACTGAGGTGTGTTTGTGGGTTATATATGCAAGTTCCATTGCTGCATACACAGTGATTCAGGTTGGGTCGGTAAACACACTTGACTGTTTGAGAAAAAGGCTGTGTCTCTGACTCTGGCTGCCTGTTGACTGGGGGAAAGGGGTGGGGAAGGGGGAGGGTGTGATTGACAACTTCCTGTGCTGCAGCAGCAAAGCCCAGGCGAGAGAAGGGCCTCACTGTTTAGGGAGCTCACAGCCAGGGCCCTGGAGGACACACAAAGGAAGTGGGATATGAAGGACTAACAGTCCTGGAGAGAGGGAGGAGAAAAGAGACGGAATCAGTGCTTTTGTTCCTCCCTCTCGTACCCATTCTCCCTCCTGAGTTGGTCATCTGTCTTTTTGGTGATGGCACTCAGGACAAATCACACTAGAGAAGCAGGAACATGTACATGCACCTTTAGTTAAATGCTTTTTAATCTAAGTGGTTTGGGACTTAAATATGAGACATTTTGCTTTTGAGTACAGGAATAATAAAAAAATTTTTAAAAAAACTATATGGATGACTGCCATTTTCCAGACTTTCATAGCCTCTGATTCCTTTCTGAGGCATCAGTTAGGACGTTTTCTTTTTCTTTCTCTACTCCTCTAAGAGTCTCTAGTATGGTCTTGTTTTACAAAGTGTTTCTGCCCCTACTATGCCTTACGGGGTCACCGAATGTCTGATGTGGTGGTGCTTATGCTGGTCAGAGTTTAGATGGTGTAGTTTGGTGCTGCAGGGTTAGCTGCTCTGACTCTTAGACTTGGTGAACAAAGGCTAATTTGTGAAATTACCCAGAAGTCTGCAGTCCCCCAAACGTGTTTGCCCTCACCCAGCTCTGTCTCCCCCTCATTATCTCGCTGTCCTCCCCCACTGTGCCTCTGTTTGTGAATCATTAAGACTGCTGTATTTGCTGTGCTTGCTATGAAGGTATGCCTTTGAATTGGAGTCAAGCCACATGTGCCTTTTTGAAGTCCCTTTTTATCTCTACCACACCACTAACTTTAGAGCCCTTTGATAAGATGACTGATTTAAAAAAGAAAAAAAAGAAAAAAAAAAGGTTCAAGCGTTTTGGTTAATTTGCTGCGTCTGCTATCCCTCTGTCCTCTCTCTCCTATTTTGTTTTGTTCCCGCTAAGTTTCGAGCCCTCTGTTCTCTCCCTCTTGGGCCAGGAGCTAGGGCCTGGCGCTTTCGGGCCTGCCTTGTAAACATTCGAAAGGGTCTGTGTTTTCAATTATCTCTAGCAGGTCTGGTCCAGCGATCCTTCTAAGCATATTTTTAAATCATGTTGGCTCAGGCTCTTGGCAGTGCTGTGAGGGACGCCTGTATTATTTTTGGCCCACAGTTCTGAGGGCTTTATGTGAACATGGAGGGGAAGCATGGACCAGGCCGGCTTGGTCGAGGCTTTGGGTTGGAACCTGGAGAGAGAGCCCAGGACAAACGCTCCTGTTCATATTCAGACACACATGGAAAAAGGAAAAGTCCTTTCTCTTGTACTGAACCGATCTTATTTTAAGCCTGCTGTCTGTGAACTCTTCGGGTGAGCTGATCTTAAAAAGGGAGATTACAAAACCGCTTTCACTGGCTACAGTTTTGTGAGCAGTTATATTTACCCAGTGCTCGGGTCTAAGTGCATGTAGGCTGATGAACAATATACTTCATTAATACCTCACCAATATTTTACTCAAGTCTAAATATTTGTGTAGGAGTGCATTTGGCTGTATGCAGTGTACAGGAAGCTGTGTTTGCGCACACAGATGCTTCACCTGGCAGGTGGTGGTTTTGGAGGCGGTAGTGGTGGACGCAAGCAATGCACCCAGAAAGGAAGCAGTGCATCCAGAATCTCCGCCACTAATCATTGGGGCTGTGTCTCATCCGGCCAGTCTGTCTGTCTGCCTGCCTTTCTGTCTGTCTGTCTGCCTGTCTGTCTCTCCACAGGCAGCTGGCTGTCTGCACCACTCTTATGTTTTGTGTCTTGCAAGCACGCCGAAGTTTTCATTGGAGAGCAGCCTGGGAGAAAAAGGGCTGCATTGCTGTTCACATGTTGGATGTGGGACCTGTGGCCAGGCTGAAAAGGGAGGGAGGAAATGAGCGAGGGAGAGGCCCATGTCCATTGACTCTCAGACAGGTTGAAACAGGGCTATGTTTTGGGGCCGCTCTTTTATTTTACTCCACCTGGCAGTGAGTGTGGCTGCTGCGTTGCTGCACAAATCCACCCTCACTTCCCTTCTGCTTGACTTCATACACACACACACTTGAGTGTGCACAATAACACATACAGTCATGTGAAAAAATAAGTACACCTCATGGAAATTGTTTATATATATATATATATATATATATTTTTTTTTTTATGCATATTTGGACAAGCAAACGTTTGATCCTCTTTGAAACAGTGCCTATTAATAAAGGTGATACACTATCAAATGACACATAAAATTGACATTTTGTAGTAGTGTATCACCTGTATTAATAGGCACTGTTTCAAAGAGGATCAGACATTTGCTTGTCCAAATATGTCACAAAAAAAAAAAAAAAAAAAGCCAAGAATTTCCATGGGGTGTACTTATTTTTTCACCTGACTGTACACAGTGTTACAGCACACGCCTTCATCCTTCAGGAAGCTGGCTGGACAAAGAATGCATAATTAGTAACTTTTTCCCTTGGTCATGATTTAGTGTAATCACTTTATGTGGTCACATTAATGGAGCTCTTGAAAGTTAATTTGTTTCAGAGGCCCTTTTTCCTCCTTCAGAAAAAGAGCTGCCTATAGTAAGTATTTGCCTCCATAGATCTCTGCGTGGTGATGTCATCGGCTAGAGCTCTGGGTTCCGTGTGTGACGGCCAAAAATTGAGCAGCCTGTATTCATTTAGAGCTTCTCTAATAACAGGGAGACTTCAGAGAAGTTTCTACAAATCTTGCGGCCTAAGGGCTTTTTTTTGTAAATTGCATGCTGAAGTTGAGCCATGTCTGTTTCACTACAATGATGTGTGTGTGTGTGTGTGTGTGTGTGTGTGTGTGTGTGTGTGTGTGTGTGTGTGTGTGTGTGTTTGTGTAGTGTATTGTGAATAGCTACAGAACAGTTTAGCCCATGAGATCATGGAAAACTGGAAGTCTTACACAGCACAGCACCTGCCTGTTTGGTGTCTTATCTTGCCTTGGAACACTGGACCACACATCCTCTTCCTCCTCACGCTGCTTTGCTTTCTGTATTTACACCTCACCCTTTACTTTGCTCTAAACTTAGCTGATCATTATGCTGTAGTTTTGATTGGACCCCCCCTTCCACTCTGTGCCACAGACCGCCACTGACAGCTCGTCCAACTCATCCCAGAAAAAGGAGCAGGGCATGCAGCCACTGACCACCTCCACCTTCTATGAACCACACCGTCATCACCATCACTACATTCTGGGTCACTTCCATGAGCAGTACAGGACCTCAGAGCGCTACTTTCTTGACCAGGTGGGTGACACTGAGACAGAAAGTCTTAATAAACACAAAAATGGACATGGTGGTGTTTAGACAGATTAAACAAATGAGGCAAAAATATTATACTTGGTCATTTATTTATTGAGGAAAATGATCCAATATTTCATATCCGTGAGTGGCAAAAGTATGTGTACCTTTAGGATTAGCAGTTAATTTGCAGGTGAAATTAGAGTGAGGTATTTTCAATCAATGGGATGATCAGGTGTGAGTGAGCACCCAGTTTTATTTAAAGAATAGGGATCTATCAAAGTCTGATCTTCACAACAAATGTTTGCGGAAGTGTATCATGGCACGAACAAAGGAGGTTTCTGAGGACCTCAGAAAAAGAGTTGTTGATGTTCATCAGGCTGGAAAAGGTTACAAAACCATCTCTAAAGAGTCTGGACTCCACCAATCCACAGTCAGACATGTAATAGTCTGTGAAGTCACAAAGGAACCCAGGGTAACTTCTAAGCAACTAAAGGCCACTCTAACATTGGCTTATGTTAATGTTCTTAACATTAACCACCATCAGGAGAACACTGAACACCAATGGTGTGCATGGCAGGGTTGTAAGGAGAAAACCTCTGCTTTCCAAACAGAACATTGCTGCCTGTCTGCATTTGCTAAAGATCACTTGGACAAGCCAGAAGGCTATTGGAAAAATGTTTTGTGGATAGATGAGACCAAAATAGAACTTTTTTTGTTCTAGAACTTGTTTGGAGAAAGGAAAACACTGCCTACCAGCATAAGAACCTTACCCCATCTGTGAAACATGGTGGTGGTAGTATCATGGTTTGGGCCTGTTTTGCTGCATCTGGCTTGCTATCATTGATGGAACAATGAATTTTGAATTATACCAGCAAATTCTAAAGGAAAATGTCAGGACATCCGTCCGTGATCCGAATCTCAGGAGAATGTGGGTCATGCAACAAGACAACGACCCTAAGCACACAAGTCTTTGTACCAAAGAATGGTTAAAGAAGAATAAGGTTAATGTTTTGGAATGGCCAAGTCAAAGTCCTGACCTTAATTCAATAGAAATGTTGTGGAAGGACCTGAAGCAAGCAGTTCATGTGAGAAAACCCACCAACATCCCAGAGTTGAAGTTGTTCCGTACTGAGGAACGGGCTGAAATTCCTCCAGGCCGATGTTCAGGACTGATCAACAGTTACCGGAAACGTGTAGTTGCAGTTATTGCTGCACAAGGGGGTCACACCAGATACTGAAAGCAAAGGTTCACATACTTTTGCCACTCACAGATATGTAATATTGGTTCCTTTTCCTCAATAAATAAGTGACCAAGTATAATATTTTTGTCTCATTTGTTTGATTGGGTTCTCTTTATCTACTTGTAGGACTTCTGGAAAATCTGATGATGTTTTAGGCCATATTTATGCAGAAATATAGAAAATTCTAAAGGGTTCACAAACTTTAAAGCACCATTGTATGTATCTTTAGACCTCTCTTTTTCATTTGCCTTATGGGCCTGCATAAGGAGGCTACAGTCTTCAAATACTTTATACTCGTGTAGCGCTCAATCTTTTATTGTGCTCCTTTTATTTATTTTGCTTGCATACTGTGTCCTGTTTCTTATTGCTTTGAGTTTTTCCCCCTTTCTGAAAGTTTTCTCATTTTGACTTGATGTTGGTCAGCATCAGTTATTTTAAAATGTTAATTTTAAAGTAAACTTAACTTGTGTCTGTCATGCAGGCAGCACCCAGGTTGGCACGGCGTGTCAGCTTCCTAGATGAGGAGGAGGAGGTCGTGCGCATAAACCCACGCGAGCGTGCTTGGCTCTCAGGCTATGAGGACTACCGGCATGCAGCAGCGCGTGCTCAGGGTCTCGATTCGTACGTGCACTTCGCCAAGGGCGATGCACCGACCAAGCATGACTACAGCTATCCGTATGCACCGGGCTCGGAGCTGAGCAAGGGCCCTCGCCGAGGCTCCGGGGGTGGAGCTGTGGTTTCTCAGCCAGTCAGCTTCAAACACAAGGAGGATGAGGAAGAGGGTTTGGGTGAGCGTCGACATTGCGTCTACTGTGGCGGTTTTTTCCGGCGTGAGGAGAACGGCCGTGGCCGCTGCCCTGATGCTCCAGACCCGGCACGCTCGTGTATCCGACGCTTCAGCTGCATGTGGTGTGCAGATAGCCTGCTCTACCACTGCATGTCAGATCCGGAGGGCGATTACTCTGACCCCTGCTCATGCGATACGGCTGACGAACGTTTCTGCCTGCGCTGGCTTGCCCTACTCGGCCTTGCGCTGCTCGCGCCCTGCCTCTGCTGCTACCCGCCTCTGCACGCCTGTCACCGATGTGCCGTGGCCTGTGGCTGCTGTGGTGGGAAGCACAAGGCCGCTGCATGACCCCTGACACTGATATCACGTGTTGAACGCACCCAGATAAATGGCTGCATTGAGGAAGGCAACAGGAGGCAGGAAGAAAGTTTGTGTCTTCTCAGTTTCTTTTTTTAGTCTGTCTCAATTCCTACTCCAGACAGACAAAAAGAACAAAAATGGTGCATTTAACTGGCTTGAATATTTTTTCTTTTTTTTTTTTTATATAAATCTGAATTATATATATATTATATAAATGTGTGTGTGTGTGTGTGTGTGTGTGTATGTGCATTCCTGTATATGTTTCCTTTTCTCATCTTCTGGACGTTCTCTTCAGTTCCTTGTGGGAAAAAAATGGCTCGTTTTTTTCAGGTGGCCCTTTTGGAGCCGAATTGTTAAGCATTACTTATGCAGGTACTTTATATTTTTACACTGATTTCAAGAACTTGAATTCTTTATTTTTAATGGTGCGTGCACTCGATTGCAGAATCAGTTGTTTGATTTTTGGGTTTGTTTGCCATGGCCAGCTGAGTGAGGCGTAATCTATTTGAAACCCTCCAAACTTACTAAATAATAACAGTGAGATTAGCTTGAGACACTAAACCTGTAAGTGAGGTTCACAGTGTGCGCTTGATTGGGACTGTGTGTGTGTGTGTGTGTGTGTGTGTGTAATAGTGCAGAAGCAAGCCTGCATGTGCGTTGTAAAGGAATGAGAACATTGTATTACAGCATAGTATTGTTGTTATTGTATTTAAGCCAAATTTACATAAGCTGCAGTGTGAGTATATGTAAATACTGTATACTCATATGTATATGTTTAAAATTGATTATATCCACAACCACATTTGTGGACCTTTTCCTTTCTGTTGATTAAAATAGTGGATAAGAAGCTCTTTTAAATGACCATGATTGATATCCAAAGATTGTTTATTGTTTTTTGTTTTTTTTTTGTTTTTTTGTCATATTTATTTTCTTAGTCAGTTGAATCACCAGCCAAAGGGAGAAGGAAATATGGACACAGAGTTTGGTTTTTGAGCTAGAAGCCTGGTCATATGAGAGCGTAGAAGGAGCCCAGTTGGAACAGTGGATATTATGCTTGGAGTGAAATGCATAACGAGTATCTGTTTCCCCACTCCGACATGTGGCTTTTCACACTTTAAAACTATTGGAAAAGTTTTCTTTTTCTTGTTTTCAAAACTGATCCTGCTCTATAGGAAACCAAAAAGAACAGGACACCTATTAGAGGGACATTTGCCAAAATGATCTCTGATGTTACGCAAAGCCTTAATTTTGGTTAAAAAAAAGAAAAGAATTAATAGCCAATTCATTGTGTCTGCCATGACGTTTACTCATCAGACAGACGCGTCTTTGTGAGTTCTTTTAAATCAAGAGAAAGTGAAGAATATTTTTGTAATATATCAAATATGATCACATCAAATGAGCCTTTTTTAATTAAGAGAATGTGTTAAAAATGTAGAAGGACATAGTAGGGATAAACGGCATCGTACAATCTGTGAGGCAGCTCCGGTACGCGTGTATAGTCTGTCTCAGACATTATAACCTGCTCAACCCCATGAATGACATCGCAATCATCCAGTCACTGTTCATATAAATCATCCAATGAAGAAATACTATCCAGTTTAGCGAGTAAAGCTGTATGTGCACGATTCTGTCTCTGAATGTACATGGCTATTACTAATGTCTTTCTTTAAACCATAACATTCAACCTGCTCTCGGGAGTTACAGTCTCAGCCATAGAGTGTGTCGTGTTAGTACATTACAAACACAACTGTGTCTCACTGAAAATGTACAATGTCTGTCAGTACATGGGAGGTTAGGGAGATGTGTCACTGTATCCTCCATCCACAGCACATCCTTTTTGGCTCTCTCCATCAGCTTTGGCAATACTGAATAAACATAATCATCTTCACTAAGAGCCCGGGATACCTGTGGTTTAAAAAATAAATAAATAAATAAGTCTGTACATCTGTCAGTGCAGTCTTGCTACTACACACGTTTTACATGTTTTAAAAAGTGCCTGATGCATATTGTTAATCTGTCTCCTTGTATACTAAAAGAAAGATTAAATAAACCCTATTGTATTAATTAGTTTTGTTTTTTACAATAAGAATTTTTACCTCTGTAAAAAGCAAAAAAAAAATATCTATATCAAGTGTATGATGTACATTTTTATTTCAATTTTTATTTCAATTTTTTTTTTTTTTTTTTTTTTAAATTGTTTCTGACATGTATGTTCAATGAAGCTCTCTGCTTTTGAGAGGACAAAAGAAAGAAAGTGCTTTGTAAATACAGGTAGATCGTGTCAGAACTACCAGAAGTGTGGCCTGGCCAGTAAGTAGTTCTACATGTGTGTCCTAGCTCCCAATAAAAATAAAACGGAAATTCACTTATTGGCTCTGGCCTGTGTTCATACTGTTTGTCACCAATGCTGTCACAGTTTACAGGTGAGCTATTTCTATTGTATGTTATGCAAGGATCGATATAAGCATAATCTAGCCATGCTGACAAGCACAGTGGCCTTGAGTATAAACTTGCTTCATGTTTGTACATGCTTCTTTCTCAGACCCATACTTCAGTCTGGCCATGTGAAATGCAAAGAGGACATTAAGCTATTTTTTTTTTTTTTCAGGATGTTTCTTAAAAAGCACATGGATGATTTTTGGGGAAGGCGGGTGGAGGAGGGAAGAATGTCCCCAAAGGCTTGGCCTGCTATGCAGCTCGATGACTGCAAATAGTATCAAACTCCACATGTGCAAACATTTACGACGTATTTTCTCATAATGAGTTCACTTTTTTTCAGCTTCCTGCGTCTTGAAATAAAGCTGTTCTTTACCTTTGCTAAAATCCTTCCTGCTCCCATCTTAGGGAGAACTGAACAGCATGGCCCATATGTTGCTTTTCCTTTAGGCTTTTTCTGGCCACTGTATGTCTATAGCAGTCCTTGTTTTATGTTTTATCAGAGCTTGTGCTCTCAAGCAGATACTGGACATACAGAAATGGCTGGAAAACCCAGTAAGATGCTATTGGTTGGTTTGTTTTGTGTGTTTTTTTGTTTTGTTTTTTTCCCCTCTGTGCGTGTCCCTCAGACTACAATGCTTTGGAAATCAACACATCAAGCACGACCTAAAGATTCGGCCCACTATTTCCTGTCTGGTGGGAGTGTAAGACATCTGTCTGAACTTGCTTCCTGTTTGCCTGTTTGGACTGCTTCTCCACCTGTTGTTTACGTTCTGTGGCGGATGTTGTGCTGTGTTCCTTCAGATCCTGCTGCTGCTGCACCATCTGCCTGCTTCAGGCTGGAGGTCACTGTCTGAATACATGCACCTATAACCTGGTGCATTTTTCTCTTAAAGGCTCTGGCATAGCTGCTCTGAGTCATTTATGGGTTTCTTTTAGTGTTTTATTCGGCCATCGGTGTTTTAACACTTGCATCCATTTGAGTTCACTTTAGCTCTGGATGTTGTTGCTTGCCTGTAAGAATTAACTCATAACTGTTTTTTCTGTTGTGTACACGAGTCAAACTCAGTTGGCATCTACCAACTGTCCTCAAGCTAACGTCTGATGATGTACTTCCACCTATGAAGTGCCTCTTTCTTGTGTCCTGCCTTACTGGAAGGGAACACTGTGGTAAGCAACACGTACCAGGATGTTATTGTGCACAGATAACACTTGCTGGCCCCCATATCCTCTCCCTAGATTGGGAGGAGCCCTTACTTTCCCACACTGGTCAGCAGAAGCCAAGCCAAAAGCTGCTTTATCAACCCTGTCTCTGGCTGCCCGTGGGCATGGTGGGAGGCGCTGCCTGTTCACAGAGGAAGAGAGAGGGACTGCAAGGTTTCCAGTCTCCCCAGTCTGGCCACACATCCATGACTGACCTTGCCACACAAAACAGCCTCTATACAGCCCCTCTGCCTTTCAATGGCTGCTTGGTTTCCCCAGAAGTTGCTTCCAGAAACTAACAAAGTCTGGTTTGATCTGCGCTGTCGAGCTCCTTAATGCGTGCTATTTTTTTAAACTTGTTTGCTCAGGCCTGCTCCAGCCAGTTTGTGGTGTAAAGAGGCTGGGGACCCTGCAGCAGAGTGGAGCTGGACTCCATGCACTTAATTCAATAATTACTTCCTCAACATCAAAACCAAGGATGACCATTTTTGTCCCTAATATTTGTCGAATTAATCTCACTTTGGCTCCATATTTGTGATATTTCAAGGCTTGCTTACTTTCAACTCTTTAAGTTGAATCAGACTAACTTTAATATATGGTATGGTATGTTGTATCATAATGGATATTTATTTAATTTATTACTGTTATTTTTTAATGGGGTAAGCGAATGGATATGAGAAAGAGAAGATTCAGATCACTCTCTGGACCTTTCATTTTACGTTCTCCCACACACAAACCCTATAGAAGATGATGTAATTTTTGGGCACAGTTAAGCCTCATCTGAGAATTTCGCTGTGTCTCCTAGTTTCCCCTCTGCATGTGTGAGAGTGTGTGAGTGAGCACAAGGCTTCATTCCCTCCCCCCCGATTCCACCAAAGCCTTGCACGTTTTCTAACTCGAACCAGGGAATAATTACAAAAACAACAATAATTGTTAGCAAGATCAAACTTGGAGCCCATCAAAGGTTTTGGGCTTTATGTACAGCTCAGGGCAGAAGGAGAGGAGAGGAGGGGAGGGAGGGGGGTGGTTTCAACAGATCTTATTGGGGCCTAATTTAAACGGGCCCCGACGTATCTGCCTGCCTCTCTTTGTTTACATGGCTGAAATCTGAAACAAATGTGAACATGATACCCGTCTGTCCCTTGCAAAGCTCCCTACAGTGCCTCCGTGTTAGGACTTTGGCAGTGTGTGTTCACCTCCCCCTCTGTTCTACAGCACTCTGCTCATCAAAATCAACCAACAAACACCGCTACCAACTCCAAACAGGAGATTTCTATAACATGCTATTGACCCAATCCCAGAGCAAATGAACTGCTTCCATTTGTCATATTAAGGAATGTCTATGTGACTCTGATTAGCCATTTAAGCACAGCTCACCAAAGCACCATGAACATTTGCATTATGTAGAATCTTGATATTCTAGCAGTTACATTGATGTTACTTGCAAAAACCTACCACCAAGCTGTTCCTATTTTATTGTCATTTGGTGATTGTTATAAAATTGCTTGACCATTGACCCAAAAGAAGTCACGGCCTCAGACACTCCACCCATGGCTCACAAAGAATGTACACTTCGATGAAATCACTTAGCTGGCCAGACGATTCAGGGTCTTGAAGGTTGCAATCTGATTGGTTCTCTGCACTTGTGTGCACCAGTTTCTGATGGGAAAAGTACAGCGTGACAAAATGAGCTGTTCAGAGCATGTTGTAGTCACTTCAGCGGATTGAAACACATACATGGAATCCCATGTTTAGAGTAGAGCGTAAAGAAGGCCTCGCATTTGCCAATGGACTCCAGTAAAAGGTCTGTGTCAATTGCAATGTCAGTAAAATGTCCTCTTTCTGGGAAAGTAGAAGGTCCTTGGCCATGTTTAGTGACAAAAAGTACTAAATTGTCTAGCTATTGCAAAAAGGTGTCCCACGAGACTAACCCAAAAGTATTAAGCCTTGGCCAATAATACTGTGTTTTATTTTCATTGTTAGAAAAACAATGCATGTATAGATCAATGAGAGCTATACAGAACTTTCCCTCACAAATAATGACTGGAAGCAAGTTTCACTCGACAGTATATTTAACTTTGCATATTGGTCCTTTAATCCTGAAATCAAGCAAATGACACCCATGAAGGTTTGTCGCTGATCATGTGCTACAGGAAGTGTTCTGTGCTAAGTTGAGTTACTTCCCATCCTCCCTAGCCTTGGTACGGAGACAGTCACGGCCAAAGGCTAAGAGAGCATTGTGTGACAATGAGCTATAACGTTCCACTTCGTCCTTGCCTCTCTTCCTCTATTCCTGGCTTGGAAACTGTGCCTCTTCCTCTAATGCTCCCATAATTCCATGCCACATTTCCTTATATTTTGTCTATCTGTTTTTGGTCTTCTTTCCCCCTCCTAACCTCTCGATCTTTCTTTCTCTTTTCTTCTCTTTTTCTTCCTGAGGCTTCTCTGTTTAGGCTCCAAAAATGACTTCCTTCCTTCCTTTACAAGCGCTTCCCTGGAGGCCTGGGGGTGGTGTACTTTACAGTCTAGCATGTAATTACAGCCCTACCACCCCCTTCTCAAACGTCACGCACATTCTAGCGCAGTCTGCATGGTCTATTCTTTCTCTTGAACTCCCCAAATTTTGCAGTTTTGCAGCTGCTTTATCTTACTGTCCGTTAAGACTTTTCTTATGGTTAAAACATCATTCATAGATGTGCATTTGGGATAACAGGATCTATAATAATACTGTGTTAGATATGGGGTTTCTCAAAGGTTATTTGTATGTTTAACAGTTTTAGCTTTCTAAAAGGGCTTCTACGTTTGATCTTTGTTGAAAGGGGAAGACCTCTGTTGTAGGGTATTTAAATTGCAAATTTGGATTGGTAATGGTCATGCATGCCAGCTATGTAGGAACAATGCTGATCAGTGTGTGTTACTGTGTAGAGCACTCAACTTTGACATCACTGAAATGTGATCAAACAATTTATGACAAATCTGACTTTGTGTTAAGTGCTTAATTTAACTAACTACAATTGGCTGGTCAGAACCTACACTTTTAGTATTTTATGTTTGCTAGTCTCAGAAATGACATAATAGCAAAATATCTTCTAATTCTTATCTGTCAAAGATACATGATGGAGTAAAGCCTTTAAATTAGCAGCATGAACTCCATCCATCCATTTTCTATACCGCTTATCCTTCCTGGAGCCAATCCCAGGGTGCATGGGTCACAGGCACACACACATACACCCATTCACACACTACGGACACTTTTGAACGTGCCAATCAGCCTCCAATGCATGTCTTTGGACTGGGGGAGGAAACCGGAGTACCCAGAGGAAACCCCCGAAGCATGGGGAGAACATGCAAACTCAGTACACACATGGCCACGGCGGGAATCGAACCCTCGACCCTGGAGGTGTGAGGCAAACGTGTCCCCCCAGCATGAACTCATTTTGCCTTAAGGATCCAATGAATATTCACAGCAGTTAACAACTGGCTTTAATGAAGAAATTTGTATCATTTTAACATGAATGCATTTTTATGAAGTGGTATGAAACTGTAATATGTTAACATTATCAACATTGTGCTGTGATAGGATTTACATTATTTATATCAGTTTATATCAGTGGTTGTCAAGGTGAGGTCCATAGCCAGGTGGTCGGTGATTTCTTTAATTTAGTTACAGTGGTGGAAATGATTAAGCACCATTATCAAAGTTATTATATTTATTAGCCTGTTGAATGAATTGAATGACCAAACCTCAAAACCCCAAACAAGTAGGTCTATAAATAATGACCTTTGAGCGAATGTGTTCTATCAGTATTATTGTACACATTTAACTAATGTTTCTGTTTGACTGTATTGTTGAATGTATGTACATTTGTTTCTACTTATTTATTTCTGTAGTTATTTTTTTGTAGCTATTTTTGTCTGTACCCAAGCTTTACTAATACAAATGTTAATATTTGTCATGCCAATAAAGCAACCTTTTGACTTTGACTTGACTTAACTAATGTTAATGAAATAAATCTGTACTGAAGGGTCCGTGGAATTTATTTTACATTTAAAGGGGTCTTTGACTATAAAAAGTTTCAAAAATCCGGATCTTGGCTATTTCTTTCTTTCTTTCTTTCTTTTTTAAGGAATTGTCAATGTTTCTCTTTTAGTAATGTCCCTACATGTTTACAGGCAGGCAGAGAACGCAGCTCACATGGGTTTGTCTTGGCTGTCTGGATCTGCCTGGTTGTTTAGGAGATCACAGCAACATGTGTGAGGAATGTCCACTTTGATTCCCCCTTGAAAACCCTCATGTAGTGCTCAGATAGTGCACTACCTTAGACAAATTAAAAAAAAAAAAAAAAAATCCCTGATACAGAGGAACATTGTACATCCTTCACTTCAGCATTCAGCAGCTGCTCCTTCACTGACTGAAGCCTCGATGTGTCGCCTAAATACATTTCCTAATATTTAGCGCCATCTTGAGGTTGACTGCACAAATGACAACAGATGACCTGTAATAGCATTTTTAAAATATATAATTCTAACATGTGAATAAAGACAGTTAAGATTGAAACATAACATAAACAAACAAACAAATAAATAAAACTAATAGTGCACTAACACTGTTTTAGACTCATTAAAGTGAAGGTCAGATGAAACTGAATGATCAGAGTAATGAGATGAGTTATGAGATATGATGATAGGAGAGAATGATGAGAGTTATGTCCTTATACACTTCCCTCAAACATATTGGAATGGCAAGACATTTTTTTGGCTGTACACTGAAGACATCTGGGTTTGAAATCAAAAAATGAATATGAGACAATAAATCAGAGTTTCAGCTTTCGCTTCCTGATATTTACATCTAGATGTGTTAAACAACTTAAAACATAACACCTTTTGTTTGAACCCACATTCTTCAAGTGATATTGGAACATATTGGAAATATTGGAACATCTGACTGACAGCTTTTTCTTATCACCCAGGTGTGCCCTGTTAGACTAACTGTTTAAACAGTCATTAATTGCACTGAATGTCTACTTTTGGTTTGAGCCCTGAGTTTCGCCTGTGAAGACTACATTTGTTGTTAAACCAACATGAAGACCAAAGAGCTGTTTAAATGAGAAAAGCAAGCCATTTTGAAGCTGAGAAAAGAGGAAAAATCAATCAGAGCCATTGCACAAGGGGGGTATAGCAAGTACAACAATTTGAAATGTCCTGAAAAACAAAGAAACCACTGGTGTACTAACAACCAGACATGGAATACATCGGCCAAGGAAAACGACATTTTGTTGATGACAGAAACATTGTGAGAGCTGTGAAGTCTGTGACATCACCAACAACCTCCACAGGGCAGGAGCAAAGGTATCACAATCCACCGTTTGAAGAAGATTTCGAGAGCAGAAATTTACAGGCCATACAACATGATACAAACCCCTCATCAGCAGTAAGAATCAGAAAGCCAGATTGGAATTCGCAAAGAAATACAGAGATGAGCCGCAAAAGTTCTGGAACCAAGATTAACCTCTACCAAAGTGAAGGACAGGCCAAAGTGTGGAGAAAGAAAGGATCTGCTCATGATCCAAAACATAGGAGTGGATTGGTCAAGCACGGTGGAGGTAGTGTCATGGCTTGGGCTTGCATGGCTGCTTCTGGAACAGTCTCACTAATCTTTATTGATGATGTAACTCATGATGGTAGCAGCTGAATGAATTCAGAAGTGTACAGAATTTACAGAGAAATGCATCCAATCTAAATTGGAGGAACTTCATCATGCAGCAAGACAATGATCCAAAACACACTGCCAACACAACAAAAGACTTCATCAGGGGGAAAAAGTGGAAGGTTTTAGACTGGCCAAGTCAATCACCAGACTTTAACATGATTGAGCATGCATTTCACCTCCTGAAGAGGAGACTGAAGGGAGAAACCCCCCAAAACAAACAACAACTGAAGGAGCTCCAGAGCAAGCCTGGAAAAGCATCACAAAAGAAGAATGCAACAGTTTGGTGATGTCAGTGTATCAATGTCTTGATGCAGTTATTGCAAGCAAAGGATACGCAACCAAATAATAAGTGTTATTTTTCTTTAAGACTCTGTTCTTTTGCTCACCTAAATATTGGCTGGTCTGCCACCAAAGGTGCCATGTTCTAAATTGTTTAACACATCTAGATGTAAATATCAGGAAATGAAAGCTGAAATTCTGATCTATCGTCTCATATTCATAGTCTCAAAAACAAAAAAGAACTGGACTTGCTGTTCCAATACTTTCAGAGGGGACTGTATATACTAAGAACATCCCTCTTGTTCATTAAGTTTGATGTGCATAAAGGTCATGGTTCATGTTTTTTTTTTTTATTAGCCTCCCTGCTGAAAAGTCCAACTCGATCTGATCAGCTACCATCTGCCAGAACACAGATTGGAGCTGGTCAAAATGCGAGAGTATCTTTGCCAGCTGGTCAGTGCTAGTAGAAAGGAGACAATTTCTGAATACCCATACTAATGCTACATCATAGAAATGTTTTTTTTTTTAAAGAAAAGAATACAACAATAAGGCGGTTAGAAAATCTCGAACATTTACTGATCAATAAGGAAGCTGGAAAATAACTAGTATCAATCAGCTGGCTTGTGTTTGGGAAGTTATAATAACTCATAAAGAAAAATAATTAAATGCACATTTCTTGCAGCAGTGACCTTTTTTATTTTAAATCAATTACAACAAACGTGTTTATCATATGGTATAAGAATACGCTAATTCACTATATTATTTTCTATATTTTTCTTAAGTTATTCAGTAGGGGAGACATTCTAGCAACACCTAAAACTTTTTTTGTTGTTGTTGTTTTTTTTGACAATGCTCTAAGGTGTTGTACTAATAATAGTGTTTCATGTAGACCATTTGTGATAATAGGTTTCTTGCTTCGCACATAATACAGTACATAATTACACTATGGATTATGAAAATTGTTGTTTAAAATTGCACAAATGCAGGGACAGCCAAACTATCCCAAACAGCCAAACAGAATGGAAATTTAAAGGGAAAAAACCAGGGGCTAAAGAAAATGAGCGTGTAGAGAATGCGCTGAAATAGCTGTGAGGCCTCTGTTTATGAGGAGCCAGGCCAGACTGTGTGCCTGATGTATAATTACACTCAGCATTGCCCTCGGGTTACAGAGCATGGGTAGAAATATGTCTGTTTGACTTCTCCCATGGTAACAGCCAGGTCAGAGAGGACAAATTTTGTGTTTAGGCCTTTTGATAGCACAATAGAAAGCTGCTTTGAGTGTGGGGCAGCCAGAAATGCCAGCATGGTGTCACATGGAGCTGGAGCACTTCATTACCCAAGAGTAATGGGTTGAACAGTAACCTTCAAAACTAACTGTGACCTTTTGACTTCCCAGCTTCTATTACACACACTGCATCTTTTTTTTTCTTCTTTTTTTCCCCACAATACAGGGATTCTGGTATCCTTGTGTAAGTGTGCTCGTCTAGACACTACCCATTGAAATCAGCGACCTGAAATGGAAAATGCCTACATTAAGTTCAAAGGTTACATAAATAAACAAATGATTAAAGGAGCACAGAGGTGAACAAGTTGATTTTGAGGCTTAGCTTTGTTTACTGTGTACTTATATGTAAGTAAAGAGGAAAACTTTGTGAAATAGATACCAAGTCTTGTAATTTACATGTTACTGTGTTAGTTGCACCTTGAATTAATTTAACACAAATGTTGACTTATGTTGCTAAATTGAATCCACTAACATTAGTTGGGCCTGAAATGGAAAACGCCTACACTAAGTTCAAAGTTTACTTAAATAAACAAATGATTAAAGGAGCACAGAGGTGAGCTAGGTGGTTTGAGACTTATCTTTGTTTACTGTGACTGCATTTCAGTGACAACACAAACAAGCTCAAATGAAGCATGATTTTAAGCAAATATTTATCAGGAATAGAGCAGTATATAATCTCACTACAACGGAGCATCTCCTAATCAATAGATATGATCCATTTCACTCTCAACAATACAGTAGAAAATCATTTGATTATCTGTTTCTTTAAAGCTTTCCTGATCCTAACAGAAAGCTAACCCACTGAATATACAGTATATCAAAGCGATGCAAGTGCTATCCCTGCTGAAAAACTCAACCTGGTCTGACCAGTGACCAGCTGGCAAAATCGCTTTTAGTTGTTTGTTTCCCTGCAGAAACCCCCCCCAAAACAATAGAAACCCTCATAGAACTTGTAATTGTTATAATGGGAATTGTATTGGTTTTAATGGAAACTGTAATGGTCCCTGTCTCTACTGTTGCTTTCTACTGGTGGCATGTTATGTCTAGTGGATACCATTAAGGACCAATAATGGTAATGGTAATGGTTTTAATGGTTGGCCAATGGTTTGTAATGGTATTTGTAGTGGAAACCATTAAAATTTCTGTGATGGTTTTTGTTGTTATTGTTGTTTTTTAGCAGGGTTGTTTGTTTGCTTCTTTTCACAGAAAATAACTCAACAGTAAGGTAATTAGAACATTTCAAACATTTACTGATTGATTTAGTAAAAAAACAAACAAACAAACAAAAAAAACCCTTACCAGCTGGCAAAGATGGTCTACCAGCTTGAGCAGCTCTGCCTGTGTTTTGGTAGCTGATAGCTGGTGAGACCAAACTGGGAAAATGAGAGCAGATTAAATGGCTGCATTTAAAACAGAGATGTTGCCTTGACCGTGTTCAACTGATTGTGACAACTACAAAGTGCCATTTCCGGCCATGGGAGGTTCAATTTAAATGCACATAAATTGCCCCAGATGCTCTTCGGTGTTGTTTATGGACTCAGCGGGGGCAGCATGGAAATTGAATTTGGTCCACAGTGCATGGGATTTGTGTACTGAAAAACGGCTGGATCAAGACAAGACAGGCCTTGACCTTGTTTACAGATGACTTGTAATGACATAAAGGATTCAAATTGCTGATGGGGCACGATCCAATAAATATGGCGTATGTACTTATTGTTATTTATTACAACCACGATAAAGTTCATTTTATTTGTCGATATAATATTGTTTTTTTCCGCACTAATAAACCCTGTGCGTGATCTGGTTGAGTATTACTGGGGGATGCAATGCAGGAGCTCTACCCCTTCTATTTAAGACTTAATTTACACTTTTCAAATAATATAACGCAAAACAAAATGCTCTTAAAATTTCAGTTGCTCAAAACTCGTACAAATAAGCATTAAAATGTTTATGCTGACACGTGTAGATCACGCTTTCAAACACCAATCACACTCCTAAAATGGGCCATACCACTTCTCCCCAGTCCAGGCTTTGTCACCGTGTAGACATTTATTTCGATTTGCGAAGAGCAAATGTAAGTACAGAGGAAAACTTTGTGAATTAGATGCGAAGCCTTGCAATTTACATGTTACTGTGTTAGTTGCACCTTGAATTAATTTAACACAAATGTCGACTCGTGTCATTTATGTTAACTTATGTTGCTTAATCGAATCCACTAACATTAGTTGGCTCTGTATTGTTCTTTCATTGCCTCTTCTGTGCCATTCACCTCCCCCTCCCCCCATATGGTATTGCCACTATCAAAACATGTTTATTCTTTCATATTTAGTAAGTGTTTGTGTAATGACAGGAATACAGGACAGTTTTTGTTGCTTTTTTCCCCCCAAGTCTCTTCCTGCTGAGCTCAGCATAAATAGCTCCCTTTAAGTGGCCCACTAACACATTCGCACCCTGGTTTTCTGTGGCTTCCTGTGGTTCTCCAAGCTGATGTGGAGACACATTGTGTGGTGTTGGGGACGTAATCAGCACAGCACACGCTCCCATGCACACGCACAGACTCAAACTAGGCCTTAATCAGGACGTAATCAGAGCCCCCTGCCTCCATCACACTACCACTCAGCCTGGTGATTAATGACTCCAGGCCTGTCAGAGCAGTGGACACGTTAGACCTGACCAACACTCAGGATACGAACTTTCAGTTTTTAGAAACTACAGTTTCACACAGACAGCTTTGTTTTTCATATTTTTACTGACTTTTCATAGATTCTGTTCTTACTGAAAATGAGGATCATCTTATATAATAGTGGAATTTAATAACTCCAACAGAGGGAGACAAAGACTAATGCAAAATCTGCCACTGAACATGACAATTTATATTACTGCCTGTTGAGTTCTCGAATCTGATTGTCAGATAGTGTTGATACATTTTTTATACCAGCAGCTCTGACAATAGTATCAACTTAAGTTCAAATCACAGGTTAATGTGCTTGTTCTAATGTGTTATCGTTTCTATAGTAACATGTCAATCATAGAGACTTGTTTAGTGGAAGCTCCACATAATCTAGACTAATAATTCACAAGACTAATAATAAATGGCTTAAATAATGTCAACAAAGAAAAATGTTAATTCATATGGTGACGCTTTCTGTATGGAGACTTTTATTAAAAAAACAAAAAAAAAACAACAAAAAAAAACATTTATGGAAAGATTCTCTAGTGTCCATCACAGGAAAGTCTTCAGGACAGAGGGCTTCACGGTTCACAAAAAACATGCACGCAAGCATTGACAGGAATAAGAAAGTAATTATTTTTCTGATTATACTTTACGTCTTCAACACTGCATACTCCGGCGTCTCCAAAGGACATCTATCTGTCTGTCTATCTATCTATCTATCTATCTATCAGCCATCTTAAACCTACATAATATGTAACAGTATTAAGCATCAAACTAGGCCCATTTGAGCACTCTTTATTGAGGTATGCTATGGCTTCTTAAAGCACCCAGCTAATCCAGTCAGTAACTTAATTGTTCTCAAGAAGTAATGACCTTTTACTTCTTCTCACATTACCTTATTAAGAGAAGTAAACGCTCTGAGCCAGTCTCATCAATAAGCCTTTCTTAATAAGAATGTAGCCTAATTTTTCTGGTCCTTGTGGAGTTTCCATGCCTTCCCTTACTGTTTTGGCAGTGAAGAATAATGTAAGTTCCTTTATACTCTACACTTCCAAAGGAAGAAGAAGCCTTTATTTGTCACATATACGTTACAGCACAGTGAAATTCTTTTCTTCGCATATCCCAGCTTGTTAGGAATTTGGGGTCAGAGCGCAGGGTCAGCCATGATACGGCGCCCCTGGAGTAGAGAGGGTTAAGGGCCTTGCTCAAGGGCCCAACAGTGGCAGCTTGGCGGTGCTGGGGCTTGAACCACCAACCTTCTCATCAGTAAATCGGCGCCTTAACCATTGAGCCACCACTGCACCACAAAAACTGACACAGGTGAAGATTTATTGTGTATATACCCACACATTCTGTATGTCATGCTTCTTTGTTGCAAGTTGGTGATGACCTTGGGCACGACCAGTGCAAATTTGAATTGCAATTTTTCAGGGATCCTTTAAACAAACTTAATAATAGCTGATTAGGGAAAAACTGTACTACACACATCTGTAGACATGTTTAATGTAACACCAATTGGAATGTATGTATCATATTTGGTTTTCTTTTCTTTCCATGTGTCTGAATGGTCAGCGGTGGATTAAAAAAACCTCTTTCCAACACTGCCAGCTGATCAGCACGTCAGAATAATTGCCCAAGTAAGTCAGCCTTCTGTACACAAACACACACACACACACACACACACACACACACACACACACAGACACACACACACACACACACACACACACACACACACATTGTAGCTGTCCAAAACTGAACAAATCCATGTCTGAAATGCCATCTGAATTAATCCCAAAACATTGGGCCATTGTAGAAAGAAGTCACTTGAGACGATATGCCTTAAAATCCTATTTAAAGGGGAGTTTGGGAGGATTAAAGGGTGTTTCTCTCATTTTTATCTAGTGTTTGAGCACTTGATCACAGAGGCGTGCCTTAATCCGAACATCAATGCAGCCCCATCAGCGCAGTGGCTTGGAGCCGCCGGGTGTCAACGGGCCTCCAGCTTGTTTAGGGCTGCTTGTACTGCAGCTATTAAACCTGCAGGGCTGCTCGCTTTGATAGTTCACCTCCAAATGTCTAATCTGATTCACCCTGCCCTGTGCTCTGAAGGGCTTTTCAACAAAGCATCAATGAAAGCATCCTTAAAGAGTCTTTTCTTTTTTGGTTTTGTAAAGATTAGGTCAGGTTGGTAGAACATGACTTAGATTTTGAATTCATCAGAGATGCTTTGTCGTGCGAGTCAGAAATGTCATGGAGGATTAGAAATTTTGATTCTCCGACTAATGATGTGCCCTCAGGCCAGGATTCAGATGTGATCCAGCATTGAGAAAGCTGCTTTGAAAAGCCTGTTTAATTTAAGTCTTTTTTTTTTTTTATAGGTTGTGTAAGGGTTCAGCAGTAAATCTCAACTGAATCTGCAATATGAGTTTAAGCCCCAAGTAGTACAGCATGTATAGACATGAATTTTGAATAGGAAAGCCAGATCCACAAATTCCAGGAGTAAAGGGAAAAGAATGAGCCCGCAACACAGGGTTTGTTTTTTTTAACAGCTTACGCTCATGGCAAGCGTGAGAATCTGTATTTGACAAAGGCCAGGCACTGGTAATCTCTCCCTGTGGGAGGGGAATAGGTGTTTCTAGGTATTTCTTGGTCTTCTGTGGTTTGACCTTTGGGGATCAGATCGGTCTTGCAGGTAATTTGGTAAAAAATTAAGCTAGACTGAGTGATCTTGGCACTATAATTAATTTTTATAGGTAATATATGTCTGCGTATCCATATGAGCATTTGTATGGTCGAATAATATTTACCATAATTAAGTGATGTCTCCTGAAGTATGTAGCCCCCTTCTGTCATTTTATAATTGATTATTGTAGCCTATGTGTGAATAAACACAATCTGTATTCACAAGAGCTGTGGACAAAGAAGCTGTATGTTACCCGCTTTTAGTGTGCATAAAAGGAGTTCTTGAGGAAATTGCATTCATATAGGTTACACACAGTTTGTGTAGGGCTTCACTGTGGAGACAGGGCTTGTCTCTAGAGTTCATTACCAGGCCGGGGTTGACTGCTGGGGCCACAGGGACAACAGCGCCATGGCGACTGGCTAGGTCAGGATTAGGGTCAGCGTTGTTTAGTCTGTGCACTGCAGCTTTCCACTTGCAAATGGTCTGCATTTATGTACAGCGCCATTCATCTGTGGAGACCTGGGAAAGCTGTGACTCTGGCACTTTCATCTAAACTGTCCACTTTCAACCAGGTAGACACACACACACACACACACACACACATACACACACACACATACACACACACGTAAATATATACACATGTATACTATAGTTTTATAGCTGTTTCTTTTGACCTTTTTGAGTTATACTTTGTAAAGAAAAAAAGCTCCATTATATTATGACAACTGCTCAGATTTCTATCTAGATACAGTTTTGCTCAGGCAAAAAGAGGTAGTGTGACCAGAAATGAAGTCAGTTTGCTGATGCTAATGTAATTTTGACTGGTATTTTCATAGACCTGATGTCACCGCTTACAAACGTAGGTTTTTGTAACTCAAATCAGTCAGAAGAAAACATCAGAACAAAGAAATGTACAAATCTGTTAACTGAAGAAAAAACATTCTTCTTTCCAGTATGATGCGGCCCAGTGCCAAATAACACACCTGCAGTGAGGCAATTTGACAATGTTTTAAAAAAATAAAAAAATGATTTATTAAAGAACGACATTATTTTATCCATTCATTGCTACATTTTAATGTTGTGGAACATCTGTGGAACAAGTTAGTTCCTGTTATCATGTTATAGCAGTTATAAACAGTTGTTCCCTCACTTTCTCTTGAAGTTAATAAGACAAAAACAAAATACAGCTTGTTACCGTGGAACTGCAAAATGCGACATCCTCCGTGTTTAGACTTTCCCATGTTGAAAAATGTAAGGAACTCAGAAACTATGGAACGTCCAGAAATTTTAAATAAACATCTATTTACACAAAGCTTCATCATATCAATGATTATATGTTCTTCTTTGTTGAATAACCACACATACTTCTATTCAGCACCTGTTCTACATGTTTTTATGAATGAGCTATAGAAATGATAATGTTTTCGGACAAATACATTAATATAAACCCGTGACTTACCTTAGAGCTGGCACTACTGTCTGAGCCGGGCTGTTATAGCAAATTAATCAACACCTTCTGACCAAATTAATTTGGGAATGCTGTGTTATAAAAAGAAAAAAAAAAAAAATAAATAAATAAAAAAAAAACCTCTACTGTATAAAACCCTGCCGCTGATATAATTGTGGAGGGAGGACATTTTACATAGATCATTTTTTGAATTTGATGTCGAATTTGCAATGTTTTGGGGAGTGCTTTTGACTCCCTATCCATTTCTTTTGAAATTGAACGTTAATAGGTAGCAAGGTAGCAAGGCCCATGTGCTTTGTTGTGTTTCTCAGCTGAAATGAAACTCTCTCAGTCCACTGAGCAAACAGCTCTCAGAGACAAATAACCATCCTTCAGCGGAGGTGATATATATGAACCGGAGAGTGCTATACTCAATAAGAGCAAATTCTTGGTCAACTCCTTTTATGTGAGAGTTATCTTTAATGGAAATACCTTACTTCCCTGTTTTCTTTGCTCATTTCTCACATTTTGCCTACAAAGCCATTGAAATTGGATGATAAAATATCTGTGTTTTAACAACCTGTCAGGCTCTGAAAATGTGTGAAAAGGTAATTTGAGCAGGCTTTCCGAAGTGTCACTGTTTACTTCACAACTACAGCCATCTCATCTCTCTGACCATGAGGACAAAAACACAATGCAGAGGAAAATAAATCGGTCCGCATAATTGGGAAGAACTGCAGAATACAATATACAGCGCAAACACTGAAAATCTAGATTTATTGTCTTGATGAAAATTTTCCTCTTTTATGGCAGAAACTGAATATCCTCCAAGTGGAAGCTGCCAGGAGCCTGATTTCTTCAATGCAACTCAAAAAGCAACTCAAATTGAGCAATTCTGTCTTTCTCCTGGGACATCGAAGCCCCGATCTGTGACTGAAAGTAAAATGTAATTGTAATGGTGGTTAAAGCAAAATCGCACAAGGTCATTAGAATAACAGAGACTTCAAAATACATTACCCAAAGTGTCAGCAAGATGTTCCGCTATCACTGACAGAGCTCTCTATCCAATTTTCCTTTGCTCTGCTTGGCAGATCCCCAGCAGCGAGGGGCTCATGGAGAAAAGCTCGGCCTCGGGATAAGTGGTTATGATTTCAAGCAGTGCGACCCAGATTGCGTTGCAGTCCTAATGTGTAAGTACTCCTCAACCTTTTCACAATAAACACAGGCAAAGGAGATTCCCTTTCACACAAGATAAATTTACTTCTATCACCAGCTGCACCGGTAATAGTCATAAAATGAAATCTGGCCTCTGCTTAGGGGTTTTTTTTGTGTCCTAATGGTTCCCTTGGCTATAAAGGATAGTGAAAGTTAAGATCCTAGTTTCAAAGCCAGCTGGATTATTTGATATGAATTCTGACAATGCTAATGTATGTTATTTAAAGATTTGGATTCAGTGCCTTTCCCCTCTAATACATAAACAGACATTTTGTATGGACAATAATTAAGATAATATTTTGCTATTGGCGATAGATTTTTATCAAGTCAACAGGGCAGTGAATTGTTTGAAAGATCGGACGCTTTTTCTTTACAGTGTTCACCATCAAACACTGGCGAGTAATAATTTTTTTTATATACTTTCTCAATTTTTACATGTATTCATGTGGCAGTGTTATCATCAGCAAATGTGATGTAACAGTTCATTGTTCTATGAAGACAATACAGTGTTTGCCAGGGTGTAGCTAAGCGTAAATTACTTAATTGATTTGTTCATATTAAAAACACTTGTTGGTAAACAAGAGCTTCATTATGTCTGATGGAATGGGGAACCCATTGTGTAATTATACATTCATCTGTGATGTTAAAAGGTAATGTGATATTCCCCCACAGAGCTCTGATTAACTCTGGTCTGTTTAAAATTCAGACTACAAATTAAAGACGAGGAGAGATCCTGTATTTTTTCCACCCCAATCTCCTAGAAAGTGAATACATAAAACACTCTGTTCCCCGGTGTCAGCACAATTAGTTGCTAAATAAAATGCCACTCTGTTGTGTGCATTGTTTTAATTACACAAACTGAGTGAATTAGTGCCTCATTTAAGTAAAATAAATAGCCATGTTTGCTGAAACCAAATTTCCCATGAGAAGTATGCAAAGAGGGCAAATTAACAAAGGAAATGTAAAATGTCACCACATCATCATGGGGGAGAAGCAAGACTAAGATGATGTAAGAATTTTCTAAAAACGCATAAATAAGACTGTGGTCCAAAAGGCCGTTGGGAAAAACCATCCTGTAACCACTAGTGGACAGATGTAACACCAATAAGCAGTTACCTTAAAACCATTTATATGTGGGCATATATATTGTATATAGATTTTAGAGAGACAACAGTAGAGAACCAGGGTGCCCACAGACACATAGATGCCCACAGATACTTTATCATCTGTTCAGTTTTCAGACTGCAGGGCTGGAGACAAGCCTTATACTGCTACATTTTTACACTCAAAGGCATCTCCACCAACCCCCCACGCCCCACCCCCCCACCCCCCCAACAATCTTTAATGACTCTTTAATGAAATCCTTCATGTCACCAAGCTAACAGATGTGATACAGTACCATGTGGCGAAATTATATTATATTCTTAGATCCTAAATTGGCTTCCAATTTCTTACTGCATTTTACATAATTATGTATAATTGTTTATAATCATCAAACATGTAGTTTTTGATAGAGGCACCTCATTTAGAATGGCTTGAAGAACATATTCTGACTTTGTTGTGCCTGTATTGCCATATTTCCTTAGGTTTTTCAACCATCACCATTCAGGAAACTGATACTTGTGATTTATCGATTTGCACTTTATTGTATTCTATTTATGCAGTTTTATAAGCGTTCTTCTGCTTAATTCTAATAGTATGTCATCATAAGGAGTATTTCGGAGCGGGTGGGGGTGAGGGTGGGCTTGTTTGGGTTATATTTTCCATCTGCCATTTGGCTCTTGGCTGACAGTCTTGCGTTTTATGTTCTGTGTCTGCCCCCAGAACTCTATCGTTAAGAAGACTTTCTTCTTGTGTGAATTTCTCTGGCAGTCCAGTCTATACACCCTTTCAAAAACCTTTATGATATCATGCAGTGCCTGGCGTCCAGTATCAGTGTTGTTTCCTGCCCATGTCCCACTGCCTGGAAGCTCCTTGGCCGACATGTCAAAACATATCTGTCTTCCCGTGATTACGATGACATGGCTGTTTGCTGGAGGAGACAAGAAGCTTAAAGAGCCGCTTGCCTCAGTGACATGCCATGCTGGCAAGTTGTGACCCAGAGTCATACCGAAGCTCCCTGAGCTGAATGGAGGGCAAGGGCTGTAATGGCACAAGTGCATTTTCTGTGGTCATTATTGTGAGGGGAACACGAGTCTTTGATGACTGTGCGTCCCTCCATGGCACTCAGCATGATTAAGTGTGGCTGAAGAGGCACATCTAATAAGTTTGTACTTGTTCTGTCTTATAGTCTCTGAGGGAGCCTAAGATTAAGTTTTATATTTTTGTTGGCATGCTGGCCCTAATACTGAGAAAAAGTTATTTTCTAGCAATTATTTATGCCTCTATGTGTCTTGTTTTACTTCTAATATCACATTTGATTTTTTAAAATCATCTTTAAAACTGTAATTAAATGTAAAAACTATATTTTTTTGCATCACTTGTTTCATTGGCTTCTCTTTATCTAGTTTTAGGACTTAGGGTGTAGATCTGATCACATTTCAGGTCAAAGGGTTCACAAAATTTCTAGCGACACTGTATTAATAAATATAAGCCTTCTGGAGTTTGTATGTAAGACAAAGAGAATGGTATCTTTCAGGTTTTGTAGTTGTATTAAAACCTACATTTACCGTTACATTGCAACACAAGGGATCTTTCCAAATGAGCATGTGAATACTTAAATAACATCTTTTTCCAGAAGGCCGTATTGGCATTTTTACATTGCATTTATTTATTGATATAACTTGCCTTCATCTTCTCCTTATATATTAGCTTTAATAAATATGCCTGCATGTATTTAAGCAATTATGATCTGTGCACTTGTCTGAATATGAATATTAATTTATATCACATGGCAGCAGAGTAACGAATTCTCTGTCTCTTTCCTTATATTGCTACAGTGACCACTGGAGGGCAGTGTTGAGCCTCTGTTAAGGCAGAAGCCAGTAGCTCTAAGAGTGCAGAAATAAAAGTATGTTTTACTTTTTCATTGTGTGTTGGCCAGACTGGAGTCGGCTGAGACCAGCGCTACAGATCTACTCGCTGTAAGTGTAAGAGTCACCTGGCTCAGTCAGAGAGCATCTGGCCACAGGAACTGCCATTCATATGCCAGTATGAAGAATGGGTTTGTCCAGTTGTTTTCAGGGCAGGCGTGATTCTCAAATCTGCTGTTGATCCAACATAGTGTTGGATTGGCCAGGAAGGCTTGTTGATTCAGGCTAAGTAGTCAACAAATCTGTTTAATCTGTAATTATCATCTCCAGTCTTGATGACAAAGAAGTGTGTTGTTTGTTTGCTCCCCACTAAAGACCTATCATGTTGAGCTATGAATACTTAACCCTTTCTAAAGCAATATTTTCTGCAGTAAAATCAATGCAGTGCTATGCATTTTGTACGAGATATTGATTTGTCTTTATTGGACCTTGATTTATATATATAGTGTAAATTTAATGTTTATTTTCAGCCCGTATACAGTCTGTGGTGTATAGCCTGGAAAGAAGGGGTTTGAGAAATGAAGAGATCTAAGGAGAGCCGGGAATCACAGAAGTGTTAGATTCCAATTCAAACCTAACAATGTAATAAAAAGCTGCATGGTTAAGCCTGATGAATTAATAAAGGGGAAGCAGATGGGTCCCTGGAGCTGTGTGTGTGTGTGTGTGTGTGTGTGTGTGCGTGTGCACGTGCTTGCCTATGTGTTTGTGTGTGTGTTTGTTGCGTTTGGGTGCAAACCTCGCCAAGGCCACAAAGCAATGCCACAGTTGCTGAGATGAGACAATGCTAAGGTGTGTAATGAGGAGGCAATACTGCATGAATAAAATATGAAAGGAGTTATTATCATGCTTCAAGCTAGAATATGTGTCACATTGATCTCGCGCGATCTGAATATTCTGATAAATAGCACCGTATGCTGATTCTGCTATACGTCTATAAATAAATAAGTCTTTAGCTGCGTCTTAGTAGCTGATAACTGCCAAGGTGTGAAGCAGTGTGTACTGTTTGGAGTTTAAACTGCGTGATGCCCACAAATCCTGTTAGGTTGTGACCAGTGACTCTAAGCGGTCGAGTTGTCGTGATCATACTTCATTCAGTACTTATATGCTGCTTATATCCACTTTAATATGCTGCCCACCCAGTGTGTTTGGCATGTCAGCAATGAAGTGCTGGTGGCACCCAGCTGCTGATTTACAAGCTGCGGTGATGTCAAGGTTAGAATATAATCTCCAGCCTGACGGTGAGCAATAAGCCGGTAGAAGTGTGTGAGAGCGACGGCTGCCATGAGAACCAATTTCCTCCACAGTTTCTCCTCTCATCGTCTTTTTCTGCAGATTCAATTAAATTATTTTGTTTCTTTCTAACACACTACAAAAGAATACTCACTAACTTCGGCTCTGACAGAGACACGGAGGAGGGAAGGGCAAATCAGTGCTGTTTGTCTGACAAATGTGCACACAGTGACTGGACTCGCAAGTTTTCCCAGCCTGCCAACAACATGGGAACGGGCAGCATATTGGAAGGAAATGTTTATTTATTCATTTGCCTCTGGCTCTTTAGTTTCAAGAGACCTAGGAACACTTGGCCAGGGCTGTCTCCCCCGACCCAGTCTCTCCATGCTTACAGGGACCCTGCCAAGACACATCACACCTACTCTGCCACACACACACACACACACACACACACACACACACACACACACACACACACACACACACACACACACACACACACACACACACACACACACACACACACACACACACACACACACACACACACACACACACACACACACACACACACACAGGGTGTCCTCAGATTAACGACATGATGCTCATTTCAGAGCTTAATTAATCAGAGCTCAGCCTGTGCCTCCATGGTTTATTTGTTTTTCATCAACATATTTATTTACATTTTACTTTAATATTTAATTTGATTTTCTGATTCTGATCTTGTGATGTACTTATGAATAAGCTTATCTCAAGAATGAATTGATACCTTATATTTACCTTATAGTTACATTTAGCAGATACTTTTATCCAGAGTGACTCCTGAAACAGTTGAAGCTGCAAAGTTACAAAGCGTTTCATGACTCTGCAAGGATTCTTAACTTGAAAGACAAGAGGTCGAAGTGCTAGAGTGCTAGATTTGTATAGGTGGTAACAAAAAATACAAGTTCTAATGTAATCGCATAAACACTGAACAATACAGGATGTGTGACAAGTCATGTTTTTGAGGATTTTGCTCAACAGATTCCCATTGGTTCCTGACTTTTTTGGACACCCTGTACAATCAGCCACAGCTAAGAGGATAAATAATAATGCAATAATTACAAAACAAACAAATGCAATGTAAGTTCATGTTAAGTAAGATACTGTCAGAAGATTAAGATATAAGGAATAAAGATGTGTTTGGAGTGAAGGAGGTTAGTTCATTTCACCACTGAACTAGTGAGATCTTGTGCTAAAAGAATGGTTAGACTTCAGCAAAGGACAGGACAAGTGCGAGACCAGAGTTGGTGTGAGCCTGTGTAGGTCTAAACCAGGGTGCGTAGATAATGTAGTACAGAGTCCTTAGATGCCTAGAATGCTGAGAGTTTTGAATCTGACTGTTGCTGCAAAAGAATCCAGTCGAGCGACCTCAGACCTCAGTGGGGGCACATGAGAGAACTTTGGGAGGTTATGAACCAGATGCACATAGCGTTCTGAATGCTCTGTGTAGATGTCGTATGTGAACAGAGAGCTGCAAGACAGTGACGATTAAGTTAAGCCCATCACCTAAATTCTTGGCCATGTGTGAAAGAACGTAAGCACGAAAAAATATCGTGCAAAATAGAAAGCATATTAAATATACTACTTGACTGAAGAAAAAAAGTTGCACCACTTATATAGTGAAATATAGTGTAACAAACAACCTAGGTTGCGTCCAAATCACGTACTGTGACAGTACGTACTGAATTCGATGCAGTACCTACTGCACGGCCATTGAAACAGTACGTACTAATCAGTGTGTGTGTGTATTATGGCTACAATCCCGGACATACTACATCTGCCATGTTAGCACTGTCATGTGACCTTCAACGTCATCATAAACACAAAAATCTTAAACAAGTTAACAATTTATTCTGGTATTGTTAAACAAGTCCTGTTTAACCAAGGTTTAATACTTAAAAAGAGCCGACGCTATCTTCCGCCATTTTTTTTTTCTGAGCTCATCCGCACCAGTCCCATTGCATTATGGGATTGTTTGACTCGTGTAGTGTCCATCGGTTGCACACTGCAAAATCTCGCCCGAAGCAGTACGCCATCCGGGTATTTCTCGCCTAATGAGAATTCGGACATACTACCCCTCTGGCATACTGCTTTTCGCCTACTGTGTAGTAGGTAAGTATGCGGTTTCGGACGTAGCCCTACACTCCCCGTCCACTTTATTAAGATCACCTACACATTCATGCAGTTATCTAATCAGCCAATCATGTGGCAGAAGCACAATGCAAAAGAATCATGCAGATACAGGTCAAGAGCTTCAGTTAATGTTCACATCAGAACGAAGAAAAAATGTGATCTCTGTGACTTTGATCATGGTGACATGGTTGTTGGTACCAGATGGGCTGGTTTGAGAATTTCATAAACTGCTGATTTCCTGGAGATTTGACACACAACAGTCTCTAGAGTTTACACAGAATGATGCAAAAAACAAAATACATTGAATGAGTGACAGTACTATGGGTGGAAATGCCAAAGTGCCAGAGAGGTCAGAGGAAAATGGTCAGATTGGTTCAAACTGCCAGGAAGGATATAGTAACTCATCTAATCACTCTTTACTGTAGTCAGCTGCAGGCCGGACAGCTCCCTGGCCTGAGTTGGGCGGTGGGGGGTATGTGGTGGCAGGGGCGTGGTCGAGCGTCAGCTGTGAATGTGGAGGAGGCAGGTCAAACCAGCAGGTAATGCGTGATTGATTTTCACCTGTGTCTTATTAGCCAGGGGTTACTTATGTGTGTCTGTTTGTGATTTCTGTGCCTCCCGTAACCCGAAAGTTAGAGAGAGAGAGACAGAGTGCGAGTCCACTTGGCAGAGTTTGTGAGACATACACACACACGTACACACGCCAAGAAGCGTGAACTTGAACTTGACAGAGCGAAAGCCGCGAGTGTTTGTCTTCTGTTAAGTTTTTGAAAGCGTGCTGAAACATGCAGTCTGAATAAACATGAGCCTGGAGCTCATGTTATGATTCAGCCTGTCTCTCGAGTCTTCCACACCCTCACACACTTTGGTTCTACACATGTACTACCATTAACTATCATGTACTACATTAGTCAAATTAATTTTTAACAAAGTTATCAAACAAGATAGCAGGCACAACAACTGCAGTACAACATCATCCACCATTGAGTTGAATGGGTCACATGACTGCCTCACATGACTAAAAATACGTCATCGTTTTTGAACATCTCTGTTTTCTCAGTCCACACTACAATGCGAAAATGGCATTTTCAAATTCATCCACTTGGGAGAGCATTTGCGAAAAGCTCAGTTTTCACTGGACAAAAAAAATCTGTCTTAGTGTGTAGAGAAAATGATGTAGAGAGTGTAGAGAAAATTATGCGTTTTCAAATTTATCCGGATTAATGTTGACGTAGCCTAAGGCATATAGCATTTTCCTCTGAGTGTGTTACATTGCCCTGTCATGCAGCATGAGCAGCAGTTCAATAAGATGTGGCTGCTGGCTTCATGTCTTGGTGGAAACATGTGCTAGCCTTCATCCTCCCCGGTTGGTAGCTGTTGTGTGAGCTGGCTGGTGGGGAATTGGCAAAGTACCAATTGCGAAGAAAGAAATTATTACTTTGAGCTTAGGAGACCAAAACAATGAGGATGGTTGTTTAGAAGTAAAGGAGTAAAGTTTCAATAAGTACATAGTGTTACTATAATATATATATATATATATATATACACGCATGCTGTATATATACAGTCGTGTGAAATAATAAAAAATAACACCCATGGAAATAGTTTATTTTTGACATGTTTGGACAAGCAAACATTTGATATTCTTTGAAACAGTGCCTATTAATATAAGTGATACACTATCAAATGACACATAAAATTGAGATTTTGTAGTAATTTTCACAATTTAAATGAACAAAAAACTAATCAGTCACATGGAAAAAATAAGTACACCCCTACATTTATCACACTGTCAAATCCATAAAATTAGAATCAGGTGTTCAATATTGGTTGCCAGTAATTAGAACCTGCTTAGAGAATGCAGGTGGAACCTGTCTTATTTATATCCCTCTCATATCTAGTGTCTGGTGTTCCCTTTGTTATTGAGGTGTGTGGTGTCATCATGCCAAGATCTAAAGAGTTCTGTAAGGCCTTCAGAAAAAGGATGCCTATGAGTCTGGCAAGGGATTTAAAAAGGTCTCCAAATGATTTGATATACATCATTCCACTGTAAGGAAAATAATCTACAAATGGTTCAGATTTCAAACGACTGCCAATTTGTCCATGACTGGCCGTCCCAGCAAATTCAGCCCAAAAGCAGATCGTCTGATGCAAAAAGAAGCCTCCAAGAACTCCAAAATCTGCTAATAAGTCTTGCAACTGTTGGTGTCAAAGTGCATGCTTCTACAATCAGAAAGAGACTGCACAAATTTGACCTGAATGGGAGGCGTGCCAGGAAAAAGCCTTTGCTGTCTAAAAAGAACATTAGAACAAGACAACAGTTTGCCAATGAGTATATAGACAATGACCAGGCCTTTTGGAATAATGCGCTCTGGGCAGATGAATCAAAGATGGAGTTGTTTGGCCACAGTAACAGCAGACATGTTTGGCGCAGACCAAAGACAGCTTTTCAGGAGAAGCACCTCATACCAACTGCGAAGCATGGTGGTGGAAATGTTATGGTTTGGGGTTGCGTCGCTGCCTCAGGGACTGGACAGGGATGGGATGGCAGTACATGCAAGAAAACCCTCAAACATCTTACAACTGAAAGAATATTGCATGGAAGAATGGTCAAAAATTCCAGCAAGCCGATGTCAGAGACTGGTGGACAATTATTCAAAACGCCTACAAGAAGTTATTTCTGCTAAAGGGGGCAATACTAGCTTCTGAGGCCAAGGGTGTACTTACCTTTTCCACAGAAGAATATCATATCTATTGATATTTCTGTTGAATAAATGATTGAAAAAGCTATTGTCTTTATTGTGGTTTTGCTTAAGTATATCAACTTTATTAATAGGCACTGTTTCAAAGATGATCAAATGTTTGCTCCAAATATGTCAAAAAAGGCAACAATTTCCATGGGGTGTACTTATCTTAGCACCTTATACCAACTGTGAAGCACGGTGGTGGAAATGTTATGGTTTGGGGTTGCTTCACTGCCTCAGGGACTGGACAGCTTGCATTCATTGATTCAACTATGAATTCTGCATCATATCAAAGAGCTCTTGAAGATAATGTGAGGCCACCTGCCGAAAGTAGAAGTTGAAGTGCCTTCAAAATAATGAAGTTTAATGTTTCTACATTAAAAACAAATACCATGAAGAGCAGTACACAGTAGTAATTGAAACAAAGTCAATATTTGGTGTGACAAAAAAAAATAAAAATAAAAATAGTAGTGTCCGGTACAATTTGTGCAGTTTTATAAGGAAATGAGCTGGTAAGTTTTATTGAGCATCTTGAGACTTTGACTTTCGCACTTTATATATATATATATATATATATATATATATATATATATATATATATATATATATATATATATATTTGGTATATTTGGTGGTCTACTGGAAATCCCTTCAAATCATTTATCCACATTTGATTTTAGTGTTTTTTTTTTTTTTTTTTTTTTTAAATTAACATACCAACATTGGTATATTTTTTATATTTTAATGAATGTACTAACCAGCATGCTGTCAAACATTAAGCATGCTTCTCATGCTTTTTTAGATCCCACAGTAACAATAGGAGTGAGCTGTTTCTTATTAAATAGAATAGAAGTAAATAGAAGTAAATTTCATTTTAATAAAAAGGTGGTCAAGTGAAATTCAATATTTTTGTTTTATTTAAATATATATAGAGTTCTAAGTGGTTGTGGCAACATTAAAACTGAACATCCCCAATTCGAACAATTCGGCTAGCAAAGAACAACACATAACTCCGAAAGTAGCCAGACACAACTAATGTTATCTATCCAGCTAAAACAACTGGTGAAGTATTTTAAAATACGAATGTCTTTCATTTATAAAATGAAAAGCTAAGCTGAGTGGTGGGAAATTCTTATCAGACAGATGGAGCTGGAGAGTGATTTGTCACCTCCTGTGTGAAAAGCCCTTAAGTTGTCACCACCTCTTATCCCCATTTTAGCTCTGTCAGTCTATCTGCTCACAGAGCTTAAACTTGGAACCTGACTGCAGACTTTAAGTACTGTGCAAGTCTTAGACACCACCCTTTGTCTTACATGCCTATTTTATGCCTACTTTATTCAAACATGTTACAGGGAAACATTTTTATATTTTAAAGAAATGCACCATAATAAGTTATATTAAATTCTGATAAAAAACAAACAAACAAAAAACAAAAGACATATAATGCTGCATTCAACTAAAGGTTGTAACTCAACCTCTGACTAGGAAACACCAAAGAAAACAACTTAAAACTGCACAACAGCATACCTCAGAGAATGAATGCAGTTTTAAAAACAAATTATGATTTGATTAAATGTTTTAATTGCTTGTTTTACTGTTTAATGTGATACATTACATTACAATATGTTATTTTTGAACATTTCTTTAAAAGTACTTATATATTGCTGCTGGAAATGCTGTAATGCCTACATTCAAAACTAATGAATGAACTAATACAATGAATCGATTACTACTAAATGCATTTATAACACATCCAAAAATAGCCACCCAGAAATTAATTTTAAAAACCACAGAGTAGTGCATGTTTGTGTTTATTGTAGTACGCATTTTTCGCCCATCAGTTATGCAGCTTGTGTGCTGCAGCCTTAAGACATTGCAACTGAAAGTGAGTTGATGTGGCGTTTCATAGAGGAGATGTTCCTGGCTGGTCTCTGGTGGCGATTTGTGTGGTGTTCTGGCAGGTCAGAGGAAAGGTCACCTGAGAGAAATGTGCATCATTGCGTCTGTAAAGCTGCCAGGTCTCTGTGATGCGATCCTATTCACACCTCTCTCCTCATTCACAAGGTAAACTCGTGCTTCCCCGCAAGGTTGTCCTCACAGGACACATATCATCACTGCAACACCCAGACACCATTTACAAACTTGCAGTGCTCTCAAGCTTTTACTTAGTCCTATATTTAGCCTTGAGTCATACTGAAATGTAGTCTGTTAGTGGCTGGAATGCCAGTTTCCAGGAAATATAGGGAGGAACCAGAGGAACTGTGCATTGGTGCCAGAACTGATGATTACCCCATCATGTTCAAGATATGTAATTTAGTGCTATACGTGGACAGCTTGTTAAATAATTCCACTTTGTATTAATGTGAATAAACATTAAAAAGGTTTAATCTCAGATTTCTCTCATCATATTATTAACAAGCCCTTCCTGTGCTGAAGTGAGTGTGTTAGGTCAGGTAAACCACTAAACATTATACTGCGGGGTACCTAGACCAGGATTTGGACATTCTACAGTATATACAGATCTACATTACATTATAGTGAGAGCTGTGTTCCTAGCAGGCTCTAAAAGTTTATATGCCCTTATAGCACATTTCGATGTTGTGTTGGACTGTATGAATATTTTATCCCTGCAGATATTCTCCCTCTTACCTGAAGGGCTCTCTGTTTATGCAGAACAGAAATTTCAGAATACCTCCTCCCTTTTATCATCTATTTTTGAATACCTCCCTGAGTTAATATCAGTGTTTTTCTAAGAGTGTGCTGTGTGTGAGTGGGTTTGTGTATTAGGCTTATTGAAATGTAAGCAGAATGCTCCCATAGTGCTCGCATGGTGACATAGAAATGTGAAAAGCTTGTCTGGCAGGGGGAATAGTAAAGTCATATGAATACACACACATACATACACATTTTTGTATATGTATTTTGGGGGAGTATAAAATGTCTGTGTATCTGTTTACTTCTACAGTGTTCAGATCCAATGGAAATCATAGAGGGGTCAATGTCTCAAGCTTTGGAGTATCAGATGCATATGACATTGTGTGTTTGTGTGTGCTGTAGGAGGTTGATAAGTTAATGAAATCATCTGCCATCAGAAAAAAACAAAACAAAACATGGAAACGGAGATCAAGTTAATTTGTGTAGTTATTTTACATTCGGATCATAGGCTAATGATTTGTTTTATGTAATCATTTATTTTGTATTTGGTAACACTTAGAAGTTGTTGGGGCACAGGGGAGATGGAATGGGAATGAAATGGCACACTGGCCCTTTGCGCATAAGATTGAAGACCCCTTTGTTAGGATGGCTGTATTTTAACATTGGAGTATGCTAGAATGCTTAAATACACCAAAAGGGTATATTCTTTTGGCATATTTATGATTGACATTTGCATACTCTGCTATTAACGGACACCCCCTGAAAGCCTTGCCCCTTCCCCCATCTCACATTAATAATGTTTTGGCTGGTGGCCTTGTCTGACTAGATTTTCCCACTTGAAATGCACACTGATGCGATTTTCTGCCAATGTAAATGGAGAATGTTTAAAATGAAATAGCTATCTTTAATTGGACTTATGTATTAGGCATGACTGATTGTTTTCTCAAATATTTACGGTGCGGTATGTTAGCACTTTTGTTCGTTTGGTGGATTATGAGGTTGTTGGGGCACAAATTCTCAAAAAAGTGGGAAGTGGGCTTCATGGGGAAAATATTTGAATATGTCTGTATTATTCCACCAGCTGATATAAAAACTGATTTAGCCAATTTTGCTCAAGTTGACAAATGACACTTGTGTTTTTGTGGACAAGGTTGTGTTATTACATTTCATGTGATATAGCCTCCAAATGAAGGTTAAATTAAAAACTAAAGTCAGTAAAATCTAAACAAATGTTACACTTCCAAAAGGTGTTCTTCAGTGATATATAAGGTCTTTAACAAGTACATTGTCTTAAGTACATTGTCAGAGTAGAGTTATGTATATATTTTTCTGGCCTTATGTAAAGTACATTTGTCATAAAGAACGTATTGTATGCATGTCATGTATTGCCTATCAACACCACTCTTAAGTAAAGTATTACCTTATATTTTATAGCTTGTGTTAAAAAGGCAAAAATACATGTTTACAGTTTTTAATTTTTAAAATTTTTTTTATCAGTGCCAGAAATATCACCCGCATCAGCCTATAATGCATTTAACTTTAATGCCCTTCTGCACACATTACCTAGCTTGTGTATGTAATGCCATCAGTGTGGCTTAGTCCTGCTTCCCTGTATTTAAGACCTTCATTATGTTGCAATGGGTATCGGCTGAGTGCCAGTCCTCTCCCTTTCTCACCTGTGTGGCTCTCAGACATCTGCTCTGTTCACCAAGCTCATTGTGGAGCTGCTCATCCCAGTACAACCAGTGTGAGATGCTGAGAAAGCAGCACCATGCAGAGAGTGCAACTGTTGTGGAGCACAAGCTGAAGCATGTGTGTTTGCTCCACATGCTTCGTACTGCTGCTCTGAACAGATCCACGTTTGAAAAAAAGTAGCAAAGTGCTTGCAAAGCAAAAGATTGAGTCACAATACTGCTTAAAGAAATAATTCCCCTAAAAGTTTTCTCACATTACTAAGCATGAATGAAACCTAAAATGGGCAGATAGAGTTGTGTTATTGGCAAAATGTGAAACAGTTTCCATTAGCTAAACATTTGCAACTAGATAAAGGGTTTTCTTTACATTCCCACTAGTGGTTATTCAGTGTTAGCTATAGAAAGACAGTAGTGAAGTAGTGACGACCAGTTTAGCATTACTACTCATTTACAAGTCAGACAGATTGGAAGAAAGTTTTTCCAAAACAGACAGAATACAATACAACTATAGCTTTTAAGAAGTGCAGCACAAGTGCCACAGGACTAAGTTTAAAATAATTGATCTGAATTAAGTACTTGTAGTAGTATAAATGACAGAGAGCCACAATGAAAACCTCAGCTGGAGAAAGTGCCTTATACTCAGGAGACTAATGAAAGTTATTTTTGTGCCAATTATAGGTGTCTCAAAGATGACTCATCTGCACTAATGTTCATTCACTTTTTTACTATTTTAATTAGTGCATGGGTTGGACAAATCATCAATTTATTAGCTAGCCCAGTGGGGGACTAAAAGGTGTAGTGTAGCTTGCCCAATCCATGCTTTGGTTGCCTGGAAATATAAAGACTATGCTAAAATGTAGTTGATAATGTAAAGTAATAATGCATGGCCAGCCAGTTAAGTGCATTAATACAGACAATAAGGGAAACAATCAAGTGGCCAATATTGTTAGGTCCTCCCATCGCATGTAAAAGGCTTTATTTGAGTCTTGCTAGCATCTTTATTTTCTCTTGTTTTAACTCGAGATAACTGCTTGCCTGGCTTGGAATCATAACAGGTGCAATGCTGCACTGCAGTGAGTCTTTGCAAAGTCTGGTCGTCTGATCAATCAGTAAACTGGGAATTGTGAATGGTGATAGGTTTTTGTTTTGTCTTGTGGCTCAGGTCTTGGGCTGAGGATAATGGGAATTGTTGTTTGCAATGTCAGGAGTGGCAGGCACGGGTGCGATGGGTGCAGCTGTATCGTGGGCACCTGAGGCTGTGTAGCTTGTGACCAGGTAAAGGCCATGCATGCCAGGCTCAGGGGAGTCCTGTCCTGCCCACTGTCCTCTGGCTTCCCCTGGAGCTGCCTGCTCAGGCATTAATTACACCTGAGCTGATAACAGGGTCATCCAGCCTGGCCGCTTCATACTACATCCAATGTCTGCACCAAACACACCACCAGCCACAGGCATCAGCAGTGAAGTATTGAAAAACATCCAAACAATCCAACAGATTGACACTATTTAGTGCATCTGGAACATTTAATATGTTCACCTGTATTGCATTCATCTCCATATATACAGTACATGGTTATGTTTTTTCTTCATCTTGATAAATGCACAACCAAATATACCGTCATTAGGTTTGAAGAGAGGCAAAAAAAAAAAAAAAAATGGGTGGGGGAGAAAAAACAAAAGTATAAAAATTTAATAGAAAAATAAGACTATGGGCTTTGTGTGATTCCTAGTGGGTAATGTACCTGAGGCAGTGTGAAGTGTTAACATGGAAAACACATCAGAGGACGGGCATGTGGCTTGCCTGCTTTTTGTGGCATAATTAGTCTGGACGAGCATGCTGCGATTCCCGAGCGCTAACACACACATACACAAACACACACCAAAGAGAGCAACCAAGCACACTGTGTTCCTTATGTACACAATTCTTCAGTATCAAACTATTCAATATTCTTTTTCTGTACAAATTGCTGTAACTTTCTGTTGTCTTAATGACTTGAAAATTCTTTGTTCACACTTACTAGTTATGAAGAACATGCTTATAAATAGTAATTTATTTTTAATACTGTAGTCAATTAAATAGACAGCCACTGACTTACTGATATAACAGTAATGAACCCCAGTTTTATTTGATTCTTCTTGAATTTGGATTTTTCACACTAATGAACTTATTTCATTGGGAAAATGAAAAATTCTCTGCCATCAAACCTATTATATTTGTACGATTATAGCCCAGATAGAGGCTAACATTAATGAGAAGGCAGTGTTCGGGTGAACTGAGAAACTGAGTTTGTACAATGCTGCTGCTCGTTGCAGAACTTCCTAAACACACCAGTTCACCACACCAATGGCTCTTGTTCAAGATGACATTCCAACTCTCTCTATCCTCACCCTCATGCATGTGGTTTTTTTGCGATACACTGAAGACATTTGGGTTAGATAATATGAGATAATAGATCAGAATTTCAGCTTTCATTTCCTATTATTTACATCTAGATGTGTTAAACAACTTACAACATGGCACCTTTTGTTTGAACCCACCCATTTTTTTCAAGTGATCAAAAATAACAACCAGACATCGAACTGGTCGGCCAATTAAAACAACAGCAGTTGATGACAGAAACATTGTGGGAGCTGTGAAGAAACACCCGCCACCCCCAACCCCCAAAATATAAAAAAACAACCCTTTCATTTCAGCTCCTTGAGTTGTGACATATCCTGTGTATACAGAAATGTCCAGCATATTTTAGATAGCATTGCATAGCCATTTTGCAAACATTTGTTGTAGTATATCTTGGATATAACTATTTACAAAAAAATATGCAATATGTATATAACACCACACACAAACAAACAAAAAAGACAAAATGAGACCTTGTAATCCTAAGGTTAAAAAATATTTAAACCAATTAGTTAATCTCAACATTTTTTTTTTCCAAAATGAATTATTCTTTTGTGTATTTTATATTACTACACAATTTTCAGATCCTCTCACCCCCACCACATCCTACAAGCATAAGGGATTTTCTATATCAGAAATAGTTCTATGTAGAATACTTTACAGTAAATTTATGACTTCCTTCGAAGAACCATTAAAGGGCTTTTTTCGAATAGTGTTCATTTTCCAGTTTTCATTTTAAAACAACTGAGGAGACAGACCTGATCTCAATTGTTCACATGTAGCATTGCAGGACCACAAACATGATCAGGTCTGTATGATAAGCCAATTAGCCTAATGTTTGAGTAATGAAAAATTGGCAAAAAAAGCCCAACTTTGGAATGACTCTTCAGAATGATTACTGATCCTATGGAACGATTTGGAACTTATCCTTAAAGTTGAAGAAAAAAAATCATAATTAGCATTGATTCAGACTGGCTACCAGTGCCAATTCTATCAGATGCTTACTTTGTTTCACTTTTAGGACAGTATAGTATATGTCCTAGTAGTATGAACAAATTTGTTGCTGTACTACAAAAAAGCTGTTGTGAAAATGAATACAATTTCAGGGGTAAAAGTAGCTGTTTATGAGTCAAAACTGGTTATTGGTTAGGTGAACAATGATTAAAATTTTAACGTATAGACAGAGATGTATAAGCACACTCATATAGTTTCAGTGATATCACCAACAACCTCCACAGGGCAGGGGTGGAGGTATCACAAACCGTTCGAAGAAGACTTTGAGAGCAGAAATATAGAGGCCATACCACAAGATACAGACCACTCATCAGCAGTAAGAATCAGAAAGCCAGATTGGAATTCACAAAGAAATACAGAGATGAGCCACAAATGTTCTGGAACCAAGATTAACATCTACCAAAGTGTGGAGAAAGAAAGGTTCTGCTCATGAGCCAAAACATACAAGCTCTTCAGTCAAGCATTGTGGAGGTAGTGTCATGGCTTGGGCTTTCATGGATGCTTGAACAGGCTCACTAATCTTTATTGAAGATGTAAATTGGGAAGAATGTCATCATGCAGCAAGACAATGACCCAAAACACACTGCCAACACAACAAAGGACTTCATCAGGGGGAAGAAGTGGAAGGTTTTAGACTGGCCAAGTCAATCACCAGACCTTAACCCAACTGAGCATGCATTTCACCTCCTGACGTGGAGACTGAAGGCAGAAACACCCCAAAACAAACAACAACTGAAGGAATCTGTTATGCAAGCCTGGAAAAGCATCACAGAAGAAGAATGCAACAGTTTGGTGATGTCAGAGGCTGCCTGCTTGATGCAATTATTGCAAGCAAGAGATATGCAACCAAATATTAAGTGTTATTTACTTTAATTTACTTTAAGACTATCTGTTCCTATACTTTTGCTCACCTAAATATTGGGTGGTCTGCCACAAATGGTGCCAGGTTCAGCTGAAATTCTGATCTATCGATTCATATTCATCTTTTGATGTCAAATCCAAACGTTTTCAGTGTATAGCAAAAACAAAAGAATTAGCCTTGCTGTTCCAATACTTTCCGAGGGGACTGTAAATGCTGTTGATTTATTTATTCTCAGTGTTTATTTTTGACTGTACTCTTACTGTTCTTGTCTCAAGAAACAAGAAAATCACAAGTTACACAGGATGAACACTGGCATAGAAATGTCTAATGATGCCCTGAATCTATCATTATCATACAGATAGGGTGTAAACACTCTGCATTCATATCTCTGTGCTAAAATCTCTCTCTCTCTCTCCCACTCTCTCTCTCTCTCAGATTACCAAATACAGCCATTCTCTCTTATATCCAAGAGCCACTGGGCGTAATCACATGTAATCTCCCTGCTCATGCACTAACGACATTAGTTTAAAGGCTTGTAGTGCGAGGTCGCTTCAGCAATTTGAGAATAACCAAATCTAAGGATCCTGCTTCATTTTAATGCCATTATACCCCAGTGAACCTTTGAAATGATTTCAAGGGCCAGGTCTGTAGGGCCGTCTGCTGTTTTGCCTAAAGCAAGTTATCAGTTTCTTCTGTTGAAAGGCAGGTCATTCAGGTCTTGTTTGGAGGTCTGATAAGGAGAGCCACAAGGGAACCAGCCCATGAAATGCCAGAATGTCAGGTTCACCATCAGGTAAAGGGGACTGATTGTATCAAAACCTTTTGAGGGACTATTTGCTTTAGGCACATTCAATAGAATTCAGTCTTCAAACCTGCCTTACACAGACCCAGGTATATAGCCTGGAAACATTGTGTTGTGTTTCAAATTAAACGCATTGCTGGCACTAATGTGCCTCTAATGCAAATCCCCATTTCTTTTCCTGAGCTTGCGCTCTGGTCCCTAAATGAGTTTGTTTGCGATAAACCAGCACCCTGCTTGGTGTAATATGAGCTCACACTGGGGAAAGCAGTCATTGAGGTTGTGTAGTTATGTGAAATCCTTTAAATGGCAAAGACCTCCAAGGCCGGTGGGTTTAACACAGGGCAGGGGCGGCTTTATTGGTAATTTTATTTTTGTTGTGTGCAATTACCTTTACACATATTCACAATTTATGAATGTTTTTGCCCTAGACACTGAGGAAATGCTTATCCTCTAAAGGTGTTAGTTATAGTTGTGCCAGGTTATTACAAATAGGAAGGCTTTCATTGCGAATTACCCCCACACTGATAAAAGTATATAGCAGCCTTAATGGTACACTGTCTCATGAATACAGCTTCCAAAAAGAACTTTGGATGCAATAACAAATCACTTCATCATTGGACCTTAATGCCTTCATGAGGTCGACTTTCCTGTGACCTTTGATCTGTTTTTTTTCAGCTCCAGCCATTAGCCCAGGCTCCACTGGCGGGCATGATTATGTCTTATTGTTAGAGGCAGTAATTTGATTGGTGGAGAATTAAGGCAGCTCCTCGCGGGTCATTTTAGCTCACTTCCTCTATAGTTCTGGGCTTGATTAAAAATTGATCCACAGCCGTAATGTGAATATATTATTGAGACTATCTGTCACCCCTGACAGGTAATTGGGAGTACACAACTTCGTTTTCAGAGAAATGCTCCACCTTGGCTTGGCTAGAATGGTCTGTCGAGTGCTGCTTTTGTGTGTGGTTATGCTGCTGCTTCTTGTGTTTTTTCAGGCAGTGCTATGATGATTGGATGTCTAAATAGCAAAGATGGAGAATAGAACAAATTTTATGATATTGGACTAAGCATGTTATATTACACAAAGGGTTATGTTTTGATATATTACATGGATGTTATGAAGTGTTGAAAATATGTATTTTCCTTCACATTTAAGGCTGTTTCATTGTGTTTTGGTTAGCTTCAAAATTTCAAAATCTTAGTTTAACAAAATGTGTGATGGAGATGGCTGTGGTGAACACGTACTTTCAGAAGAGGCAAGAACACAGGGTGACATGGGGTGACACAGGGTGGCAGGAGCACACAGGTGGACTATATCTTATGTAGACACTGTAATCTGATGGAGATTAGCGATTGCAAAGTAGTGGTAGGAGAGAGTGTAGCTAGACAGCATAGGATGGTGGTGTGTAAGATGACTCTGGTGGTGAGGAAGATGAAGAGAGCAATGGCAGAGCAGAAGACAAAGTGGTGGAAGTTGGAAAAAGAAGAGTGCTGTGCGGTTTTCAGGGAGGAGTTGAGACAGACTTTAGGTGGTCAGGAGGTGCTTCCAGATGACTGGACTACTACAGCCAAAGTGATCAGGGAGACAGGTAGGAAGGTGCTAGGTGTGTCATCTGGAAGGAGGAAAGAAGACAAGGAGACTTGGTGGTGGAATGAGGAAGTTCAGGAGAGTATCCAGAGGAAGAGGTTAGCTAGGAAGAAGTGGGACAGTGAGAGGACGGAGGAAAGTAGACAGGAATATAGGGAGATGCAGCGTGAGGTTAAGATAAAGGTGGCAAAGGCCAAACAGAAAGCTTATGAGGACATGTATGCAAGGTTAGATAGTAAGGAAGGTGAGAGGGATTTGTATCGGTTGGTGAGGCAGAGGGATAGAGATGGTAAGGATGTGCAGCAGGTTAGAGTGATTAAAGATAGAGATGGAAATGTGTCGACAAGTGACAGGAGGGTGAGGGAAAGATGGAAGGAGTACCTTGAGGAACTGATGAATGAGGAAAATGACAGAGAGAGAAGAGTAGTAGAGGCAAATATTGTTGAGCAGGAAGTAGAAAGGATTAGCAAGGGTGAAGTTAGGAGAGCTTTGAAGAGGATGAAGAGAGGAAAGGCAGTTGGTCCTGATGACATACCAGTGGAGGTATGGAAGTGTCTAGGAGAGATGGCAGTAGAGTTTTTAACTAGGTTGTTCAACGAGGTCTTAGAGAGTGAGAAGATGCCTGAGGAATGGAGAAGAAGTGTTTGGTGCAGATTTTTAAGAACAACGGAGATGTGCAGAGTTTGTGGAAACTACAGAGGTATTAAGCTGATGAGCCATACAATGAAGTTGTGGGAAAGAGTAGTGGAAGCAAGGCTAAGGGGAGAAGTGAACATTTGTGAGCAGCAGTATGGTTTCATGCCAGGAAAGAGCACTACAGATGCAATATTTGCTTTGAGAATGTTGATGGAGAAGTACAGAGAGGGTCAGAAAGAGCTGCATTGTGTCTTTGTAGATTTAGAGAAAGCATATGACAGGGTGCCAAGAGAGGAGCTGTGGTATTGTATGAGGAGGTCTGGAGTGGCAGAGAAGTATGTTAGAGTGGTGCAGGATATGTATGAGAGCAGTAGGACAGTGGTAAGGTGTGCGGTAGGTGTGACAGAGGAGTTCACGGTGAAGGTGGGACTGCATCAAGGATCGGCTCTGAGCCCCTTCTTGTTTGCGGTGGTGATGGACAGGCTGACAGATGAGGTAAGACAGGAATCTCCGTGGACTATGATGTTTGCGGATGACATTGTGATCTGTAGTGAGAGCAGGGAGCAGGTGGAGGAAAGTCTAGAGAGGTGGAGGTTTGCTCTGGAGAGAAGAGGAATGAAGGTTAGTCGCAGCAAGACAGAATACATGTGTGTGAATGAGAGGGATCCAAGTGGAACAGTGAGGTTACAGGGAGAAGAGATAAAGAAGGTGCAGGATTTTAAGTACTTAGGGTCAACAGTCCAGAGCAACGGGGAGTGTGGAAAAGAGGTGAAGAAGCGTGTGCAGGCAGGTTGGAATGGGTGGAGAAAAGTGTCAGGTCTGTAGTGTGATAAAAGAGTACCAGCAAGAATGAAAGGAAAGGTGTACAGGACAGTAGTGAGACCAGCGATGTTGTATGGTTTGGAGACAGTTGCACTGAGGAAAAGACAGGAGGAAGAGTTAGAGGTAGCAGAGCTAAAGATGTTGAGGTTCTCTTTGGGAGTGACGAGGATGGATAGGATCAGGAATGAGTACATCAGAGGGACAGAACTGTGAGATGTTTTGGAGACAAAGTTAGAGAGGCCAGGTTGAGATGGTTTGGACATGTTCAGAGGAGGGAGAGTGAATATATCGGTAAAAGGATGCTGAGGTTAGAGCTGCCAGGCAGGAGGCCGAGAGGAAGGCCAAAGAGGAGGTTTATGGATGTAGTGAAGGAGGACATGAAGGTAGTCGGTCTGAGAGAAGAGGATGCAGGGGATAGGGCTAGATGGAGGCAGATGATTCGCTGTGGCGACCCCTGAAGGGAACAGCCAAAAGGAAAAGAAGAAGTTTAACAAAATGTGTGGTACTGCTCCAGCTGAGAAGACTCAATTGAAGACAATTGAAAATGAGCTTGGTACAAATTCCTACTCAATCACAGTTGAGATTCACATCAGTTTCATGTCACTGTTGTGTTATAATGCAGTCAAGCCAGGGCTTGGACCTTGAAATATGGCAGATTTCTTTTTATTTTTGAAATAATGTTCTATATGCTGTACACCATTACAGACTTAAAATGTACAGTTGAGGCCAAAAGTTTTACATACTACTAGGCTAAAGCCATTCAAACTCAATTTTTCACAAAGTAGTTGCTATGCTCTTGGAGGAATTTTGGAAGCCGGACACTTCTGGGAAGGTTCACTACTGTGCCGAGTTTTTCCATTTGGAGATAATGGCTCTCACTGTGCTCCTTTGGAGTCCCAGAGCCTTTGAAATAACTTTGTAACCCTTCCCAGACTGATGTATATCAATCAATTTCTTCCTCATAATTTCTGGAATTTCTTTCAATTTTGGCATAGTGTATTATGAGTAAGACCTTTTAACCAACTTCATGCTGTTGAAAAAATTCTATTTAAGTGTTGATTTGATTGAACAGGGTTTGCAGTAATCAGGTCTGGTTGTGTCTAGTCCAGCTCAACCCCATTATGAATGCAGTTTCATAGATTTGGGGAATTAGTAACTATGGGGGCAAATGCATTTTCACACAGGCCAAGTTGGTATTGGATAACTTTTTTGCTTCAATAAATAACATTATCATTTAAAAACTCGATTTTGTGTTTACTCAGGTTGCCTTTATTTTATCTTAGATTTTGTTTTAATTTCTGAGCTATACACAAAAACAGAAGAAATCAGGATGGGGGTGAATACTTTTTCACAGCATCTGTATTTGCTCTATTTGTTTAGAACACCAATCGTTAATGATTGCTGAACAAATATGAAACATCCTGGGACCCACTGGATTCCACTCAGTGATATTCTGCATCTCTAATGCTACACCTTTCCATGCTGTAGGATTCTTGATTGGTAGAACAGCAATAAGGCCTGTGCAAATATGACTAAATTGACTAAAATTGGTGCAAATGTGCTTGAACAAGTCATACTTAGTGGATCATAGAACCAGCAACACTGGAGGATTCTGTGATGCAGAGGAGATGATGTCTCCTGAGCAAGACCTGCCTTACTTTTTATGTTGAGCTTGCTTTTTTATGCCGTTTTAATATCTTTTATCTGTAGGATAATTTCACAAAGCAGTATAAGACACAGTGTACATGGTACCAGTGGAGTGTGTTTGTGAGTGTTTGTCATTTGCACTTTAACAGTAAGAGAAACTAGAGGTCAACAAGGAAAAGATCTTGCTTTATGTTTTTAAACATTACATCAAGGTCCATTTTTAATAGGGACATTAATTAGAGACACTACGTGGTTTTCACTCAGATAGGATAATTCACTGTGAAAGTACAGCCTACATGGGAGACAGTGTTAACAACTAAATGTAATTTTATGGATAAGTAACTTTGTGCCCTGCCATCTTCTTCGTCTCCGTTTTCAGGGAACGTTAGTTTCCTCACAAAAGGGCATTTCCTTCTGAACAGAAATCACTGGCAGAGATTAATAACACCATTAGGTGGTAATGATGCTGCGCTGAGTGAAATATTTATTAAAGATCCCTCTGCTAGCAATTAGCATGGCGTGTCATTGTTCAGCGCGAAAAATCTGGATGATTACACCAGCATCTCTCCCTTGCCAGCCCCCATGCTTCAGCCGTCTTCACACCACCACAAAAGAGTTGAGACTTGGGGCGTCCGGGTGTCCCATCTTAATTACAGTAATTCCACTCTGGTAAGAAAGCGTTCCGAGTCTAATTATGGCTGCCTCGTTGATTTTCTTGGGAGGATTGAGATAGAGAGTAGCACTGAGCCAAAACATTTCCTCACTGTAGTCATGCAGGAGGGCTTTCAGTTTCAGGTGTGCTCCTCACTTCTTATCACTGTGAAGAGACTTTGTGGTACATATAAATAAATGATTCCTCCGGCGCTTGTAACTTTTTTTCAAGTGCAATTTCTGCTGCAGTTATATTTTATAAGTTTGCTGAGCACATGAATGTTTTTGTTTTATCAGGATCTTCACCAACTGTTAGACTCAGAGCCCTGGCTGTAGGTCACATAATCAAAAGTGTCCCTTTGCTTTATGGATCATCAAACGGCCAGTTCATCAGCTGAGCCTTTGAAGCATGTAGGAGATTAATCAACTTGCTCACTAGTCTTTAATCATGTTTTTCTTTTGTCCCATCCCTGTTACAGGCGTTGAGGGAGAGAGAGAGAGGGAGAGAGAGAGAGAGAGAGAGAGAGAGACGCAAAGGGAGACAACTTTATTAAGAGACAACTAACATGATGGTAGTTCACTTTCCTTTGAACAAAAGGCATCAGGGAGACAGATCAATTTTCAATACTGTGTTCAGCACCCATGCAACAAAACCAGGACATGAAAGCGGAGCATTAAGACTCTATGAACCTAGCAATCAATAAACATCAGTGGCAGTAAAGACGAGCATGTTTCTCATTCTGCTGAGTCTCCAAGGGCCTTCGTCTGAGGCTGATGAGTAGGCCATGGCCTCACCATTATATTTCTCTTTCACATGTTTGGTGTCATTTATCAGAGCACACTGCTCAAGGTGAGAGCCAAGGAGGGGATGAGGGAGCAAGATAGGTACTGGGTAGGGTTGCTAAACCAAATAAAGCTGATATAATAAGAAATTACAATTGTGATGCAATTATAATTGAGATTTCTTGTCATTTTGTGACGTATTAGTTAAAACAGTTCAATGTCCCCACACAGAACTAACCAGGAGTGCTAGCTAGTTTACAGTTCATATCCATAATATATTTTGTATTCCTTCAGATGGTGGTGTATGGATAGAAATACTTTTACAAATGATCCAAAATACAGTATAAGAATTATATATTCTGCCGCAACACTGTGGCTATATGCAATTCTCTGCTGGCCGCTGCACATCACATGAGACGGGTCTAAATTAAACATTGGTCCATGTACAGTACTGTGCAAAAGTTTTACGCACCGTATTTTTTTAGCACAAACTTTGTTATAGATTTTTTTTTTAATGACTTCTACATTATCGTCAGTACAAAAAACATTTTAGATTCCCAAACATTAGTTTTCTAGCACAAAATTAAATGTTACAGAAAAATGTTTGTATGTCATTAAAGAAAGCAGCATATTAGAACTAATTTCCTTATAAAACTGCACAAATTGTACCGGAGACAGCTATTTTTATTTAATTTTTTTTGTCACACCAAATATTGACCAAATCATGATATATATAACTGTTATAAAAAAGTAAAAATTGATAGATTCTAATAAGAAATGATAGTTGTGTTTCACTTTTGTAGCTTGTTAGAAGTCCATTAATACAAAATGTTCATATGTATTTTGTATTCCATCAGGAATAAACATAATAAACTCTGTGAGTGAACCCAAATGCGCATCTCCACACTGCACTTGTATACACATGTAGAGAGTTCAAGAGGCAGTCCAACTGAGCACCACTATTTAACTCTTTTCACTTTTTATGGGAATTTGAGCCCCTCTCCCTCAAAGGGAAATGTAGCTTCTCTTCGATTCACCCACTCTCAGTGATCTCTTTCATGCTGGGCCATATGACATCCAATAGAAGTGCTTTTATCCCCTGAAGATACAGTACAAATCATCATTGGTTTTATCTCAGTCGGGGATGTCGATTTTCTAAATGAGCTTACTCTTTCCAGCTGCCTGTCAAGCCCATTTTCCCTATCGCACGGCAGCCAACCTCCCATCCTCTCCTCACTCTGCCCTCCCTACATCACCCTGCAAGTCTGGAGCTTTTCTTACCGCCAGGGTTTAGGGCCTTTCTTTCCAGCCTTTGTTCCTGTAGGGGGAGAGGGAGCAAACAGCAGGATTGATCCTACATTTGTGTCTTGGTATTGTTCCAAACCTTCCTTGTCAATAGAGATGGGGAGTGCATTGACTGGGGGAGGTTGAGGGTGCGAGAATGAAATTGGCTGAGGGTTTTTTATTTCCCTGTGTACGCCACAGTGGCTGGCTTTTTGTGTGCAGTGGAATGTCCCTAATCTGGCCGCCATCGACATGCAAATGAGCACCGCCGGTCCACGTCACATGGCTGATCAGAGGCATCAAAGTCTGGGAAAGAGCTCTGCCAAGACCTGCCCTGGGTTTCGATGTTAGGTCTGCATAGAGTTAAAACTACAAATTATATCAATGCATATGTTTCAAGGAAAAAAACTAAACAAAACAGACTGCTGTTTCTCTGTAGCAACATCAGTGTAGTAAAGGTAATGTATGCATATTTTAGTAACTGCAATGCTTTTCCAAATTATCGTTTAGTAGTTTTAACTGTTAAAAACAAAACATTCCAACAAATGTATAATAAAATATATATTATCTCATAGTAGAAAGAGGTTTGTGAATCTCCCCATGTGAGTTGCAACTGATTGAGGTAGCTGAGTATGCACAGGGACAAAAGCTCTGGCCAAACACCAAGGCACAGTGTGGTGTACCCATTGTTGAATCAGTGCCCTTTCTTTTATGTTTTTTGTGTGTGTGTGTGTGCGTGTGTGCATGTGTGCGCGCATGCATGCTTTCATGCGTGTGTGTTTGATGCAATGATCTCCTGACTTCTTATTAAGTAAATGGCCCTTGTTATTTACAGTTAAAGTGACTGAACATGTAATTATCAAATTTCACTGTAACCTTCAGTAAAGTTTTCTAGCCTACCTTTGGTGAACATGAGCTGTAGCTCAAGATCCTCATCACTGGTAGTGTATATGATTCTTTCTGTCTTGTACTCAGAGGTTGACAAACCTGCCCTGCCCTTCAGCTCCTGTCTTCAGCGCCACTCAAGTGACATTATGTTATCAGGCTACTAGAGACCCTTCTGATACAGTTACTTTTATTTGGATGGCTATGTCTATGGAATTGGGGAGTTGTTTTTTTCTTTTCTTTCTTTTTTTTTGTGGACTTTACCTTAAGGCTGGGGCTAACATTACAGTCGAGGAACATGACACTCTGGGCTTTGACACTATCTTTCTTCACTGTAAAAAAAAAAAAAAAAAAAAAAAAAGATTTCCCTCTGAAGGGAACCCTCCTATGACCACAAAGACTGCCATCTGGGATTTAGACAATCACTGAATCAGCATCTGTAACTATGTAAATCTAGAGATGGACAGAATAGGGTTACATTTATAGAATGCTGCAGACATTATTGAAAACTTGAAGTGGGAATTGCAGTTTGATTTCTGATGTGTAACCAGGTTAGAGTTTTCTTCTGTTTGTCCATTACTATCAAATGTACAAAACTGGACACCATTTTGACATGCTACTAAATGGAATAGATTGTCCAAAGAGACAGTGTAAGATTGTAAACCATTTTCTCTGTGGTTCAAATTTAATTTCGAAGGTACAGATTCTTAGTTTAAATTAGCAACAGCCTAAAAGTCCTCTTCACATTCAAGTCATTAATGCATGATTCCATTCAGGTATACTAGCCTGAAAGTGGCTTTCTCTTACTTCCTGGTAATGTAGGTCCAAACTTCAAATCCAAGCTGGCCATTACTTTAAAGCAATTAAAGGTAGAAAACCACCCCATCTCATTCAATATTTCATATTTAATTCAGGTTTTCAGTGTTGCTACACTGCTCTGGAACTTTGCTCTAAAATGCAGGTATTTTTCCACAGGAGCCCTTTAGATGTCATTAAGCAAGAGCAGTTCTCAATCTCGCATCCCATATCTGTGATTTAATAATGAGCTATACCTGCCAGCTTGCAAATGTTTTTTTTTTTATATATATATATCAAAGTGCAGGAGTGCTCAGGTCCATGAACTGAAAAAGTCAAAGTTTTTAAAATTAAAAATTTTTTTTTTTAACATGGCTGCCATATTGCAGTTTCTACGAAACCTAACATGGATATAAAAAAAAAGAAATCTGCTGTAATTAGCAAAAGATGGTGCCCTGTTAAATTGAATTTAATGACAACACAGCAAACTTACTCAGTGAGAACTAATCTTCAACTTACGAGTATTATGGTTAATGGTCCTGAAAGAAAATGATGGCCTCTCAAAGCAAAACCAATTAACACAGTTGGTGAATATCTATAGCGTGCGTTTCAATTTTAATAAGCATTTCATCTTTAACAAATCATAGAGCTTTCATGAATCGATGCATGGATCTCTCTTAAAGGGATCCATCCAACATCTGTGATTGTTCTGCTTTCTGCAAAGGTGCTCTGCTGTTATGTTCTCTTCTGAGATCTGACAAGAGAGAGGAAGGTAGTGTGGCAGCAGCTGGCCATATATCACAGTAATTAAAGGCCGGCCTAATGATGCAGGCTTCCTCCAGCATGATTTCTGTCTGATCACAGGGCTGCTTCATTAGGAGCACTCAGCCTAACGAGGTGGAGCTGCAGTAAAGTAATTCTCAGCCTGCTGCAGTGATAAAGAGGTCCCAGGGCCGAGGGAAGCCTGAAAATATAATCATAATTGGAAATGCTTGACTAAAGTTATTGCAGAGCTGCTGAAGGGTGCATTGTTTTGTGTTCAGAGTGATTACTTCAGCTTTCCCTCACTTTTTTTTTCCAGCCACATTGCAAAAATTCCAGAAATCATGGCTGGGGAGTTGGTGTTATGGGTAAAGAAGCTAATTGCAGGTGCAGTGATTTAGTGATGTGACAACGCAAGGACACAAAATTGTGCCTAAAGCATATGCTGTGGTTTACATGGAGATAATGTCACACATATATTATGGTTGTTTTTTGTTTTAAGTCATGTGCTCTACATATTAGACACATTAGCATTTTTATTTTAGAAAATGTTCAGTAAAGCATGCTTGATGGAGCATTAAAATACTGTAGTTTATCAAAGCAAGTTTAGGTATTTTTTAGATTATAATAATTTATTATGTACATTCCTTACATCTTTTTCCCTGAGGCCGACTAGATTTTTGATACACAAAACAAAAGCAATAACATTAGACGTTCACCAGTGGGTTCAAGATAGCAAGGTTTTAAGATAGCAAAGATTCACATGTGCTGAACATTTGATGACCTTTTAAAAGGGCAGGCTGTAAAAAAAAATTAGTGGTTTCACTAATGAGAACGTGCAGCTTTGTAGAGCAAGCTGGTAAAAATGGCACGTTTTTTCATTGGTTCATTGAAAATGTTAGCTGTGATTAGTTACACAATCCAGCATTAACCTGTAAATTAAAATTCCTTGGTGCAATTTGATGGGTGATTTAATTTGGTTTCTCTCTCTCTCTCTCTCTCTCTCTCTTGCAGCTCGCCACAGGCTATTCCCATTATGAATTCTTTATATAGCTTTTTCCTTAATGATCAGCAGCCTGTGCGCCGGTGCTGATTACTATTGTACACTTAGCACTACATAAAACAGGGGATTAATATGTCCCAGAAGGATTGTTGCTATGGATCCCCCAGTTGCCTTTGGAGAGATGTTTCTGCAGCTTCAATTGTCCATAAATTACTCTCCCTAGTGAATTAGCCTGCAGACTGTGAGGAGAGGAACAAGTCGAGGAGAGCACTCTCACTCTGGGCCCAGATGAAAGCGATCTGCTCAATTATTCATGACTGGGCCCTTTTTTCAGATAATGTGAGATGCTGTATTACATTTTCTCTCTCTTTCTGTTTCCATCTTTCTATTTCATTCCCAGCCAGGTAGAGGATAAAACTGAGTTAGAGGGAACACAGAGTGTTGGACTTGAAGATGTTTTTCTTTTGTGACTTGTTCAAGCTTTTGTGTATGACGTTGCCATTCTTCTTGGCTGTTCATGGCCCTCATAGCTGTCTTGTCCTGTTCAGACTGTGCAGTGCTGAATGTAGCAGGGCCCCATAAGATGTAGTTTGGGAAGAGTGGGCTCATTTTCCAGAGTATTCTGAATGTTTTGAGACAGAAAAAAATAGCAAAGGATATTCAATGGCTATGTAATCTTTGTGCCTCAGGCCTGTTGGAATTTGATCAGGAGTAGCAGTAGGAAGGGATGATTCATGTAGAGTTATGCAGCCAAATCACTGTTGCAGCCACCACTAGTATATATTATAATTAACTGCTTCAGTTCATTTAAATCATCATGTCAAGCTAATGAGAAGCAGAGAAGCATTGTTGTCGCTAGTTATAGTTTCTATTACTAGATTCCTCAATAAATTATGTGGTTCATCATGGGTTTGATACCTGAATGTCTTTTTCATCACAGTAGTCCACCATGCTGGTCTGTAGTATTCCTGTCCCACCATGTGCTTGATCCACATGGTTTCCTTCGAGTGGAAGGATCAGTCTGGCTACATTAAGTCTTGAGTCCAGGCCAGATGAGCAGCTGTGGTCTCAGCATCTGCCTGCCTCCTCTGCTTTAAATCTAGAACTGCTTTTGACTGACAGACACTGGAAGAGGCCAGAGGGGTGTCACGATGCAGTATTCATTTTGTTGACAAAAAAAATCACAATAAATAAAATCACATTGCATATGAATTTAGGTAATTATAGAAACCAACCATTAGCATGCACATTTTGAGATTTTGGTGTGGCACGTCATGATAAATATCATTATAGCAGAGCACTATATAATTCTCGAATCTGGTTGCTAAGCGGCTGCTAAGGGAAAGTCTGTTTAGCTGGTATAACATAAGTGATAACAAGAACTGACTTGTTTCATGGATGTTCTACAAATGTAAATGTATCTATGAATGGTAAAAGGTACAAAATGCCATTCATTAATTAAAAACAAAAAGTATTTGTTGGCAAACTGATGTATGAGAAATAATCATATAAGAGAAATCAAACACTTTTGGATGTTATTGGAAAATAATCAACTTCAGCATGGGAACAAGAACATTTTAGATTTCATTAGTCCAGTTTTAGTTGAGTGAAGTTGCTGTAGGTTTTTTTGTAACCACACCTAAAAATAACTCCCAAGTGACTTAGAAATGAGTGAAACTATTATGTACTGTTGAGACAAGACTAAATTAACTGATAGAATGAAGACTGTAACACTGCTAAGTGTTTAATTCAGCAAATAAGATTATTATAAAGAAATGCAATGGGGTGAAGAAGTTCAGTAATATGGCATTGAAGGATTGAAAGTGGGCTGCTTTGAGTCTTGCTTGAAGATGGTATTAAGTTGTTTTACTCTTTGAACACTAAGACAGAATATGTTTATGATGGAAAATAATGTTTGTTTGAGTTTTATGAAAGCACTCCTCTAGTCCAGACAGCTCATATTAGACTGGGTGCCATGTCAGATTCTACCGTCTAACCCACTTTACATGTGGAGCAGTGCGCTGTGCATCATTGCCTCCTCAGCATGGACATCACAGTCTGCTGGCTCCGGCTGTCTCCCTCATGTGTGGCATTTGCTGCCCATGCCAGGTTGTGGCTCCCAGGCCTGGAAGTGGACCAAGTCCTCTTCTACCTCAACGGCCAACAGCTGGAGCAGTGCTGCAGGTGATGAATCACCTGCGATTAATATTTAACTCCTGGCTTCTGCACAGTGGCATATTTCAGCGTCTCACTGCATATCTCCAGGTGAGGCATCTCCTTCTACCCTGAAAATATATGATGGGTTGCTTTTAAAGGATTCTGATTGCACCAAAGGAAGGGGTGGTGTACCTGAGTTTCTCAGCTCTGCTCTTTGGTCAGGGTGAAGTTTTTTTTCTTCTGAATCTGGGGAGCTCAACTTACCTTAACACACACACACACGCACACACACACACACACACACACACACACACACACACACACACACACACACACACACACACACACACACACACACACACACACACACACACACACAGCCTCTCTTTTCTCTCCTCTTATCCTAGATCTCGGTGGTGCACCTGCAGGCATGTGCTCAGATCTCAGGCTGGCAGCAGGATCAAAGAAGTAATGCTGGACATTTGAAATTGAGGCCTGGATCATAGGAGCAGTTTTTGGAGCCACCCAGCTCTTGTGTTTATATACAGTAAAAAGAATATCTCCTAACTGGAGTGCTGCAGCCAGCCAGCTTGGTTCTGGAGATTTTAAACCCCGACATCTACTACAGGCTTTAAGGAACTGTGTGTGATCTAGTCATTAGTACCCCAGTCTGTCTTTCCTTTCAGCTGATGTGATGTACAGCTCCCCATCAGTTCAGCCTCATTCACATGCAAGTACTGTAATCTCCAGCTATTTGAGTGTACATTAAATTCTACTTTATGGTTGGCTGTAAAAGCTGAATAAGCAGCAAAGGATTTTATCCTGTTCCTTAAAAAATGGATTTGCTATTTAACCCTGTATTAACCCTCTTTATACATTTCTCCTTTACAGTGTAACAATAGAATCAATTTCTCTATCAATAAAGGTGACTCACTGTTCTCTAGTTCAGGCATTGACTAATATTAGAAAAGACTGCTTACTTTTCTTTTCCTTGTTTGTTTTGGTGTGGTCTGGCTGACTGGTGCTGAGTGCAGACTTGCTAATAGTATGTGTGCCTCAAGGGAGCGTATGGGAATCGCCATGGGGACAGGATTTTTTGGAAGATTTCCTATCTGCAAGATTGAGGGACACCTCAGGGAACTTCCCGAGAACCCTTTGCTTCCCACAGAGGGAGGAGCACAAAGTGACTGCCTTTGTTCTCTACACAAATGGGGACTGCCAAGGAGACAGCATTCCCCTTGGAGGCTTTATTGTCTCCCTAACAAGTCATAGCAAATATTAATATTCATATTTTTACAGGCCCAGAGATCCCGCCATAACTCTTTCCATTCATGCTCATTAAATGTATTATAGAGAGCAAGGGATTTTTTCTTACTTTCATAATATTTGAATGAAACAGTTCTCCATATGAAAGGTTGCCGTGTCACACCCCTGAAGAGACTTCAGAGATTAAAAAGAAATACATAATTACCGTATCTCTCTCTCTCTCTCTCTCTCTCTCTCTCTCTCTCTCTCTCTCTCTGTCATGTAATTCTGTGATTATGAACACAGATGTACTCTAACATTGTGTGAGGTGATTCTCTGAGGAATTTGAAAGGAAAACTACTTTTCATCAGGTCAGTATTATATATTTCAGATGAACTGTTTTCTGTATTTATACTGCTCAATCGAAGAAGTCCTGGACAAAATCCCAAAGACTCTCCTTTGTTCATTGCCAGAACAGGCATTAATGGCCTACTAAAACCAAAGACAGTTCCCTTGAATACATAATGTAATATGTCTCTCTTCTATATTAGCTTTGTTTTACTGACTTTGGTGGGCTTTGCCATTACATGCTGGTTTTCCTAACTAGGAGTAACACTTAAAACCACATGGTAAAGACCATGACATGGCTACACCCTGAGCCTAGAGGATCAGTTTCACATGAAGACAGCTTCTGTCATGCTGTGGCTAGTAAAAACAGTGGTATTTATTTCATGTAACATTAAGAGCATAAAGAGAACTTAGTTTGGTTAGAAAATTTATGAGGAATAACCTAACCCCTCTACTGATAAACAAATTCACTCCAGCCTTCATGTGTGGTGCACTTGCATTATAGTCATAACACTAGCCATGCTTTATGTTCCAGTCATAACACTAGCCATGCTTTATGTTCCAGTCATAACACTAGCCATGCTTTATGTTCTTACGTCTCCAATACATTGTATCAAATAGGATTTCTTCACATGATTTTTAAGCCACAATACACCATATACACCATCATATACAATAAAGTATATGTCTCATTAGTGCTGCTCTTTCCATCTGTACTGATTATTCTGAGAGGTTTGCTGAGCACCGTAATGAAAAATTGATTGGCGGGGTATTGGATACATGCACAGGCCGTTTGAGTTGATGCAGTACGTTACACTCAACACCCCTTGACACCTCAATTAGCACTGATGCAGGAGAGTGGATCTAAACCAAGGCTTGACCCTTAAAATAAATAGGTGTGCAATTGATCTAATTACGATGGAGTCTTGCTATTTAGGATCACAGGAAACGGAATGCTGACTCTCAGCATCACACAAACTGTCACAGAGTCACAGTGTGTGAGCCGATTTGTGTCTTTCGGAGCAATCCAGTGCTGATCTTTAAAACTAATTTGGACTTCAAAAAGTGTATTTTTAGTAGGAAAATGTGTGATTCAAAATATGTAGTGTAGAACATGACTTACACACATGATTTTAAATAAAGGCTTAATAGGCTACAGTGTATACACTGTAGCTCTGTGCTTTGCTATCATTTAGACCCACACGGTTCCATTACCACGGACAAGTCAAGGCCATTAACGTGATGCTGAACTGAGTTATGGGTCAGCTGTCATAGGGCCATGCACTGAGGTCTGTGTGATGGTGAGAGATGAAAGTCCTCGCTCCCTCCAATGAGGCATTCAGAGAGATGCCAAAGACAAATGACCCATGAGTGGAGACACACCTTTCATATTTGGCATCAAATTCTGACATGAGGGACGCCTGCCATTCTCCTCCTCCCCCTCCTCCTCCTCCTTCTCCTCCTCCTTTTCTTTCTCCTCCTCCTCCACCTTTTTCTCCAATCTTATATACATGTAGTCCTGAGAGGGGGGAATTGTTCACTGAGAACATCCTCCTCCTCCATCATGTCTTAATGAACATAATCAGATGCCTCCCTGTGTGCACAGCTCAGACCTCTCTGTACCATCTCTGTGATTTATGCTCTGATGAAGCATCATCAGTGAGAACGAGTGTTATTAGCTCTAACGTTTTTTCCCCCTCTATACTAACTCAGTCTTAAAAGACTTTTGGATATTACCTAGCTGAAGTTTGAAATGTGCCGGTCATAAATAACCAGTTTTGTTAGAAATCAATGTGCATGTAAAAGCATGTTAAAAATGAAGAATTACATGCTCAAGACCAATGGATAAACAGGCATCTCTTCCTAACCACCAATATGATTCTGATTGTTTATATACATATTCCAGGTATCATTTTTCATTCTGCCATGTTGCATGAAAATAGGCTTTTGGCACATGTCATGGGAACTCTGATTGCACAGGGAGCAGTATTAGCTGTCATGCTTATTTTGAAAACTCATGTATGTCCCAGAGGTTTGGCAGAACCCTTTGCTGTCAGTGGTTTGCATTAGAGCTCCACATCTCCAAAGCAGCCTTGGCACCTTGCACACGACACCCAGCCGGGTGGCCAGATGTTACAGACTTGAGACCATGTATAAGGGGATTAGGCAAATTATTGCAAATATTTTGATGGAGGGTCCTTACTTTCCGACCTGCAATACTAATTATGTGGTCATTTCAAATTGTTTGCATTGGCTCTTCATCCTAATGGCCTCAGATTGAGAAATTTTCAAAACGAGAACCTTATCTCTTTTTCTATTGGGGTGTTGTTTGGTATCTGCTCCAGGAAGGCATTGTAGGCCAAAGTTACTTTTGCTTGGTTATCCCCAGTGAAGCTAGATACTTACTGCAGGAATGCACAGACTGCACTGGGTCCAAGTGGTGGGCAGATGGAGAGCCAGTGTGGGCCAGGAGGTTTTTTTTTGCCTGTGTTTAATTTATTGTCTCCTCTATCAAGGCCACATTAGACATAAATCTCCTGCCATTCAGATTTTAAATGTGTAAATAACATTTACTGAAGGACTGACAATTACCCATTATCATTTTATTCCTGTTGGACAAATTTACTTACATTGAAGCTCAAAGGTGTAGTTTGTCACAGCAATCTGGATCTTGATTTAGAAGAAAAGTTATATTTTGCCTGCTGTAATGCAGGTGTTGATATGATATAACTGACTTCTTTGTTTCAGTGTTTTGCATGCATGATTTCACACATGGATTCTAATATTACTTCCCTTTCTATTGAATGTTGTATCATGTCCAGAATTCAGCTTTGGCAGTGTTCTCACAGTCCCTTTTGCACATAGCATTTATTAAAACAGAGCCAGGCTTTTTTTCCCTCATTCCTGTGGGGACATAAAGCACGAGTTTCATCTTACCATACAACAAATGAATGAGTAGGCCTTGGTCCATTGGGGCACAGCTTTGCTCTAAGCATAGAAAGCATCTATAGGGTAAGACACTGATTGCCTTGGTGTAATTGTACTCTTAATTAGGCTGCAGTGGTGCTTGCAGCTGGAGGGTAAATTGTGTGTGTATTTGTGTGTGCCAGTATATGTTGTTGTTCTACAGTGCAGAGAGATGAGCAGAGAAAGCCATCTTTAGAGACGCAGACATGCCAAGTTTCTCAAATTACTCTCTCTCTCTTTCTCTCTCTCTCTCACTCCCTCTCCCCCACTCTCTCTCTGCATTCCTCCCCGTCTCACTCAGAATGTCCCTTGTGCTCTTCTCTTTCTCTCACTCTTGCTATCTCTTCATCTGCCTCTCAGCACCCCCCTCCCCCTTTCTTTCTCTGTGAACTAGTTCCAGAAAGACCCTCTGGTCATCTCATTGTATCATCTTCTTTTATGAAGGCTTTTTAAGATTGCATGCTGCAAAAGCCAGTTCAAACAATAAAGGGAACATTTGCGAAAACATAAAACTTAATTGCAATGGTAAATCATACCTCTCTTATGGGGTTCCACTGGAGTTCATTTCCGTGTGCCAGTCCTGATTGCAGCATTTCGTCTTCGGCCCACAGATCTAAGAGATGTTTGCATGACTCAACACCTGTGTGTGTGTGTGTGTGTGTGTGTGTGTGTGTGTGTGTGTGTGTGTGTGTGTGTGTGTGTGTGTGTGTGTGTGTGTGTATGTATGAGCACTGTTCAAGGCTGGGAATGATGGCTGTGTGCCTCTTCTGGGTCTCTGCCTGGGCAGCTGGCTCTCATTAGTGCCTGTTCCTCCACCAATTGTTTCTCTGTCTATGAACAGGTTAAACCCAGGGTGGAAAAATTATCTAGCAACCTTCTTCTGTAGCTGCCATATACATAGTAGATTTAAATACCACTGAATAATCATTAATTTGAAGCTGAGATTTCGCTTCACATATGTTGTACATAGAAATCCCCAACACTGTTTGGCCATGATATTAGATGGAAGCACTAAAGTCTAATATTAATCAATAGCTTGATAAGAATGACGTGGGCCATTACATACTCTCACACACAAGCTTAAGAATTCTGTAATGCTCTTCTCTTGGTTCCACAAAAGTAAAACATAATCTGGAATTTGTTAACAGCAAATAATCTGATGTGGTTACCAAAAAAAAGAAAGCTTATACTGGTGTCTTTGGTGATTGATACCCACCACCCCTGCTCTCTGGTCCTTGAGCAAGGCCCTTAAGCCTCAAATGCTCAGTTGTATCTTGTCTCTGCTGTAAGTTGGCTTTGGATAAATGCGTCAACCAGTTGAATATAAGTAATGTGAATGCACACCCATTTTCTACTGTGAACTATTTGCCTTGGGCATGACAGAGTGTCGTCTTATATTACAGGACAAGGATGCTCTGTAGTTTTTCTAACCTTATGCTAATACACATCTTCTGAGTCTTCTGAACCTTCCCATCTGACCTGTAATTATAACCAGTGGAGGAGCGAGATTTTTATGATTAATTACCTGTTGGCTCTTGTATACCAGCCTGGATGTGAATAATCTTTCCCCTGATGAGGTGAACACAAGCGTGGTGGGTTTTAATCAAAGCAGCAAGTAGTCCGGAAAACACCTGTTCCTGGGTGCAGGTCTTCAGCTAAGTATATGCTGAAATATTCTCCTTTATTTCCTTTACTTATCAGCTATGCTATATAGCTGTCCTACCCCCTATCTTCCCCCATCCCTCTCTCCATCTTTTCTCTCAGGCCTCCTTTTGCACACTTTTTGGAGGGGTAGAGGGCTTAAGCCTGCAAGATGGCTGCAATTAAAGTGTCTACCTGCATGTCTTCCCCCGTTTCATCTGTTAGTGTTTATGGTGACCAGCCCACTCATAGCTCTTTGGAAAAGGAAGCAATGTGCATGCGTAATGCAGTTACGCTCCTACTGATGCATGAAGCTCCACGTCTGCTTCTTGTCAAGACCTTGCCACTAAAAGTCAATTTGCTTGGGCTCCACAAAATTGAATATTTCTCTAATCAGATCAACAAGGATGTTACGTAGGCTGGCTCTATTGATAGGAGGAAATAATTATACTTGGCTCGGAATAATTTCACCCCCAGTGCATTACAGTAAACTCCATAAAATCTTGACCAGCACCCTCCCACCACTGCCAGGTTTTTATTGTTGTGAGATAAGATTGAGATCTGGGAGGAAGTACAAGAAGAGGAAGATGGAGAGCGGGAGGAGATGGAACAAGTAGGAATATTCCATTAATGCTTGTCTGTTTTTCTTCCTCTCTTTCAGCATGTGGTGATGACCATTTCCCCAAGCCCATTATAAGAAAAGATGGACATCAGAGGTTTTCCTGTGAACCTCAGGTCAGTGAAGACATTGGTTCAATATCTCAACTACGCAGCATGACTCTGAAGATATAACATTAGAATGATGCTGGGCCATCTTAAAACACAGATATGGTGAAAACAGACAACATCCCAGCACTGCTGAATAGAGTCGAGGGCAAACCTTTGCATCATGCGTGGATTTTGAATGGGGGGAAAAAGGGAAAATGTACCTCCACATTACAATTTATCTACAAATAATAGAATTGCACAGTGTTAAAAAAATCAATGTGTCTGGGACAACGCAAAAGCTGCTCAAAAGACAGGAAAATGTTGGAGGCAGGGTGAGCATGCAAATTATTAGAGAATATTATATCATTATATCTGTTACTTGCGAGAATAAACACACTAAATGTCTCTTGCTATGAATGAAATATTTTTTCTTCTTTATTTTGTTTTAATGCAAAACTGCATGGTGTAAAGACGTACTCGGAGATTTCAGGTGATGAATGGCAGGGGGAGTAGCTGAAGCTGCTGAAGCTCTTGATCTGGGCACTGTAACATTGTTTGCTATGACATTGTCAAATGAATCCAGAGCCATGCTGCTGTAATGAGGCCTTATTGAATCTCGGTGTGAGGCAGATTAAACCCACCTGGTCTCTGCGACAAGGCTCCTCTCAGCCCTGGCACTGCCCCATTACTCACTAGAAACCAGCTCCTAGATCGTAGAACAGGAAGGTCATACTGCAGAGCTTACACTGTAAAACCCCACAAGCATACTATATCTTTCACAAAATAAGAACAGACCACACAAGTTTTCTTATAGTCTGTTTCACTTTTTGAAGTGCCCTCACAGCTATCAAATTTAACCCCTGTGAACGTCTGTGTTGAAGCTAGTGAGATGTGTTAGTAACGAAACACAATACACCTTGATCATGCCTCTAAATGAAAGCTGAATCTATCAACCTGTGGATGAGCAGTCCCATCTCTGCCTGTAATTATTTAGACTCCGTTTTTAGTTAATTATTGTCATTAGCATTATATGTTCTAAGTGAGTGCATAATTTAGTTGGGTGAAAAAAACCTCGGATGAGCATTTAAGATGAACAGAACGTTTGGTTTTTGGTGAAGTGATAAAAAAACAGCCGGGAAAACAGCTGAAATGGGAACAATTATTTTAATGATCTTAGAAATGCAGATGTTGTAAATTAGATTTAGGTTGCTGCTCGCCTACTGATCATGAGTGAATCTGTGTGCAGAGGCACGCAAGAGACTCAGAGATGTTTCTATCATAAGCAGGAATACTGGTGTTCCTTACAACTTTACATGTCAAACAGTGGGAGATGCAAATTAGCTGTGAAGTTAAATGCACAAAGGTTTTTAGCAGTGATTATGACTGAGCTCTATTTGAGGTCTTCAGTTATATTAATTTATGATGATACTATTTTTAGAGTGAGTTATTGTTCAAGAAAACAGATTTGGTCAAAGTAGCTGGCTCAACTGAGGAGGTAAAAGGTAGCAGGACGCAGTTTGTACTAGGACTGGAAGCTGATCCTTAAGTGTGCATGTGTCCGTGCATTATATTGCTCACATAAGTTGTATGTCATGACTATAGCTTTCATAAAGAAGAGACAAGAAAAGATCCTATATGTGTTACATCATTCTCATACCATCTCATGACAAAATGTCTATATTGTGAATCCCTGACCCGTGGTTTTATTCTAAAGCAGGAAAATAAGCTTCACAGAATTTAAGACGAGTTAGCTGCATTGCGAGGAGGAAATGTGCATGAATTATCAGTAAGAAAATTGCACTTGACTAAAGTATTATTATATAGCAAATTTGCACTAAAGTAGTAAGTGCTGCTGGTTTGAGTTTACAGAGAGGCAAATTACCTCTGCAACACAAAGCTGTTAAGGAGCTAAAAGCACCACACAGAGATTCAGTGAAGAGAATTGCTCTTAGGCGAGACCGCAGTTTCCCCAATAAAACAGTTGGGTGCAAGTAAACTGTGGAAAACATATAAACACCTTGCGAACATTACCAGGGTACATTGGCTAAGCAAGTGGGTAAAGTGCTTTGGTGTAAATTTTTCAATGTTGGCTGTTGTTTTTGTTAGGGATTTTAAAGGTACATAAACACATACTGGAAGAGAGAGAAGGAGAAAGAAAGAGAAAGAGGAGAAAGTGAATGACGAGAAGAGGGGCTGCCAGGTACTCTTTTCTTTTCTTGGGAGCAGCACAGCGTGAGGAAAAGCTTGTTAAAATCCTAATGGTGGCTATCAAAGGGTATTGATTATCCTTCCCGGCCTGTTTGGGTGACAAAGTGAGCATTAAGGCAGGAACCAAGTGTGTGTTGCGTGTCTTCTGGGGTGGTCTGCTCCCTGAGTGGTGAGAAGGCTGCCTGAAGCAGCTCCACTGTCCCATTCACCCTTCTGCCACCAGATAATCCACTTCTTCAGCTCACACTGAACAGGCTGCCCCAGGGCCTGGGGATGAAGCTGCAGCGTAATCATACTGCATACAGCACACACTGAAGCATGCTCCAACTGCTGTGTGTTGTGTGAATATTGCACAAATGCAGGTGCTGTATATCTCATTCCATGGGAGAATTTTAAAAACAAAACAAAGCAAAAAAAACGACAAAGAAAACGTGTGCAATGTATTCATCAAAAGCCCCTTTCCCCCAAATCCAACAAAAAAAGATAGCACTTCCATTTTAAACAGAATCTTTAAAAAAATCTTACTAATATTGCACTGGGAGGTCATTAGAAGAAAAAATAAAAACAACAAAAAAAGTAAACCAAAGGGCAATCTTGCAGGCTGAGTAAATTGGCAATTTAAATGATTTCTACAGCCGGTATAATATCTCAAACTTTGTATATTTGTATGTAAGACGCAATATCATGATTATGTATTGTATGATTAATGTAAATAAATTCTATAATAAATGATTTATTTATAAAATAAATATTATGATCATACTGACGTGTGTCACAAACACGAATAGCAGGAAAATAACTTATCATAGATGTTTTATCATATAGGAGACATTTTATTACAGATGCCACGATCACTGTGAATAAGGCTAAACTGATATTTTTTAGAAAACATTAATATCAGATATAATAAATATTTTTACCCCATTTTCAGAAAGTGATGACTTCAGCATAAGTTACACCTATGTCTCATTACTGTAATGCGCGTCTGATCAGAAGAGGACGTGCATTGCAACAGATATGTAGCACTTTTGCAAATATTTAAATTATAAGAATTATATGCGATACGAATTAAAAAATTTGTCTGACGTTGATGTGCTTGTCTGGTTATCTCCATTGGTACTAAGAAAATAGTGTGAGCTGTTGGTTTATTGCACTGTTTTAACTATAATGTTGGATTCTGGCTGTTTCTTTGGGAATGAACTTGGTCATATGGAAATCTGAGCTTTTTTTTTTTTTAACTATAAGGTTTCCTCATTATGCGTAATAAATATGGCACATGAACAACGGAGGTCTCTGGAGAAAGTGGAAGAAATGGAAAGCAAATACTGGAAAAGACAAGTACTTTATCCACATGAAGCGTGGCCACGGAACACAGAAATCTGAATAGCAGATGAAGTTGCCCTCAGTTTAAGTGCATTTCACTCCAAGCAATGTTTGAATTCAGTGAATGCTGAGGAAATGCAGAGCAAAGCATGACAGAGCTGGGTTATAAAAAGCAAGGTATACATAAAGCATGATAACAACCAAATTAATGGATTTTTTCCATCAAATATTCATATGATAAACCTCTAGCTTTTGGCCAGCTTAATGGAAATTCTGAACCAAGTTTTTCTTCTTTTAACTGGCTGGATATACACACTAATTATGCATTAGTAAACCCTTTTCTTTTCTTAGATGATATTTTCACTAACTATTTTGAAGATAATTGAAAATATACTGTATGTTTAGCCTTCTTGTCTTCTTTTCTGAGTTATTTAAAAAAAAAAATCTAATTTGTTTGTCATTTCCAGAACATAAAGACTTTTATCCGAATCTAGTTTTAATTAATATTCAATCCATAATATTGTTAGTATTTACAGTCAACTAGAGAATGAGTTGCCTCCTCCAAGAGGTAAAAATAAATAAACTATTTATTGAAATTACTTTTCTATTCAGAAATGCATGTATAATATATAAAACAGATGTATGACAAAAGGTAAAAAACCTAAAATAAAATGTCGTATTAAGGTGTTCAATGCACATATTCTACAAGTCTCCGGAACTGCACTGGAGGGATAAATACCATTCTTCCAAAAGATATTTCCTCAGTTACTATTTTGATGATGGTATGCTCATGCTTCCTTCGCTAAGCAAATTTGCAACGTTTGACTTTTTTTTTTTTTTATTGATTTTTTATTTATTTATTGTAACCTTGATTTTTTTTGTGATCCTGACCAGCATAAAGCAGTTAATGAAGAATGGGTGAATTAATATATTTTTTTAATTATGCCAATTTGTTTGCATTTATTGAAATTGAATAATTTTACCATATTATTGAGAACAAATACTAATATTTAAAAGAAAAAAAAGTTCCAGTGATTTTTATAGAGGAAAGTTTGTCCAGTTGTTTGGAAAATGTGAATCATTGTGTTATTTTTTTTTATACAATCATTTTGTCCACTCTTTTGAATGTTGCCAATTATTTCTGGAGTGGACTGTACATTCCTGAATAAACTGCAGATCCTCCAAACAGCCCAAAGCATCCTACAGTATCCCGCTACTGGTAAATCTCCCTCGAGACACCACTGCTGTGGATTAATTCACCTAACCATTTCACATGTCATGTGGAATTTGTGTTTTGTGCTTTCAAACACCTCCACAATCAAACTGCAACCCAGTGCAAATATGTTTTTTTTTATTATATTGCATCTTTAACCTTCAATGTTTAATACATTCAACAAACATTGGACATAATTTCTGATTGTATGTGGCAGAGTACATATATTACTATATATCTATGTGATTTAGCAGTAGCCTGCCAGGGATGGTGACACACACACACACACACACACACACACACACACACACACACACACACACACACACACAGAATGAGAGAGAGAGAGCGCTAACCACAGTCAAAGATGTAAATATCTTGATGGTTTGGTTAGAGAGGTTATGGCACTATGGTGAGCTGTGAAATGGGTGTACTGGCATCGCATGCTGTACATACTGTACCCTGTCCTGTGGCTTAGGGTTTAGCTGGCATATCGCAGGAAAACCACATAGGTGGGAGGCAGAGAGAGTGCATGCGCTAATGTAAGCACTTATTCTGCCTAGACACACGTAAGAATTAACTAAATTCACAGATAGACACGATCTTGCCTGTTTCTGCTCTGAGGGTTTATAATACGTAGCCACAGCTCTGCAGGCTGGGCTAGGTACAGACAACCTGATGTCACACAAAATTTGCAGGATTGTTATTCAAGAGACTCATTTTGTTGCATTTCATATGAATTGGGTCATAAGATACTATTAAGCCACAAGATAAGCACACCCTATACATCTGTAACATTAATCATTTATAACATTTATAGCAATCCTTATTGGCACAGGCCACTTCTCATTACTATTCTCTCATTATGCCTCACAGTATACCTATAGAATAGTTTAAACCTTACACAAATAAGCATGTATTTATACTAATACTTGCATGATGATATTCTATTTTTATTTACACTGGTCTTACCACAAACCCTAAACCCTAACACATAATATATAGTATTTCTAAACACAAATGAAGTATAACACATGTTTATATACAGTGTTTAAGTATTAATTAACAGAATGAGCCGACAAGATGGTGATGATCATTATGGCTAATAATACATAACAGTCGGTTTTTAACATATATAGTTTATTATTTCCTAAACCTGTGTATAGTGGTGTGCAGAGTTAGAATTTACTTTTATTTCTCTGTTCTCTATTTCTCTGTTTTTTGTTGTTGTTGTTGTTTCTCTGTTATAAGCTAGTCTATACAGTGTTAGAATGCAAGACTTGTTCTTTAGCTTGATGAGTTAAAGGGTTACATCAGAACATGACTGCATCTACATATACATATCAGCTTTGAATATATATCAGAGATGAATACCACATTTCACTGTGGAGCCATTTCTAGTGCTATAAATAGCTTTTTAACATGTAAAAAACATGTGCGAAATGGCAGCCGTAGATATCCTGTATGTTAATTTGGTATTCTAAAAAAAGGTCACTTTAAGAGCAGGAACTGCCTGTCCTTACAGCTCTTAGCTCAAGCAAAGCAAGTCTCCTTTCTGGCCCATTTATACAATGTTTGAAATATAATATGGGTCATTACACTTAGTTATAAATAATATGCTCTGCTCTGAGGGTCCTACCTTTTAGCCAGAGGTTTACCGCAGGTTGTTTTTATCAAAATATGTTTTACACATCTGTAGAGTTAGTACATTCCTCTTGTAAAAATGCATATACATGCTAGTTGGCAAAATGTCCATCCCTATTCTGGGTTAGCTAACTATACTGCTTTTCTCTCATTCTCAACACAACAGCAGGCTTGGATACTGTCTAATGCAAACTAGTGGCATTATTCTTCTACTGCCAAACTTAGACAGTACACCTGTGTTTTTTCTTGTGCTGTTTTATTTCAAAAACAAGTAAGGCCTCTAAATAAAAAAACAACAAAAAAACAAAACAAAAAAAACCAAACATTTTTTTCTTGAATACATTAATTTATCTTGAGTGATCATTTCAGCAAACTCTGACAAAACCAAAGCCTGCAAATTATTTAATGGTAGCTCTACTTCGGTAGAATTATTTAAAGTACAGTAATTGCAGTTCAGCATCCCAAGACTCAATTTGGAGTAGGCACTTCTACTGGGATCAATCACAATCAGAGAGTGGTGTAATGTTACAGCCCATGTACAAAAATCTCTCCTTAATGATGGGAAAATTAGTGAAAAGTGTTGACCTGAATCTAGACCAAACACAAGTCTATGTTTGCTGTATGGGAGACAGAAGCATATACATTGGCACCATATTGCCTGCTGTTGTAGAGCTGAGTGGAAAATGTAAATATGGAAGGACATTCAATGGATATAAAAATTCTATACACCCCCGTTAAAATAGCAAGTTATTGTGACGTAAAAAAATAAAATAAAATGAAACCAAGATAAATCATGTCAGAACTTTTTCCACCCTTAATATGAAATTACACTGTATAAAAATTTAGTGGCAAACAATGAGAAATATTTTAGGGAAAAATAAGAAAATAAAAAACTTACAATAACCTGGTTGCACATGTATGCACACTCTTATAATTGGGGATGTGGCTGTGTTCAGAATGAAACAATCACATTCAATCTCATGTTTAAAAGTAATTATCATACAGCTGTCATCAATGAAATTATTCTGATTAACCCCAAATAATGACCGGCTATTTCTGTAGGATTTTCTTCCCATCTTCTTGGTTTTATCCGACTGCCGAAGCCATGGTCCACAAAGAGCTTACAAAGCATGCATGGCATCTCACTTGTCAGAAGGTATTGATCAGCATAGGGGTATAAAATAATTTCCAAAACATTAGATGTACCATGGGACACTGTAAAGGCCATCATCAACAAATAGAGAAAAATGGAGCACCACAGTGACATCACCAAGAATGTCCCTCCAAAATTTATAAAAGGACAAGACAAAAACTTATCAATGAGGCTGCCAAGAGACATACGGCAACTTTAAAGGAGAGGCAGGAATATCTGACTATTGATTACTCTCTGCATGGGACAACAACTCTCATATTCTTCACGTCTGGGCTATGGGGTAGGGTGGCTAGACGGAAGCCCTTTCTCACAAAAAAAAAAACATCCAACTAAATCACCATCATGAGATCATGAGACCAATTCCAAAAGGTATAATTATTCCATAATTCCAAAGGTTATGTTTGGTGCAAAAACATTTCCATATCCACGGTGAAGCAATCAGAACTATGGCTTTTATCAGGGTGGGGGGAATCATGACTAGCCAAATACGAGTCAATTTTAGTGCAAAACCTTCAGGCGTCTTCTAGTAAGTTGAATATGATTCATCTTTCAGTATGACAATGACCCAAAGTATACATCCAAATCAACAAAGGAATGGCTTAACCAAAAGAAGATCAATGTTTTTGAATGACCTATCCAGGACCCATACCTGAATCCAACTAAAAATCTGTAGGGTTACCTGAAGCGGGCTGTGCACAGGAGATGCCCTTACAATTAGATGGATCTAGAATGTTTTTGCAAGAAAGAGTGGGAATATATTGCCAAGACAAGATGTGCCACATTGATAGACTTTTACCCTAAAAGACTGAGTGGTGTAATAAAACCAAATGGTGCTTTGTTTACATTTATGGCATTTGGCAAATGCCCTTATCCAGAGCGACTTACATTTATTTCATTTATACATCTGAGGGTTAAGGGCCTTGCTCAAGGGCCCAACAGTGGTGGCTTGGCGGTGCTGGGATTTTGAACTCACGACCTTCTAATCAGTAGCCCAACGTCTTAACCACTGAGCTACCACTGCCCTAGTTTAGTGTTAGTATTAGTTTAGGGGTGTGCACACTTATGCAACTAGGTTATTGTAAGTTTTTTATTTTTCCTTTTTTCCCTAAAAAAGTTTCTGATTGTTTTTCACTTTGTAATTTCACATTGAGGGTAGAAAAAGTTCTGACGATTTATTTTGGTTTCATCACAAAAACCTGTCATTTTAAGGGATGTGTAGACTTTTTATATCCATTGCACAGGAATAATTGAAAATCTTTCCCATAGTCTGTCTAACTTCTGATGCATTTTTAATTTTCACTGTCTGTTTGCACCAAATGTGGATGTCAGACTACCAGATGTATTTTCTTCTTATAAGGAGGAATAGCAACATTGGCATGTTGTACAATTCATTAAAGGTATTTAAAATATTATAACAATGTCATATTTAAAAACACTGTATTGACCTACTTTATAGTGTGCAGTGAAATTCCAATGCATGGTGCCTGATTGGGTCCAGACAGTAACTGTAAAGGTCCCAGACCTTTGAGCAGAATGGACTACATTCCACTGTAAATGCTTGCTACAATACAGGTTACTTTTTCAGAGATAGATGGTGAGAGCTAGTGGCCTAGTTCACAGTATCTGGGGAGTCTCTGGATCAACATGGCTGCTAATCTGTTCCTGAAGCAACTTGTGAACAGACCTCATAAAGGCAGCAGGGAGCCATGAGCCTGCCAACACAACATCACCATAAAACAAAAATCATGATCAGGGCAACCCTGTAGTTCATTAAATTGCCTGTACATTAAATTGTATATGATTATGCATATTATTTCTGTATTTCCCAGAATGTTTTATTATTTTTTACAGTTGCCATAGAAAGTAAACCACCAATCCATGTTAGATCCTTTCTGAATCATCTTTACAGTGTTTTAACAGATGTTATGTCCACAGGCAGTATAATAATAGAAACAGTGAAAATAATTGAAACAACACATGCAAATGAATCAATATTTTAAGCTAATGAATAGAATTGCTTGTTTCTTACAAAAGGAAGAATTTTGTAAGTAGGAACATGATTAATTGGGTGTCTAAATTACAGTTCAAGACTTCTAACTCAATTTTTATTTTAAGCAAGGGCTTATAGAAAGGAGACATTATTGTGGTTCAATGAGATTGATATATAAAAATATAGAATAGAATTTAAATTTCACCACCCTGAATAAACCTGAACTATGCTTTCATTTGGAAACCAATTAAAACCAGAAGACAAAATAACATGGCTTAACAAGCACTAAAAGAAAGTAATTCGTACATATTGTATGGTTGTAGCTGGTCAGAACTGAAATAAATGTCCAGTTCTCCACCAAATTTTTTTTATAAACACAACAAGGAGATTTAATCATCTCTTGAGCACAAAGGAGTTTGTTATTACTGATATATCTGTATCCTTACTGGCATTCCCATTACTTTATCTAATTATATAGCATTTTCAATAGGTATCCTGATCCATGATACTTAGGAACCTGGAAATGTTTTATATCAGATAATCATAATATATCATTTTATGTTATGATGCTGAGTGCTCTCTCAGAGTGAATACTATTATTGGGCCTAACTATTAGTGTGTGAATGGATAATTGTGAACTGAGTGAAATCAAGCTCATATTGTTATTTTGAAATAACTGCAATTAATATCATAATTTCTCTTCATTTACTTAACATTAGATGCAAGAATGGGGGTGTTTTTTTATTCTTTAAATATTGCAAACATTTTTCTACATAATGAGTATGTATTATTTAATGACAATCTGCGCTTCTTGAGCATAAATGCATAAAAAAAAACAAACAAAAAAAACAGTTATTGCTGTGAATCTCAGTGAGAACTTACAAGCACTTAATTCTTATTCCAAATGGAAATAAGGAAATTTTGTCTTTGCATACATGCCACCAAGTCCAAACCTGCTTCTTTCTTTTGAAGAAACCTTAGATTACATACCAGCATTATTATTATTATTATTATTATTATTATTATTATTATTATTATTATTATTATAAAGGTTAATTAGCTGTTGAATCATTAACAGATAACTAGCATATTTATTATTTGTTCCTTATATCACAGCTCTGTCAAATTCTCTATTCTGGTTGATTAGGTGTTGATTCATTTAATTAATGGGCAGTGGTGGCTCACTGGGGGGCAGTGGTGGCTCAGTGTTTAAAGGCTCTGGGTTACTGTTTAGAAGGTTGGGGGTTTAATTTACAGCACCACCAGGCTGCCACTGTTGGTGCCTTGAGCAAGGCCCTGAACCCTATCTGCTCCAGGGGTGCTTTATGAACTTTCTAAGAACCTGTGATATTTGCAGAAAATATTTCAGTGTACTGTAATGTTTATGTGACAAATAAAGGCTTCTTCTTCTTCTTCTTCTTCTTCTTCTACATTTTCTATAACTGCATGGCTTGGACTTGTATGGTTGACGCTCAATACAACCTAAACCTAATATTAAATTGATTTTTTTAAAAAAAATATGTGAAGTCTTTGGTGAAGGGACATTTATAGCATTTTTGGAAGGAGTCTCCAGTGTTTTAGGTTTTCAGATATGATAACGTTTTCAGGACAGAAGGCTTTCCAGGTCCTTGGTGTTACGTAAACTGGAGGAAGGGGAGTCAGGATGCATGCGCAGGGGAAACGTCAGTTTATTAGGAACGTGTTATTCAAAAATACAGGAACAAAAAAGACAACAAACCATAATCCATCAAATGAGAAATAATAATCCTTCATGAGTGAGACAGTAATCCATAAAACAGTAATCCATATGCACCAAACAAAACAAAAGGAACAAATACGCGAGGCAAGGATGTGGTATGGGAACCACGAACAACGAGCTAAGGAATACGAACTATGAACGGGTATCTATGGTCTGGGAACCATGAACTACGAGCGAGAGAACATAGGAAAGAAATCGGCTTAGCGCAAATACACATACGAAATCTAAACTATTCAACTTTAACTCTAATACTTCGCAAGGAAGCGGAAACAGAGCGGGGTTTAAATGCACAGACACAAATCAGAGACACCTGAAACCAATGATCAAACAATAAACAAGAACCAGTGACAGAACGGGGACAGAGACATGACGTAAACCAAAGAACCAATAAACATAAGGAGGCGGAGACATGACACAAACCAAAACACAAGCACATGGTAAAACACAGGAAGCGGAGACATGACATGAACAAAAACAAATGCACATGGCAAAGAAAACAAACGTGAGTTCATGAATGAAAACAGTCCGGAGGGTTTTCATGAATAGTGCTGGAATGCGCTCAGTGGAATGCGGAAGTACGCTACTCCGCTAGCCTCCACTAGCTGCGTAGCGAGAGAGAGGGAACCTAACAGAGCCCCCCCCCCAAGGCGCGGCTCCTGAAGTGCCGCAAGTTCTAGCCGCTTTGGCAGACCTGGGCCCTTGGGCAGGATCCTAACCTCTGCCCTCCAGGACCTGAGGCTGGCGATGTCCAGTGTCCTGAGATCAGAGCAGAGTGTGTTGGGTTGTCCCTTCGACCCTGGTCGAGAACTTGGTCAAGAACTTGGTCAAGAACTTGGAGTGATGCTTGACCTGGTGCTTGACTTGGTGCTTGGAGTGATGCTTGACCTGGTGTTTGACTTGGAGCTTGACTTGGTGCTAGGCTTGGAGCTTGCCTTGAAGCTTGACTTGGTGCCTAGCTTGAAGCTTGTCCTGGAACCAGGACTGGAGTCAGATTTGGCACCTGGATCAGAGACAGACTTGGAAACAGATCGGGAGACAGGTTTCGAGACAGACTTGGAAACAGATTGGGAGACAGGCTTCGAGACAGGACAGAGAACTGGACAGAGAACTGGACAGAGAACTAGGTTAGACTCAGAACCATAAACAAAATCAAAAACCTGATTGGAAACAGAGCCGGAAACAAATCTGGAAACAGACCTGGAAACAGAGCTGGAAATTAAATTGGAGACCGAACTGAGAATTAAAGCAAAAACAGAACTAGAAACTAAATCAAAAACAGAGCTGGAAACTAAATCAAGAACTGGGTTGGAAACTGGGTTTGAAATTGGCCTTGGAATAGGGCAGAAACCTGGACATGGAGTTGGACATGGACTAGAACTAGGGCAGGAACCCGGACATGGACTTGAACATGGACTTAATTTTACGCTAAAACATGGGCTAGAACTTGGAACGGAGGTCATCCCGTGGACCTCAGACATGGACTGGGCTAGGGAAGAGGTCATCCTGTGGTCCTCTGACATGGACTGGGCTAGGGAAGAGGTCATCCCGTGGACCTCTGACATGAGCAGGACAGGAGTGGAGGTTTCTTCTTGAACCTCTGGCAGGAACATGGCTTGGGTGGAGGTCTCCTCGTGGACCTCCGGTATATGCAGGACAGGAGAGGAGGTTTCTTCTTGAACCTCTGGCAGGAACCGGACTGGAGTGGAGCACCCCCCTTGGGTCTCCAACAGGAACTGGGCTGGAGCGGAGCACCCCACTTGGGTCTCCGACAGGAACTGGGCTGGAACGGAGCACCCCACTTTTGTCTCCGACAGGAACTGGGCTGGAACAGAGCACCCCACTTGGGTCTCTGACAGGAACTGGACAGGAGTGGAGCACCCCACTTGGGTCTCCGACAGGAACTGGGCTGGAACGGAGCACCCCACTTGGGTCTCTGACAGGAACTGGGCTGGAACGGAGAACCCCACTTGGGTCTCCAACAGGAACTGGACAGGAGTGGAGGTCTCCTCGTGAACCTCCAAGAGCAGCTCCACTGGGAAAACCTCCTGCTGGGTCTCCGGCTGGAGCTCGAGGCTGGAGGTAGCCATGTTAACCTCCAGGGACAGCTCCGCTGTGGAGACCTCCTGCTGGGCCTCTGGCTGGAGCTCGGGGCTGGAGGTCACCACGTTAACCTCCAGGGGCAGCTCTGCTGAGGAGACCTCTTGCTGGGTCTCCGGCTGGAGCTCGGGGCTGGAGGTTGCCACATTAACCTCCAGATGCAGCTCCTCTGGAAAAACCTCCTGCTGGGTCTCCGGCTGGAGCTTGCCACGTTAACCTCCAGGGGCAGCTCTGCTGAGGAGACCTCTTGCTGGGTCTCCGGCTGGAGCTCGGGGCTGGAGGTTGCCACATTAACCTCCAGATGCAGCTCCTCTGGAAAAACCTCCTGCTGGGTCTCCGGCTGGAGCTTGAGGCTGGAGGTCGCCATGTTAACCTCCAGGGGTAGCTCCGCTGAGGAGACCTCCTGCTGGGCCTCTGGCTGGAGCTCGTGGCTGGAGGTCGCCATGTTAACCTCCAGGGGCAGCTCCGCTGTGGAGACCTCCTGCTGGGCCTCCAGCTGGAGCTCGGGGCTGGAGGTCGCCACATTAACCTCCAGGTGATGCTCCACTGGGGAGACCTCCTGCTGGATCTCTGGCTGGAGCTCTGGGGTTGCCTGCCTGTGGAGCCGTTTGTGCACCCTCCAGCTGCCCTTAAAACAGGCTTATGAGCAGAAGTAGCTGCTCCTGCTTCCCTTTTTCCTGCAGGTGGGGCACTGGAGGGTGGCTGAGCGGGTGCATCCCTCGGTGGTGCACTTCTCGGTCAGGAGCTGAGCGGTGCTGGCTGCCCTGTTAGCCCGCTCCCCCTCATAGTAGTCCAGGAACGACTGGCCCTGGTCCCCGGGCAGGTGCACCGAGTTCAGTAGGGAATTAAGGTCGGACTCAGATTCTGGGCTCCCATACTCCTGCATCAGGAGCTCCACGAAACCTGGAACTGTTGTCACATTGGTGTATCCGCTGGCGAAGTGGGTCTCTGCCCACCAGTGGGCTGAGCCGGCCAAATGGGAAAGGAGTTTCCCACCATAATTCCTCACTGGGTTTTGGACCCTCTAATCCAACAAAAAAATCCCTGAGCCTGTAAAAAAAATAACTGGGGTGCCATGAGACGCCATCATAGGCGGTAGGAGGCGGAACACAGGCCCGAAAAGAAATAGAATCCAGGAGGGGAACAAAAAGTGGGGCGCGGTTATCCAGAAGTTTCCCCGCTGCATCCATGTTTTGGTGGAGTATTCTGTTACGTAAACTGGAGGAAGGGGAGTCAGGATGCATGCGCAGGGGAAACGTCAGTTTATTAGGAACGTGTTATTCAAAAATACAGGAACAAAAAAGATAACAAACCATAATCCATCAAACGAGAAATAATAATCCTTCACGAGTGAGACAGTAATCCATAAAACAGTAATCCATATGCACCAAACAAAACAAAAGGAACAAACACGCGAGGCAAGGATGTGGTATGGGAACCACGAACAACGAGCTAAGGAATACAAACTATGAACGGGTATCTATGGTCTGGGAACCATGAACTACGAGCGAGAGAACATAGGAAAGAAATCGGCTTAGCGCAAATACACATACGAAATCTAAACTATTCAACTTTAACTCTAATACTCAGCAAAGAAGCGGAAACAGAGCGGGGTTTAAATGCACAGACACAAATCAGAGACACCTGAAACCAATGATCAAACAATAAACAAGAACCAATGACAGAACGGGGACAGAGACATGACGTAAACCAAAGAACCAATAAACATAAGGAGGCGGAGACATGACACAAACCAAAACACAAGCACATGGTAAAACACAGGAGGCGGAGACATGATGTGAACAAAAACAAACGCACATGGCAAAGAAAACAAACGTGAGTTCATGAATGAAAACAGTCCGGAGGGTTTTCATGAATAGCGCTGGAATGCGCTCAGTGGAATGCGGAAGTACGCTACTCCGCTAGCCTCCGCTAGCTGCGTAGCGAGAGAGAGGGAACCTAACACTTGGTAACGTGAAACTGAAAGAGAGGCTGATGAGGGAACCATATATAGCTTTTTTAATGCAAATGATAACAGGAATTAAATTGTTTCACAGATGTTCCACAACATTAAAGGTAACTTTAAATGTACAATGAACAATTCTTTAAGAAATAAAAAAATATATATATAATTGTTGGCAAATTGAAAGTACAAGAGGACATGACAGAACATGAATAACATGCTTCAGGACTTGGTGTTATTGGAAAATAATTAACTTTGGGCTTTGCTTTGGGCTGTATCAAAACACCCTGTCATTGATTATTTTCTTTATTTTCTTATAACAGCATGCCCCATTGTGTTTGATTCCTTACATATCTGTAACTTTATAATATAATTCCATCCCCCTCACTTCTGCCTGTTCTGATTTATAATCTCAACATAATAGGTGTAGTATGATCAGTATATCAGTATATCCTGACTAAGAGGAGGTCATTAGTACGGATCTGTCCTCTGCTTCCTGCCTTCAGTACAAAAACTTCAGTAGTCTTGAATACCTGGATTCAGAGAGTGACAATAGATCAATTTTTTTATATAGATCAATTTTTTTAAAATAGATCAGGTTTTTTTGTTTGTTTGTTTGTTTATTTTACAGAAGCAGAATTTAATCAAACTGTGAATTAGGTGCTTAAATATGTGCCTTAGTATGGTGTATTCTGCATAGATTTGACTATTTGACTTAGATGGCGAGCTTGTTTTAGTGACTCAGTCAATGATTACACTGATCTAAATGTTTTGGCCAAAAATGCATGACAGTCTCAACTCACACACATCTAGCCACAACATTGGCATCCTCTCAATTCTACAGTCCACAAATGTTTGGTTGTGTTGGCCTATCGTCTCAGGGAGTTTTTCCTTGCCACCGTCGCCTCTGGCTTGCTCATTGGGGATAAATTCATAAATTTAAAATCTATGTCCTGAATTTATATATTTCTGTAAAGCTGCTTTGGGACAATGTCCATTGTTAAAAGTGCTATACAAATAAACTGAACTTGAACTTGTGTGTTAGGTTTAGGTTTACTTTTATTTGCACTGTCTCTCTAATTCTTCTCTTTAATTCAGCTTGTCAAGGAATTCGTATTTTGTACTCCTGGTTGGCATCAAAAAAGTTGCATGTTTTTTTTTTCCTTTTTATTTATTTTTTATTTGTCATAATGATAGAGTAACCAATTCATTTTAGTGTGTGTATATATATATATATATATATATATATATTAGGCAAATTCAACAAAATATGAATTTCTGGAAGTGTTAGCACTATTAACTATTTTCAGTTACATTATACTTAAACCACAGAGGACCTTTTTCAAGATACAGAAGATAATGATATATTTTTAAGGCACTGAGCTCAGAAAAAAATGCCTTTTGTTACATTAGAGTGGCGATTTTGAACAGTAAAGACTTATCTGTCTTTCGTTTTGAACTGGTGAAGGATTGGCTTGCTCCATTGTTGCTTGTTCAGGCGAAATGTTTTTAAAGGAAAGGAAATCCATCCTTCACAATGCACACTGCCACTCTGTCAACTGAAGTGTCAATTATGGAATATACTGGATTGTCCACAGGATAATTTATTTGGATAATTCTGTGGATGTGTGAGCCTGCTCTACTGGCTATCCTGGAATCTGCATTCTGTCTCTATTGAGGCAGCTGGAACCTCAAAGGCCTCACTGGGAGTCCGGGAACCATAGATAGCAACTGGTCTTAGACCTAGACTATCATTGCTCTTCAGGTAGCTCTGTTAGGCTGGTGATGAATCCATACCTGTCCTCAGCATATCAGAGGACCCAGCTGGTGCCTCTGGCCTTGGCATTCCATGCATACCTTTAGGGGTGAGGAGAGTGAAGGCTGTTATCAAAGAATGCACTGTTCCCCTCTCCAATCTGCTTTCAGAATGAAATCTGCAAGAAAAAGTCTGAGCTCATAGACTTTTGCCATGGGTGCTCCAGGTAAATGAAGCACAAAAAAAAGACACACATGTCTCTTACATGTACACTATACACACACATACATTCACACAAACATTCACAAAGAGACAAATCAATGAACATGTATTTGCTTAATTGAAATTTCCCATGGTCTACAGTAAGTAATACAAGCAAACACAGCCAACAAATCCACACCCTGTTCCTATGTTTATTTTAGTACGTCGCGATTGAACAAAGATCAACACTAAACCTTTGATGTCTAAAAGAAAACCACAGTGGACCACAGCATAATGGAGACACTGTTTAAATATAAGCCAATGCTTGCAATCTGATTACAACATTATGAACAATGTAATATGGTTAGCGTGTTGTATTCTAAGATGGTGCTGGATAGCAGAATGACTATGTAATCTTACAAAGTTTAATGGCAGAGGAAAGTGCAGGTGGCTTGTTGCCCTGCAATGGTACCTCAGGGAAAGAGTTGTCATCACAACCTACTGTATGAGCCACGATTATGGCATCTTTCCAAGGTTAGACAAAGCTGTTATTTTGGGAGCTGCCATGTGTCCGGCTGGCCTTGGAGACAGCACAAAAGTTCCAGCTCTGCTGTTCTGCACACAGTACCCAGCCACCTCTAAGAGGAGGAAGTGTCTGGTCTGTTTGCAGCCTTGCTTTTCACTCAAGAGGACATCAGCATGTCAATGTGTAATAGAGCTTAGCCCTGAGCATGAGATGAGACCCAGGCAGTTGGTTAAGAGGAATACTTCATCCAAATTAGATTGTGTAGTTAACAGTGAATGCAAGGTACCAAGGACCATGTAACATGATCGCATTTGAGTAACTCTAACTGGCACCTGCTAGAATTCATTTATCATTAGCGATGTTAGGATTCGTGGATCATGGGTTCATCAACAGGAATACTCACAAGTAATGGCAATAATTTTGGTAACACTTTCTTTTACAGAGCTTTTTAATTTTTTTTTTTTTATATATTCAATATCTTATTTTCTAACATTAGTTGAACTAAAAAGGAGTGTGTTGAAACAATAAATTTGTAATAATTAAATGTATTCTTTTTTATTTACATTAATGTTTTCTTTAGTTATACTCAAATGTCTGTACTAACTTTACTCCAAACTCATTTACAGAGATGGATAGTTTTCTAAAGGACATGTATGGACCAAGTTAAATGTTAATAACAATAATCTATTACAGGTTATATTAAAAGTACTTATAGTAAAAGTAAATGTAATTTAATTTAAGTAAATAAGGGATAAGAAGCAAGTAAGTTTTAAGTAATACTGATATAGTGTCTTTGTTTTTAACTTATTTTTAGATAAACTTCTTGCTTCCTTTGAGGTATTTCAGTATACAATTTCTACATGTGGTATTATGTTGAAATTCAGTGTGAATATAATTTACTCACCATAGCGTTATTCCAAATAATTATCCAATTATGACACAATTTATTATATAATTTCTTTTTAATAACAAAAACCTGTCAGATAATAGTTTTCTGACTCTTGCAAATCCTTATAGAATATTCTACAGAAGAGATCTGGCAGCCAGTTCCTCCAGGATTTAGCAATTATGTGATCGCAGAAATTAATGCAAAATCAAGGAAACTCTGCAATATTTGCAGGAGCTTGCAATTTTTCAAAATTACTGCAGATTTTCCACAGATTTGGGCCAGGACGCATTGTGTGGTGTCATCACAACACACCATGTGATGTCATCACAACACACATTCAGCCAAAGCCCCCTTTGATTCACGTGTGTCAAACATGAGTAGAGCTAAAAGGTCTCATTTACCAACAAACATCATTGCAAAAGACCGAGCAGAACAGTTTCGTACAATTGCAATTTCGCCAATTCAAGTAGTTTTCCGCATAAAAGCAGCAATCACAAAAAAAAAAAAAAAACGAAATCCCATTTGGACTGGGCATCTTACCTTGTCCAGCAATCCTATGCTCCAAACCATCTCGTAAATCAATCTCGTAAATAAATGACTCCATAACATCTGGTCATGTACCAACTGCCATCAAGACAGCATGGGTTGTACCCCTCATAACCATTCTGGCTTCAAATTGACGCATTGAGAAGCTTCATACCACTAGCTCGATCAGCCAAATTAACATCAGTCCTCATCCTCCTGGACCTCTCAGCAGCTTTCAGTGCAATCAATCAGAAGACTTTCCTGTCCATCCTCACGAGCCATGGAACTGGTGGTGCAGCCTGGCAGTGGTTTGCTTCCTACCTAGAGAAGCAGTCATTTAAAGCATCATGAAGGGGATCCACATCTGCTCCATGCAGACTATCCAATGGTGTCCCAGTAGGCTCAGTACATAGTCCTCTTCAATTCTCCCTCTATACTCTGTCAGCCAGGTAATATCCTCACTTATGTTTCAGCATGGCTTTCAGCATGTCTGTAGGACATCTTGCCATGAATGGCAGCTCATCACCTGAAACTAAATTGCAGCAAGACGGAGCTGAATATATCTTTAGAGATATATCCCCATGTTAAGATTTTGTGATCACCCTGGAGAACTCAGATCACACCATCTGACAATGCAAGCAACTTAGGGTAGTTTTGGACAATCAGCTATTTTTCTCTCCTCATTGCTATTGCTAACCTGACTCATTCATGTAGGTTTTTCCTTTACAACATTAGGAGGATCCAATCATTTCTCTCCACATAGACCAGTCAGGTGCTTGTTCAGTCCCTTGTCATCTCAAGACTGGACTAGTGCAACTCACTCCTTGTAGGTCTTCCCCTGTATGCCATCAGAGCCCTGACACAGATCCAGAATGCTTGCCTGTAAAACCAAAAACAGACCGGCCCTCCCTACCTGAAGTCACATATCAAACCTTGCTCAGCACCATTTTATATTTTTGAGCACCGCTCGATTTGACTCACCACCCCTCAGTATACAAGGAAGATATGCATCACAACTACACAACTACTGGCACCAGGTGAACTTCCACTGGCCATCTGAATCGCTGGCTGTTTTCAAACTTCACACTAATGTCTTCAAAACATCAGACTAATAAAAAACTTCTTGTACTATTTTTTGGTACTTAACTCATTGTACTGCTCTCTTGCTGCTCTCTTACAGGGTTTTAGTTAGATAGTATTCTTAGGCCCTCATGTATTTGTACTGGCATTAGGATATGTTTTTGGTGGAAACTACAAAGCATTTCTGTAGGGACATCTGACAAATGCTGTAAATGTAACTATCAGTGAAATTTTTAAATGAATTCTAATTCACCAGTTCATTTGTGTTTTCTTGCTTAATAGGAGGGTACTGTAGTTGATATATCTTGGCACTTACAATTTTTTATACCCAACATAATTGCCTAATTCTTTGGAGTTCCACATATTTATCTGGTTAAAACCTACACTGTAAGACATTTCAGGTGGTTAAACTTAATAATGAAAGTTCACCTGCTGCCTTAAAATCGTGAGTAAACTCAGCTTGAAGATAACCTTTGTTTCAACTCAAAAAGTTATGTTTTACAAGTCAAACCAATGTATTACTTTAAGCTTAATTTTTTAAAACTTGAATTCAATATCCAAAACTTGTCAAGACAATTGGAGTTAAAGAGAAGAAATAAAACATTTACATAACTTAACGGGACTATCATGTTTTACAGTGTAGAACTTAGGGGACTGTAAAAGAAATTGTTACAGTAATTTTAGTATTATCACATGATGCATCTGTGATAAATTTACTTTGTCCCGTATTTAAACAAGACCTATGTACATGACTAAACAAAAATGCCTTTGTTAGTATTAGCAGCCAGGAAAAACTGGCAGAAAGAAACCCTTAATAATTACTAGTTATGTTTAATGTCTCAAAAAGCTCCCAAACCTATAGTATGTTCCAGCATTGAGCTCCTTGATCAGGAAGCCAGCTCCACAGGCACTGTGGCCAAGACAGTCCTGTTCAGCTACCCAAGATCACCATGGTGAACTCCCACTGGAATAACTCTTTTCCCAATGTTAAATGTCTGGCTTAGGATGCATGTAGCTATTATATAAATCTCCTTTCAGAACTTTGGTCTTTTTTCAGCTATGACCCCTTTCATCGGGAAAGAGAGAGGAGAACTTCTAAGCCAGAGTATCACATCTGCTAAAGTTCTAAAGACATGAATATTAAAAAAGAGACATCTTTACAGTATGATTGGTTATGATATTTCTATAATTTACCTGCTATTAGTGTTTTTCTTTGGTTTGATTTTAAACTGGAATAGCAGTGTGTATTAAAGTTAATCAAAGACTTCTGCCATATTGTTTTATTTGTTTGCCCAGTCTAGAGGTTACACCTGGTTTATGAAGTTGTACATGTACTTTTGCTTGATTGTCTGCTTAAGGCTATCATTTTAAGTTGTTGTCTTGACAAATGTCATTTTTGCTGTTTACATTATATCAGCATTTTAGATGAACTGAAAGAATGCATAGTGTTTAGGAATTTTCTTCTGATATGTCATGTCTTCTGTCCTAAAAGATCACAGGTCATTGCATATCTACAGATATTCCACAAAAATCTAAAGAAACTATAAAAACAATGGATAATGCAAGAGAGACAATTGGACAGGAGTTTTAACAGCCATATAATGATCTGCTCATGCCCTTCAACATCATCAAGGAAAAATATAGTATATCAGATCACTGTCAATTTCAATTTAACCAGCTTCAACAAGCCATAAAAAGTCAACATCGGAAAATTTCATAATTATAGTCCACCTCTCTATCAAAATATATTCAATAACAGTTTTCCATGACCTATAACTCAAAACTCATATACAGGCACGTCCATAAGTATTTGGACAGTGACACAATTTTTCACAATCATAATTTTCTGTACTCTGTACACTACCACAATGGATTTGAAATGAAGCAATCACTTTCAGCTTTAATCTAAGGGGTTTAACAAATATATTGCATTAACTGTTTAAGAATTACAGCCAGAGCCCCTCCATTTTCACAGGCTCAAAAGTAATTGGACAATTGACTGATAAGCAGTTTCATGGCCAGGTGTGGCCTGTTTCCTTGTTATTTGAGGGGGGAAACATGACAAATTAAGGAGATAAAAGGTCTGGAATTGATTCCAAGCATTGAATTCGCATCTGGTAGCTGTCCATGGGAAGTCTCAATATGCGGTCCAAAGTGGTGTCGATGCAAGTGAAGGAGGCCATCATCAGACTGAAAAAACAAAACAGACCTATCAGAGAGCAGAAACTTTAGGCGTGGCCAAATCAACCATTTGATACATTCTTAAAAAGAAAGATTGCACTGGCAAATTTAGCAACACCAAAAGGCCTGGAAGACCACAGAAGACAACTAAAGTGGATGATCACAGAATTCTTTCCTTGTTGAAGAAAAACCCCTTCACAACATCTAGCCAAGTCACTCTGGAGGAGGTCAGCGTATCATTGTCAAAGTCTACAATCAAGAGACGCCTTCAAGAAGATAAATACAGACGGTTTACCTCAAGATGCAAACCACTGGTAACACTCAAGAACAGAAAGGCCAGATTAGACTTTGCTAAAAAAAAAAAAAAAAAAAAAAAAAATAGAACCCTGATGAGTTGTGATGCAAGATTAACTTGTACCTGAATGATGGGAAGAGAAGAGTATGGGAAAAGAAAGGAAAGGCTCATGATCCAAAGCATTGCAAACGTTATGGCAATGTATGGCTGCCAGTGGAACTGGGTCGCTGGTGTTTATTGATGATGTGACTGCTAATAGAAGTAGCAGGCTGAATTCTGAAGTGTATAGTGCTATAATTTCTGCTCAGATTCAGTCGAATGCTACAGAACTGACAGGATGATGCTTCACAGTACAGATGGATAATGACCCAGAACTTACCATGGAAGCAACCCAAGAGCTTCTTAAGGGTAAGAAATTAAATGTTCCTAAATGTCTGATGACCTCAACCCAGTTGAGCATGGTTTTCACTTACTGAAGACAAAACTGAAGGCAAAAGGACCCACAAACAGGCAGCAGCTGAAGGCAGCTGCATTGAAGGCCTGGCAAAGCGTCTCAAGGGAGGCAACTAAGCATTTGATGATGTCCATGGGTTTCAGACTTCAGGCAGTCATTGACAGAAAAGGATTTGCATCCAAGTATTAAAAATAATCCTAATGTTTATGATTATGTTAGTTTGTCCAATGACTTTTCAGCCTGTGAAAATGGAGGGACTCTGTAAAAATGACTGTAGTTCCTAACCAGTTAATGCAATATTTTTTGATAAACCCCTTGAATTAAAGCTGAAAGTCTACACTTCAATCATATCTTGATTGCTTCAATTCAAAATTATGAAAATTGTGTCACTGTCCAAATACTTTTGGACCTGACTGTAGAGAAGTAGAGAAGAGAATAGAAATCTTTTCTTTTTTCTTTTTCTTTTTAAAATTTTTTTTTTATATATTTGCACTTATTCATAAATAATAAACGCTAAATTAAATGTTTATTAATGTTTCAACTGCCAATTTATACATTAAAAATATGTATGGATTTGGTGTGACCATATTTTGCACCACTATGAGGCAATACACCATAGAGAAATATTCAACAATTAAAGTATTTTCAGTTTTGAAATGAAGTCGAGAATGAGTGGTGAGACCAGGGATATAATGTTATTTAAATAATGTTTAAACTTTGACCTGGGTGCAGGGAAAGAATGTCCCGATAGTTGGGACCAGCACTGGTGGTATAAGTTTTTGTTTTTTTTGCCCACAGTCTCCATGTGTCTAGTCGCTGCAGAAGTGTGCACCCAGAGTTTGGCAGTGACTGCAGCACATAAGGCTTGTTTGGAGCCTTATCAGACATGCTAGCCTGCTGAATATCTCTGTTCTTAGAAGAATGGAGTAACTAAAAAGATGGTAATGGTATGTTTTTTTGTTTTGTTTATTTTTATTTTTATTTTTTAAAAATTTTATTTATTTATTTATTTATTTATTTATTTTTAAATCTGAGCTTATATTAAGTCACAATGGGTGAATTTGAGCTCAGTGTTCTCACTGCTACATGACATATGGGTTAGATGGATCAGGGTGCCTCAGAAGTGCAGCTGTGGGAAAACAGCTCATCAAATTCCACAAGGTCTGAGCCACAGTTGCTGATCATAAAGGCTTTCATAAACTGCTTTTGAGTCATTATTTCGCAATGAATCACCAGTACCAGGCCTCTGGAAGCTCTGTAGATAGTCTTAAGTTCTACCCCTCCAGTATTATTATCTACAGTACTTGGAATGGCTGGAATAAATGACTTGAATGGAATAAATACATTTTTGTAACCACTCAAGCTTTCTGCAGCTGTTGTAGGGATGTTGATCATAACGGTAAGGGTAGCAGTAGCTCACTGTGATTCTATGGAAATATTGGCAGTTTGTGCAGAGGTTTAAAGCCCCATATTTTTATATACAATACAATAATTATAAACAATAGAAGCTGGAAAAGTAAATGATCTGATAAACTGCATTTCCTCTGTGATGTACTCCTAATGTATGCTGCATCAACATAAAAAACAAAACAAAACAAAACAAAACAAAACAAAACAAAACCGCAAACCTAACCAAGAGCTGCCAAGTCTGTAAAGGAAGAATGAAAACCATTCATCCAGAAGATATTCCCTCATTTGATGTTTTGCTAATGGTATTGGAGAGTGATGTCTAACATCTGTCAGTCCAAAATCTCCCATAGGCCTTGAATTGGGTTGAGATCTGATGACTGGCAAGGCCTTTGTATATGATTTACATCATTTCATCCTTGAATAGACCACTCCTATCAGGATGAAGATGTTTCATCATAGGTTAAAGGTGATTAGTCACATTTACTTTTTATTGATTTGCAGTGACTTTTTCCTCTAAGAGGACAAGTAGACCCAATCCATACCAGCAAACTGCCCTTATAGTATTACAGAGACACCAACGTTCCCCTTTAATTTGTATTTGTATTTTGTTCAATTTGTTCCTGCTATTGCTACTCCTGTTGTTGATTCATCAGGTTGATAATTGACTTATGCTAATATAACACTTTGCCAGGGTCAGATGGACAGTCTTGGATTATTGCTATTATTTAATAACACTGAATGGCAAACAGGAGTATAATATTCTAGTGGTGCAGTAGGTACAGACATGGGTGAGTGACAGATACAGTCTGATGGTTTTTTCTTTTTAGTAGATGAAGAGTAACTTTCTCAATTTTGGTCCTCAACCAAAGTGGAACTGAGGAAGTACTACTTCCACTCCTGTACTCATTGATAAAATGTTTCTTCTTCTTCTTTAATAATTTATTCATTTTTTCATTGGAGAACTCCCAATGGTACCCAGTGAGATTTGCATCGTGATTTATTTGTCATATATCCTTTATATCACTAAATTCTTTATACATCTCCAGTGGCATCATGCATCTTTCATGACTTCCTCAACCGTGTTCGCAGCCGGATCCAAACACATTTTACACATCATGGTGCTGCCCTACCTCACTTATTTCACCTTGAGTGTGTGGGAGAGATGAAAAATGCAAAAGGAAGTGTTAATTTCTTTCCTTACCACTCAGTAAACAGTCAGGGGTGATTCCTTTACATGTCTCTGTTCTTTAGCAAGTGCCACAGAAAAGAAGGATGGACAAGGAGGCACAAAAAAGAAAGAAAAAGAACTGTAAATAAAATGAGCACCAGCTCAATTTTTTAAATGGCAATTGTGAATTTCCAGACAGGAAAAGGAATAAAAAGCATCAGCACATAATTCACAAAGAGAAGGGACATTTTCACACTTCATACTTTTACTTTTATTTTCAAAGACTTTTCTTCCAGTTAAATTTGGGATACTGTCAGACAATCAAAAGAAATCTTCTCGGATAAAGTTATTGAATGGTGAATGTTACAGTGCTTTGAACTTAGGTCACAGAGGATTAAGCCATAAGCAGGAACTGAGGGATTTAGATAAACATGTTTGTAATGGTATATATTTAATATCCAACCATTGCCAAAGTCTTTTCCCACTCTTTTTCTATGTTCATGCTTGCGAGGGTAGGAAATAGCATTCCTGGGTGACTCTCCAATATTGCTCCTTCTTTTTTTTTGTTGACATACCATCAGTCTCTAAAAATGTTCCAGTAATTTTAATTTCACTGACATAGGCACAAGCTAAGGCAGTACATATGTGCTGCAATGTGCACAAGATGCAGCTTTTCTTCAGATTTGATCAGGGGCTCACTGAGACAGATTGCAGTGCCGGAATGTGCCATTGAGCCTTACAAAGCCCATCTGTTTGAGCGACCCAGTGGAGGGGGGAAAGGAGCGGGCGGTGGGCAGGATGATGGAGTGCCTATTAAAAATAAAGCAGGCTGTGGTGGTGCACCTTACTGGGCTGTTATTCGGGTTTGGAGATGGGGCTATACTATCAGCATTCACTCCCTGCTCTTTCACCTTTTTCTTTTTCTTTGTTCATTTAAGCCCTATCCATTTTTCCTCTTTCTTTTTTATCATGGTGTGATTGCACAGATGCTTTTTTTCCCCTTTTCACTGGAGCCCCTTTAGAGTGGATGAAAGAGTCATATCACAGGTTTAAATATGAGCCTTTGTGTGTGAGTGTGTGTGTGTGTGTGTGTGTGTGTGTGTGTGTGTGTGTGTGTGTGTGTGTGTGTGTGTGTGTTAGTTGCTTTGGAATTTTACCACTCACACATTGTGCTCAGCACATGTGAATTGGTGCTGTGTGATCCTGATGCTAATTCCACCTCTTCTCCAGCAAAGCTTCAGTGCCTTTCAGCTCGGTGACAGCTTGATAACTAGACTCGGCAGAGGTGTCTCTGCTACATTTCCCATTTGCCGTCTAATTCACACATCAGAAACATATACTCACAAAAGTGAGACTTTAACAGAGTAAAGACATCACCAGTGTGGATTCACAAGCAGCACACATTAAGGAGAGAGAGCGAGTGCTAGGTGAGGTAGGTAGATGTGATTAGTGAGAGAGATAAGAAGTGAGAGAGCTCCTCTGTCGTAGAACTGCATGCTGGGCAGAAACAGGGCTTGACTGGAAAGTCGTGTTGTGTTATTTTTAATTCATGCACTACCACCTGGCAAATGTGATTTTTAGATCTTCCAACTCTTCCAAACTGAAAGCAAAAGCATTAAAATAGTTGATGCTGGCTGCATTAATAGCCATTGGCCATAGGATTTTCTGTAAAAACAAAAAAATGTCACTGAATGGTTTGAGGAGAATGAAATTCACAAGCTATTGGGAAAAAACCCCAAAACAGTACAAACAGTTATTTAAACCATTTTCCTGTAGAGTGCATTGTTCTTGCTGTCCTCATTTCCCATTTCTGCTGTAAAAGTTGGTATAAAAATAAATTTAAAAAAGCATTCTAGATAAATAAGTTTTAGTTGCTCTGTTAATTCATGTGATGTTACCTCCTTTACACTTTTACACTCTTTAATGAAGGGCTCAACTAAAGGTTCGGAGTATTAAGCATGTCAGTGTCAGTTTGAGTGATCCTATCAAATTAGACTTTCGTGAAAACATAATAAATAAAATAATAGGCTTTATTTTTTAAAATATCCGTAGTGTAGTCTGCATCAAATTGAAATAAATCAAATGTCACTTTAATAGGTGCTCTATGACATCAATTGGCAGGTTCTGGATGGCTTACTGGGCTTAGATCAGAGATGTCAGAGAATCTAATCATCAGGGCCAAATTAAAGATTTTAATATTGATAGAGCACATAGGCACCATCCCTTTACCTCACTATTTTGGTTTGACACAAGTGAATTTCAGTACATTATTCCTGGATGAATGGGGGTAACGAATCGATCTATTTAACTAAGATGTAGCATTATCTTGATCAAGGCATATTAAGCAATATCCGAGCCCTGTGGGATAAAGTTATTAGCCTAAGCAATTAAAAACCAATCTAAGTTTGATCAACGTGCCTCAGCCCTTAATGAGAATAAGAAATAGGATTAAAGATACTACAGCTTTTTAGGAACAAAAGACACAGCTCTTTTTTAACAAGGACATGCTATCAGATTTGTTTTTTGAAGAGAGTAAAAGTGGTTACAGAGATTAAACACATACACAAGAATTTTTCCAGCATTAAACATCTTTTTTGATGAGCCTTTTTTGGATTTGTTTAATCAAATATAAAAAGTGTGTTTTTATGTTATCCAGTCATATGGAAGACATGTTCAGTTCAATAGTGTAACAAAAACAGCAAGGTTGATATGGGTATTTACCAATAAAAGGCTGAGGTTTAGTGTCAAATAGTTATAAGAGGATTAGAGGACTTTAGTCACTGCTCTGACAGGGTTCAAGGCTCTTGGCTTTGGGTCTAATTGTCATTGGTCCTCTTTCACAAGCTAAAATCCCTCTGTTCCTTGGAGCAGCTCAGCACTCAGCTAAATGTGCTAAAAGGATGCCCTTTTGTAAGATTCAGATTGCTTATGCATTATTTGACCTTTGACCTGTGTTTTCAAGTATCATCTCACTGTGATTGTTTGAAGGTTTGTATGTACATGGGGTGGAGTTTGAGTAAGAGGCGTGTCTCAGTTATGAGTGATTCTCACCTTAGGCTTTAGTCCATTTTTCTTGCACAATATTGGCTCAAGCGAGGAGCAGTATACGTAAAGTCCAAAGCTGCTGTCTGAGAGTTTGACGTAACCACAATGTTTCACACCATAAATTCATGTTTTGGGCTGTAAATACAGCTAAAAACTATGGAATGCCATTTGAGGCCAATGTAAATACTTAAATATGAAACTATTAATTAAATAATAGTATTGTTCATTTAAAGCCCCCGGAAAGAAAGAAACAGCATCCTAATCAGATGTGTTGCTTATCTCATGGACTGAATTTTGTATGGATAAAATTACACTAAACAAAATTATAAATGCAACACTTTTTTTTTTGCCCCCATTTTTCATGAGCTGAACTGCCAATATCCAGCAACTTCACACAGCCACTGAAGAGAAGTGGACCAACATTCCACAGGCCACAATTAACAACCTGATCAACTTCTATGCGAGGGAGATGTGTTGCACTGCGTGAGGCAAATGGTGGTCACACCAGATACTGACTGGTTTTTGGACCCCCCCGGACCCCCCCAATACAGTAAAACTGCACATTTTAGAGTGGCCTTTTATTGTGGCCAGCCTAAGGCACACCTGTGCAATAATCATGCTGTCTAATCAGCATCTTGATATGCTACACCTGTGAGGTGGATGGATTATCTCGGCAAAAGAGGAGTGCTCACTAACACAGATTTAGACAGATCCGTGAACAATATTTGAGAGAAATAGGCCTTTTGTGTACATAGAAAAAGTCTTAGATCTTTGAGTTCAGCTCATGAAATATGGGGGCAAAAACAAAAGTGTTGCGTTTATAATTTTGTTCAGTGTATGAACACTTAAAGTAAGTTCTAAGCATAGCAGATGAATGCTACGCCAGCTTGTCCTTCAGACCATCGGCATGTCTTCTTTACAGGAGAGCACATTTAATTAACAAAAAAAAACCAACCTTAATTATTTCAAAATTTCAAATCAACACAAATTAAATGTGTAATAAAATGGGCCATCATTCTACACTTAAATTATGATTTCATAAACTTGATTTACTATCTTGTAGATTCACAAAGTTGTGTGCACGAGTAACGGTTGGAGCATGTAAAGAAAAAGCTAAATAATAGGCTGTGCTGAATCAAGTGCTAATATACAGTATATGCTACTGAATAATGAGGGTGGAAACCATGTTAACAACATGGTTAACACAATTACAGTGATTAATGTGATAAGTACAACTAGGACTATTCATGCAGCAGTATATTGGAAATATACTATACTAGACTATAATAGTAGATGTTTATTTCAATGCTTGCCATTTTCTCATATATAATCTTTTTAATTTTTAATTTTGAAATTACCTCTTGTTTTTATGTTACATTTGACGTCAAAGGAAAAATAATGCTATTTCCTTCTTCAGTCTGCATTTTCTATCCCTTATTTTTTTTAAGGCTAAACAGCAAGTGCTTGTGGTTAAAGTTGTTGCTCTAGGTGCAATTGAAAAACCCTATCTCGGATGCTTTTACTCAAGAAAAATCTGGCAATCTCTGAGGTGTGATGTACGTTCAGGTAGTTTGCATAATCTGAGTAGGGAGCCCAGAAATTCAATTTAAGCATGAGCTTAGTCCATCTCTGAACATGAGTAAATGTTCTCTCAAAAATATTGACATTCAATTTGGGCCATATTTAGTGTTGGTGACTAAAGTCCAAAAGTTATATCACATCTTATGTGTATGCATTTCAATTTGGTCTATGCGTAAAGAGAAAGTCTGATAGAGGGTGATGCAAACAGAATAAACAGTGACATCACTCTCCATGTCTGTGTGTTTGGCTGGCACTCTTCTGATCAGGCCTATTTCATCTTATTGCTCCATTTTCGGAATAGTAGTTGATGGAAATGATTTGATTTGTATTTGATTTGTATTTTATTTTGTTGACTTTTCATTTTTGCTCAAAATTGGCCAAACATTTGGAGGAAACATCCTCCTTATGAGCCACACAGTACAGCACATTTGCAAGGATGTTAAGATGTTTGCGCTCCTTTTAGCAGGAGTCACACTAGCGGTGAAGGAGGAGGCAAGGTGGCTGGAGATGGCAGATTTTTCACCTGAAGGCAAATGCAAGCAGAGGAAGCTGTGAGTTCAGTAGGGAGCCTCACCAATTCAGGAAGCACATCTCCTCCGTTATTCATTATTCATCCTGCCTCAGAATTAGCTGCTATAATTCACACATCTGAAGATTTGTTGTGCTCTAAAAGAATATGCAAATTCTTCCAGTTATGTATTTATTTCCAAGTTAAATGTGCTCAATTGGTGTTTATTTATTCAATTTGTTAAGTCTGTAGGGAGAGTAAAGGATTCTGTGTATTGTGAGCTCTAATCGTCCTAAATGGGATGTCTGGAGCTACTGGAATTTGTGGAATGATGTGTGCTTAACTGTGAATGCCTGAACATGGTTACAAAGACAGCATAAAAATACTGTCATATTTGACCTACTTGTGTTAATGCTATGCAAAGAAAGGCTTTTTGAAAACATTCTCAAAACATATTGACTTTGTAAGTTAGAGAACAACTTCTTTGTGGTTTTGATGTGATCCACTTTTATCAGTGCGCTGATGCATTTAAAAAAAACGACAACGACAACTCAAAAACAATTAAATTTTTTATTGTTTCCCATCGCTGCTGTAATGCTTTTCTCACACAATATCAGATGTGGGCAATTCAATTCAAATATGAAAATGTCATTTTAAGTGTAATTTCCTTTTAATGCAGGCCATTTAGTTTTGGCTTTATAATACTCTCTAGCACTACTACTCTGTATAAAGCTCTGTGTGTTATCAACAGAGAACAAGAAGTGTAAAGCAAAAGGAAGAGCATCTGTTTCAGATGGAGGCTGGCACATGGCCTGCTCGGCATGCACAACGTGTATGTACTGAAACCCCAACATAAACCTACACATAACACTTATAATCACACATCCATACACACACACCTACTGTACACACACACCCACACATACTTCTATCTCTTTTCCTTTTTATAAGACTCTAGATATTTCAACATATTTCATTTATGACATAATCCTCCATTTTCCTCAGTGCCCATAAAATGTCTCATAATGATAGTAGCTGATGAAATGGCTCAGGCAACTTTAATTTGAAGACATATTTTGTGAAGAAATTTCTCAGAACGGCATTATACTCTTTATACTTTCCCACTATAAACACGAAGCAAGAAACATAAATGTATTTGTACAAACAAGGAACAGCTAGCCTGCTAATCTGAAATCTTTGTATACACTTATTTCATTGCCACATGACTACTGTATAAACACACCTCCTCCTTCTCCAATGTTACTATAAGTACCACACCTTTGGACTAAATGATACTTTCTTTGAATAGCTTTCTTTGTCTTTGTGCTCCAAAGACAGTTTTTCTGCCTGGATGGTTACAGAAGATTGTAGTTGTGTTCTTATCAAGGCATCGTTTATTTTAATACATTTTAATTTGATGAAATAGCAATTTAGTTCCCATATTTATGATCTTCTTTGATATTCAAGATGTCTGGCAGCCATCTAGATTTCTTTCTAGATATAACGAGAAGTTAATGCAAAATAGCCGACTTCTTGTAGTCAAAGCTATCTATCTTCCATAAATCTTAGGACTGTTAGGAGTGTGTTCTATTGTACATTCTGGGATTTAGACAGTGAATGGCATTTTAAATGATAGACTGGAGTACGCCCAGTCATCTTTTCATCCTTCATGGACATCCTTTGTCATTCTTACTGCATGAGCAAGTTTTTCATTTTGGCCCATTGTGCAAGAACACATTACTGTATTCAACTTGTTTTGACAAATTTGATATGAGAGCTGCTAGGATTTAAACTCTATCTACTGTATATCTTTACAAATGTGTAGGTGAACCTCTGAGACATGATCATTAATTCATACTAATTTACTGTTTTTCTAAACCTTTATAAAGGTCTTATACTGTTTATTAAATGAAAGTTATAATCAAGGTGTGAGGTTTATGAAAGATGTATCTTGTTAACTGTTGCCTACAGGCTTGGCTCATGCAGGCTTGCCTTTGATTGGGGTGCATGTGTGTGTTTATTAGCTTTAGCAGCCCCCCATGTGTTGACTTGGATGAGAAATCAGTTGCTAAAGGGCTATTGGTTCAATCCTCTGCTCTCCACTTATACAACATTTTTGTTTGTTTGTTTGTTTTGTTTTGATTTGGTGTTTTCTTTGCAAAGGTGAACTAACTGCTACACCTGGAGACTTTGAGGTTACACAGGGGAAATGAAGGTCAGAGTTTGAGGATTTTTTTGGGGAATGAATCATCTCTCTTTTTGGGAGATTTTGGCAGGTTTGCTTGTTTCTAATAAACTAATTTTGTTATAATAAATCTCTCCTTGGGGGAAGTTTGCCTATTCCTGAGAACTTTGTTTTTTCATTAATTAAAAGTTTTGTGTGTGGTGCTAACTTGAAGAAATTATCACCTTTCTGGCTCTGCAGTAAAACTCTTCTCAAGGATTTGTAATCCTGGTCCATTCTCAAACAGGCTGTCTCTCTCTTTATTCTCTCCTCATTGACTTGACATATGTGGTTGTGATTGTTTCAAAAACTCCAAAGACAAAAGAGAAGCTGCCATTGTTCCATCCTGGAAATAAGTGTGAGGGACAAAAAGAAAAAGGCTCATTTCAAGAGAGAAAACTTTATGAAGATGAAACAACAATTGAAACTCAGTCCGTTGTCAGCTGAAACAAAAGAGGCGTTCAGTGCCCACTGTCGAGCCATGCGACTTTGATTGTGCTGAACGACAGCTGTGTGTGTGTGTGTGTGTGTGTGTGTGTGTGTTTGTGTGTGCGTGTGTGTGTGTGTGTGCGTGTGCGTGTGTTTATAGAGACAGAAGAATCGTCTTGCTATATCTTGACTTATGCATTTGGAGGATAAAGGCCTGTTATCTTCAGTCACCTTCATCTGTGTCAAACACATAAATAGGCTTTTAGAATACTTTTACTTTTAGAATAACCTTGAACCAGTGTTTTTCAGAGGAAATGCCACACAGCCAGTGCCATGTTGGCAAGAAATGACAGTGTTCTTTCTTTCCGCTTCTTTCCCGACTAAGTTTTCAGTTTATATACAGGTGCGTCTAAAAAAATTAGAATATTGTGGAAAACTTCATTTGTTTCTGTAATTTAATTTAAAAAGTGGAACTTTCATATATTCTAGATTCATTACACATAAAGTGAAATATTTCAAGCCCTTTTTTATTTTAATCTTGATGATTACGGCTTACAGCTCATGGGCATTAAAAATCCAGTATCTCAAAATACTAGAATAAAGAATTTTAAAGAAGAAGTAGAATAAAGAATAAAGAAGAAGGACATACCTTCAGGTTGCGCTTTGTCTGAAGAGACACCAAACACGTCTACAGTGTGGCATTGAGGCGCAGCATCTCGTTCCCGCTTTTTCAGAGAACAGGGTTACAGTAAAGTAACCCGAGACATTCCCTGTCAAAAGCTACTCTCGATGCTGCATATCAAATGCTAATGGGAATGAGAATACCAACGCCGCCGCACTGGAAGTGTCTGGACCCCCAAGGTTGTGTAGTGTGTGCACACAAACATTGAAAAGGGTCTCAGACATATCTAAGGGATGTTGACTCAAGGACATGTGAGCCCGGAGTAGCATGGACATCCAAACTATAGAATCTGACAAATGTGTGCGGTGAGGACCAACCTGCCGCATCACACACTTGCTGCAGGGGGACACCTCTTGCCAAAGCCATAGAAGATGCAACCCCCCTGGTTGAATGCAAAGCCATAGAAGATGCAACCCCCCTGGTTGAATGGGCCCTAACTCCTAGCGGTGAAGCTTGACCACGCGCCTCGTAGGCTTGGGCAATGGCATCCCTCACCCAATGTTACATAGTTTGCTTAGTGGCAGCCGCCCCCTGGTTGCTGTCCCCATAGCATATGAAAAGCTGCTCTGACTTACACTACTGGCTGGTGCAGTTGACGTAAATCTGAAGAGCATATACTGGACACAGTAAGTGAAGTCTTTCCTGCTCCGTCATCATGAAAGGACAGAAGGCTTGAAGAACGACCGGATGTATGGTCGAGAATGGAACTTTCGGAAGATAATTAGGGTGAGGATGCAAAATAGCTTTGACCAGCCCAGGGGCAAAGTCTAGGCAGGACTGCGAGACTGACAGAGCCTGCAAATCCCCAGTTCAGAGAAGTAATAGCCATTAGAAAAACCATCTTTAGGGTCAGAAACCTGACAGGTGCTGACTCTAGTGGTTCAAAAGGGGTGTCAACTAGACCCTCGAGCACTATAGCTAAGTCCCATGAAGGGACTGTCACTCTAGTGGGCGGCCTCAACCGCTTGGCTCCACGAATGAAGCGGGCGACTAAAAGGTGCTTTCCCACAGAAACCCCATCAATCAGAGCAAGGCAAGCCAAAATGGCGGCCACATAGACTATGAGAGTACCAGGACATGTGCCTGAGGACAATTTCCCTTGCAGGAACTCCAGCACTGAAACAACTTGGCAGTGAACTGGGTCTACATGGTGCTCCATACACCAACTTTCGAAAATGTGCCATTTGAAGGCATAACTTCTTCTAGTGGCAGGAGCCCTGGCACTTAGAATAGTCTCTACTACATCAGCTGGAAACTCAGCATCTCTTAGTTGGTCCCCCTCAGAGGCCAGACATGAAGGTTCCAGAGCTCGGGCCGGGGATGAAATACTGTCCCCTGTGCCTGAGATAGGAGATCTCTCCTGACCGGAATCGCCCATGGTGAGCCATCGAGGAGGGATATTAGATCTGAGAACCATACTCTGGTCAGCCAATGGGGCACTATCAATAAGAGGCGAGACCCCTGTTGACGGACCTTGGCCAGGACCCCCGGGAGCAGAGCGATCGGGGGAAATGCGTAAAGACCCCGTCTGGGCCACGTATGGGCCATGGCATACAGACCCAGGGGAGCTGGAGGAGTCAGAGAGAAGTAGAGGGAACATTGTCCAACATTGTCAGAGAGAAGTAGAGGTCCACCTCTGCTTTGTAAAATCTTTCCCAGATTTGACTGACTACTTCAGGGTGGAGTTTCCATTCCCCGTGTGTCACAGCTTGTCTGGACAGCAAGTCTGCTCCCACATTCATATGCCCGGGGATGTACATCGCCCTGAGGGACAGGAACTTGTCCTGTGCCCACAGCAGAACCTGCTGCGCTAGCCTGTTCATGCAGCGTGAATGCAGTCCACCCAGGTGATTTATGTAAGAGACTACTGCCGTGTTGTCCACCCGCACTAGGACATGGTAGCCTCTTAACTGCTGGAGGAAGCATTTCAGGGCCCGAAATAGAGCCATCATTTCGAGGCAATTGATGTGCCAGTCGAGAAGATGATCTCTCCAGATCCCTTGGGCTGGACGGCCATCCAAGACCGCACCCCAACCTGTAAGGGAAGCATCTGTTGTTAGCATCTTGCGACGACAAAACGGACCTAGAGTGGGACCCAAAGTCAGAAACCAGGGTCTGAACCACATAGAAAGGGTACGAAGCCCCTGGCGCATAACCTTTATTTGCCTCTGGGGATTGGCCCTTGGATGACATCTCCTGGCTCTGAGCCACAACTGAAATGATCTCATGTGCAGGAGGCCCAAGGGTATCACCGTGGATGCAGCTGCCATGAGACCTAGAACCTTCTGAACGTAATGAACAGTAATTCTCTGGCCTAGCTTGATTTAGAATGGATTCGATGCGTGCAGGAGACAGCTGTGCCTGCATCATGATTTAATCCCATACAACCCCCCAAATATCCTCTGAGCAGGAGAGAGAATGCTCATCTTGGTGCTGAGTCTCAATCCCAGAGATTCGAGATGAGCTAGGATGACATCCCGATGTCGAAGCACCAGCTCTTGAGACTGAGCCAGAATCAGCCAGTCGTCTATGTAATTTAAAATGCGGATGCCCTGGAGTCACAGAGGAGCCAGTGCTGCATCCATGCATTTCGTGTATGTGCGAGGTGACAAAGCTAGGCCGAATGGAAGAACCCGATACTGGTTCTCTCTGAACAAGCCTTGCCCCCAAAAGCGAACCTCAAGAACTTCCTGTGTTGTGGCAAGATTTCTACGTGAAAATATGCATCCTTGAGATCGATTGTCAGGAACCAGTCCCATGATTGGATCTGAGACACAATCATCTTAATCGTCAACATCTTGAACTTGTATGTTCTGAGGTAGCGGTTCAACCCGCGAAGATCTAAAATTGGACGCAACCCCCCATCTTTCTTGGGAACCAGAAAATAGTGGCTGTAATAGCCTGACTCTCTGTCTGGCAAGGGAACACGTTCTATGGCCCCTTTGTCCAGCAGAGCTTGCAATTCCTGTGTCAACAAATGCACTCGTTCCAGTTTCATGGAAGTGGAGACCACATTGAAACACGGAGGCCGATATGCAAACTGAATCCTGCAGCCTTTCTCTACAGTCCTTTCTACCCTTGGAGAGATATTTGGCAGTAGCTTCCACGCTGCCAGCTTCTCTGAAAGGGGCACTAGTCTTGACGCTTCACTTTAATGGGGGGATGTTAGATGTCTGGTGTGCTGAAACATGGCAGGAGGCAACCGAACACCTAAAATTTGCTGGAACCCGCTGTTCCCCGAAACACCAGTGGCAGCGGAGATTGTATAGCGGCCCCCTGAGGGTGCCAGGAAGGAGCCTCTACTTTCTGTTGGAACTTCTCACGCTCCTCCCCGGGGGGGCACACCCCCACGGTCCCGGGCACTTGACCCTCAGGACTTCTTCTTGGATGAAATAATCGTCCTCAGATCCAACCTCTTGCTGGGTTGCTGAGCTCGGCGAGCCGGTCCCCAGTCCCTACGAGGGGGCACACGGCTAGCCACTCTCTGCTTCTGCGAATCTCATCGCAGAGAGACCAGATTGGGTCGGGGCTGGGTGGCCGACAACCCTGACACCTGAGCATGGCGGGGAAGAAACTTAGCAAAAGCTTCTGTGTGTCTCTTGGCCTCCCTGAACTTAGTGACGACCGTGTTCATGGAGTCGCCAAATAGGCCAGAAGGCGATACGGGGGCATCAAGGAGGAATGTTTTGTCCCTATCTTTGAGGCTGAGCCACAGGTATGTATCTCTCTGTGGCAACCAATGCAGCCATAGAATGGCCAATGGCACGGGCCGTCTGCTCGGTTGCACGAAGAGATAGATCCGTGGCTCAGCGCAGCTCTGAAAACGCCTCCTCACTAATACTCCTACCCGTGCTCAGGTCTTTCAGCAGGTCATCCTGGTACGCCTGCAGAACCGCCATGGTGTGCAGGGCAGCGAAATGCCTTCCCTACCAGCGACGATGTTACTCTGCAAGGCTTGGTGGGGAGGGTTGGTTTCTTAAGCGACGATGAACTCCCAGGGGAGAGATAGCCCGTGAGCGTCTCCTCAACCTGAGGCATTGTCACATACCCGTGTGCCTTAGCGCCCATGATAGTCGAATAGATTGATGTCGTGGGTACAAAGATACGTGAGGAGTAAGGCTTACTCCATGAATGGGATAACTCCTCATGGAGGTCTGGGAAAAAGGGGAGAGATTGATGTTGGGATCTCTCCCCTTGGCCACCCGACAAAAATCTGTCGTCTAATTTGGAGTGCCTGGGGTTCTCTTGCTCCTGTGGCCAGTCTAACTTAAGCCTGGCCACCGCGTTAGTCACTACCTCGAGTAACTCCCCAAATGCTTTGTCATCGCGCAAGGAGCGCTCAGAGGCGGTGCCCTTGGTCTCCATGTTGCCGGAGGCGAGAGAACCCGTGTCCTCGTATCGCTCTGAAGAAGCGCGGGGGCGCACTTCAGCAGTGGGGGCGGGGACTCGCGGGGACACGATCTGGGGAGAGCGCGCAAGTGAAGCTCATCTCTCAGCCAGCTCGACGCGCGAGCCCCATGATCTTAATGAGGACGCCGAGGCTCGAAAGAAAGCAAGCCTCGAGCGGAGCACTCTGATGGGAAGTAACTCACTGTGCTCACACTCAGCATCCTCAAGAGCAGCAATAGCATGCTCTTCCACGAGGCACTCCAAACAATAATCATGCGGATCATTATCCGGGATAACTTGTGCACACGGTGGCACGCATTGCCTAACCGAAGCACTAGCCATGATATAATTTCTCCTTTTTTTGTTTTCTTTTTCCACCAACACAGAGGAGACAACACACACACACAAAGCGGTCTCGAAAACAAAGAAACCTGAAGTTATGTCTGTTTCACGTCTATTTATAACCTGCAGGTGCACATAATCAATGACGTAACGCACCAAGGTTATTTAAGCCAATTCTTGGCGTGTTTGACACACATGCTTCACAACCGGTCGAACAAAGAATGTTTTCATTAGCGTTTGATTCGCAACATCGAGAGTAGCTTTTGATAGGGAACCTAGTGTCAAGCCACTCCTGAACCAGAGACAACATCAGAAGCGTCTTACCTGGGCTAAGGAGAAAAAGGACTGAACCGTTGGCCAGTCCTCTTTTCAGATGATAGTAAATTTAGCATTTCATTTGGAAATCAAGGTCCCAGAGTCTGGAGGAAGAGTGGAGAGGCACAGAATCCAAGTTGCTTGAAGTCCAGTGTGAAGTTTCCACAGTCAGTGATGATTTGGGGTGCCATGTCATCTGCTGGTGTTGGTCCACTGTGTTTTCTCAAGTCAAGAGTCAATGCAGCCATCTACCAGGAGATTTTAGAGCACTTCATGCTTCCATCTGCTGACAAGCTTTATGGAGATGCTGATTTCCTTTTCCAGCAGTACTTGGCACCTGCCCACAGTGCCAAAACTACTAGTAACTGGTTTGCTGACCATGGTATTACTGTGCTTGATTGGCCAGCCAACTCGCCTGACCAGAACCACATAGAGAATCTATGGGGTATTGTCAAGAGGAAGATGAGAGACACCAGACCCAACAATACAGGCAAGCTGAAGGCCGCTATCAAAGCAACCTGGGCTTCCATAACACCTCAGCAGTGCCTCCATGCCACGCCGCATTGATGTAGTAATTTGTGCAAAAGGAGCCCTGACCAAGTATTGAGTGCATAAATTAACATACTTTTCAGAAGGTCAACATTTCTGTATTATAATTCTTTATTCTAATATTTTGAGAGATGTATATATATATATATATATATATATATATATATATATATATATATATATATATATATATATATATATATATATATATATATATATATATATATATATATATATATATATATATACAGTATCTCACAAAAGTGAGTACACCCCTCACATTTTTGTAAATATTTTCTTATATCTTTTCATGGGGCAACACTGACAAAATGACACTTTGCTACAATGTAAAGTAGTGAGTGTACAGTGTTAAAGTAAAGTAGTGAGTGTTATACAAGCTGTATAACAGTGTAAATTTGCTGTCCCCTCAAAATAACTCAACACACAGCCATTAATGTCTAAACCGCTGGCAACAAAAGTGAGTACACCCCTAAGTGAAAATGTCCAAATTGGGCCCAATTAGCCATTTTCCCTCCCCGGTGTCATGTGACTCGTTAGTGTTACAAGGTCTCAGGTGTGAATGGGGAGCAAGTGTGTTAAGTTTGATGTTATCGCTCTCACACTCTCTCATACTGGTCACTGGAAGTTCAACATGGCACCTCATAGCAAAGAACTCTTTGAGGATCTGAAAAAAAGAATTGTTATTCTACATAAAGATGGCCTAGGCTATAAGAAGATTTCCAACACCCTGAAACTGAGCTGCAGCACGGTGGCCAAGACCATACAGCGGTTTAACAGGACAGGTTCCACTCAGAACAGGCCTCGCCATGGTCGACCAAAGATGTTGAGTGCATGTGCTCAGCATCATATCCAGAGGTTGGCTTTGCAGAATAGATGTATGAGTGCTACCAGCATTGCTGCAGAGGTTGAAGGGGTGGGGGGTCACCTGTCAGTGCTCAGACCATATGCTGCACACTGCATCAAACTGGTCTGCATGGCTGTTGTCCCAGAAGGAAGCCTCTTCTAAAGATGATGCACAAGTAAGCCTGCAAACAGTTTGCTGAAGACAAGCAGACTAAGGACATGGATTACTGGAACCATGTCCTGTGGTCTGATGAGACCAAGATAAACTTATTTAGTTCAGATGGTGTCAAGTGTGTGTGACGGCAGCCAGGTGAGGAGTACAAAGACAAGTGTGTCTTGCCTACAGTCAAGCATGGTGGTGGCAGTGTCATGGTCTGGGGCTGCATGAGTGCTGCCGGGACTGGGGAGCTAATGCCAACATGTACTGTGACGTACTGAAGCAGAGCATGATCCCCTCCCTTCGGAAACTGGGCCGCAGGGCAGTATTCCAACATGATAACAACCCCAAACACACCTCCAAGATGACAACTGCCTTGCTAAAGAAGTTGAGGGTAAAGGTGATGGACTGGCCAAGCATGTCTCCAGACCTAAACCCTATTGAGCATCTGTGGGGGAACGCAAGGTCTCTAACATCCACCAGCTCTGTGATGTTGTCATGGAGGAGTGGAAGAGGACTCCAGTGGCAATCTGTGAAGCTCTGGTGAACTCCATGCTCAACAGGGTTAAGGCAGTGCTGCAAAATAATGGTGGCCACACAAAATATTGACATTTTGGGCCCAATTTGGACATTTTCACTTAGGGGTGTATTCACTTTTGTTGCCAGTGGTTTAGACATTAATGGCTGTGTGTTGAGTTATTTTGAGGGGACAGCAAATTTACACTGTTATACAAACTGTACACTTAACACTTTACATTGTAGCAAAGTGTCATTTCTTCAGTGTTGTCCCATGAAAAGATATAATAAAATATTTACAAAAATGTGAGGGGTGTACTCACTTTTGTGAGATACTATATATATATATATATATATATATATATATATATATATATATATATATATATATATATATATATATATATATATATATATATATATATATATAATTTTAGTTGTTATCTGTCATCACATTTGAACTTTGTGGCGGTCAGATGCTTTTCACCCTCACACTATGAAATGTTCACATATGTAGAGCTTTCTTTCCAGCATGTATGAAATACAGATCAGTCAAAAGTCTGTATTCAAAAGTCTACCCTCTGCAGGAAATATTTTTATTTTGTTGGACCAACATTTCTGCTTTGTATGTCGGGTGGATTCACTAGCTTTGTCTGTTTCATCTTTGCTGCCGACATCACACTGCTAGTGTGTATATGTGTGTCCAAACTAACCCCGATGTGCTAACATCTGGGCAGTGTGTCTTGCACATGCACTTTGCTCCCTCCTATTTCAGCATGACTGTCTGACAAAGCATGACAGAGAACAAACTAGAATTTCTGTTGCATCTCTTGCCCCCTGTGTGGCTGCTGCACTGGATCCTATTTTCCCTCTCTACCTTTCCTTATTTATCTAATTTAACATTCCTAAAATGCTTCTTAGAGAGTTTCAGTTATTTCTTTTGCAAGATTAATGCACCAAATACCAGTGCAGTTCTTACTATTCCCTTATTGCAAAATATGCCATTAAGAATGATATGATAGATTACTTTTTTCCAAAGGGATATGCAAATTTATCTCAGCCCTGATTGACTTTGCTGTGGTTAAGTGCTCAAGGTCATATAATTTTCTGTTGAGGTTCCAGTGCAAATACCTGCTCCAGCTCTTGGTGAGCTAACATGTAGTTTCTGAGCCCCTCTGGCAGCAGCAGCTGTGCCCATGTCCTTCAGCTCAGGGCTAATGATGGAGCCAACTGAGGTGATTATTATCGGCTCTCTGTCTCCAGCTCTCAGCACGGGCCAAACGGGCCAGACACAGCCAGGCTACATTAATAAAGTGCAAAACTGATAATGACTTTAAGATTGGATAATTAGCCCAAATGTGTCTAATTGGGGATTTCTCTCCAGATTTGCCGTGGTCGTTAGTGTAGTGCTACTTGTCACTGGTGGTACAAGGCTGTTAATGTGCGCGAGTGTATGTGTGTGATCACCTTCAGCTTCTGGGTATTTAAATCACCCATAGTAGAACATGTAGACAATACCACATGTTCTTGAATGGCTTAATGTAGATGTTTGTCCTGATTGTTTTGCATCAATATTCAAAGTAAGAGTGTATCTATGTCTATTATATGCAGGTAGATGAGAGTTAGAGTAAAGCTAGGAGAAATAAGGGGTTTGTGCTGCAGGAAGAAATACTGGGCATGCAGTACAATCAGCTCTTTTCGATCTTTTCTGGTAAATCTCCATACAACGGAGAAAGGCTTGAAAATATTTCTTCATTATGTACACAAACTGACAAAACATTGAAAGGACAGGTGTACATTCAAAGAGTTCAATATCAAATTAATGGCACCATTAAGGCATTATTGTGTAACACATCCACACCACACTAACAATTAACTAGCCTGATAATAAATAGCCCGAAAGATAAAAGTTAAATGAATGTAATAATTTCTATCCTGCTGAAAGTGACATGCTTTCATTTTTTGATTATTTCCCTGAAGAAGTCATTCCAGCTGCCCACCCTGCTGCTTTTAAAATGCTTTTTAATCCTTTTGAAAATTACTCTCAAGCTAACGAGTTCTCCTCAAACCAACTCCAGACATCATTAAGGGTTGGCTTTAGCCCGGGGCTTTACACGAACCTTTTCTTTACACTTTATCCATAATTCAGCTATCTTTCTTGAATTATTCAAGCAAATAGTAGCAGAAAATAATGGACTTCACTGAATCTTACTTACACATAAAACAATTTTAATGGTGATTTGAATGTGCACAGGCTCTCTCCTTTTCTGACCGCAGCCTGAAATGCCTGAAAGTACCCATAAACACATCATCAAAGAACACTGGCTTGTGTCTGTGTTTGTTTCTGTCTTAGAAAGAGAGAGGGTGTGAGTGATGTTAGGTATTTAACTACAGCATTAATTATGTCAAATGTTGATAACTGCTGATCCTTGAAATTGAATGAAAATGAAAGTGGGCAGCTTTTGTGAAGTTCACTTACAACATACTATAGTATTCTAAGTGATTTGTTTTTGTGTTACCCATTGGTAAGTACTTGGAGTACACCCAAGTACGCTGCTATTACATAGTTTGCTTCCTGTTAGTGTGAAACTAAACCAACAATGTGTGTACAGTAGTTCCAAATATATTATGCATTTGCTTCATACCTCTTTAATTGCACAACTGCTATTACATTTTCCTTTCTTCACATACAGTAGATAATTTCTTGGTCGCTATATAATGGAAAGTATTTGTAAAACGCAACAACTGTACCAATTTCCATATACAGACGGGTGAGAAATTCGATGGTTCTGTTGTGCTGTGGGGGCATTTTGCTGGCATGGTTTAGTTTCACTTGTTCTCTTAGAGGATCGAGTCAGTGCATATCAGTACGAAGTTATTCTGACTGATCATTTTTATCCTATGATGAAACATTTCTGTATGTCTGTATGTAGGAATTATACTGTACTAAGACATTTAGAAACTGTAAGTACAATAACACTCAGAGTATCTCCTTTTGGATGGATGATTCTGACTGGTATTTGGGTTAAATGTGTCAACACAGCACAAGACACTTACTAGCCATCAGCACATTTAGCTACACTTGTGTCTCCTTAAGTTAGTGTATCTGCAAAACCAGTCAATCTTTATGAAGTCAATCAGTTCTTCAAATGTGCAATTCCATACTTTATTTTGATTATGTTTTTGATTATTATGTTGGTTCTTTGCTTGTTTCCCTGTTTCAGCATGTTGAAATCTCTACAGAAGCAATTTATCTGTATTCTCTGTTTTCGACAAAATTAAGTTGACAAATGTATCCTTCATCTTGTGTTTAGACATTGATATATTGCTAGGAGACATCCCTTTCTGTTTGTACTTTTTTTCATTTGTTAATTTTTTCAGTAGTTCACTCCATTAACACAGGTGTAGAACATTACATGACCTTTTGAAGACTGCTAAGAGCAGTGCAAGAAATGCCACGAGCTAGAGCGCTAATGGTGCCACAATTCCACTGGAAATGACTAAACCAATAAATAGAAGAAACAATACTTTTTTCATTGTCTCTCTAGCATTTCTTCTTTATGAAGGTCACTCACATTATTTCTTCAAAGTGGTGCATATTTTGTCACTTTAGTATTTCTGAAATTACTTCCTTCATGTTTTTGCCCAAAGTTTTACATGGTTACATCTCAGTTTTTATGAATTATAACCTCTGTTTATAATTCAGAGGAATGGATGGAGCCATATGGCTTTAATAAAAGGAGTTCCATCTGCATAAAAGTGAGTGCACCCTTCCTGTACGTTGTATACACTGTTATCTGACAATAGCTCATGTCATATTAGTGTGGAGAGCGGCTGTGGTTCTGGCAGTCTGAAAGGCAGCGAGGCGCTGCAGACATTGTGAGTAATATTTCTCAGTAGGACTAAGACAGCCTGTGTCTGAATGAGGCAGCTTCTAACTAATGGCCATCTGTGTGCAGCAATAATGAAAAATCTCGCTCATGTATGGCCACACCAGCTCGTTAAGAAGCCTCAGCGGCGAGCAAAAAATAAAACAGATGATGGGCTCCAGTGTGTGAGAGCTTTCCTGCTAATCTCTCCCTGAAGGACCTACTGCAGCTCATCCTGAGAGGGAAAAACAATTGCTCCTAAATATTCTCAGAGATATATATGAAGGCTCCAACTAAAATGTGCTTCTATTATTCTAAGCCATGAGTGATATACGCACATATTGCTGAGTACTAAAAAACGACCTATGTAATGTCAGTTTCATCAGGGTCCTCTAGTGTTGCCATTCTTTTGTCTACCCAAATCTGTATTTTCCTTTGTAAAATGCTTTTTTTTTAATGTTGGGCTATCTGTCTCACACTCTGTCAACTGCACTGTGCTGTTGTGCCCTATCATAACATCTTACACATGACTTCAACTGCAGAGGAACTATGTGTTGCTCTTTTGGTCCCCATACATAGGTGAAGGAAGTGAGGAGAACATTCAGAGATAAGTGTAGCCCCTGAACACCATGACTAATTTGACACATCTCTCTGTGCGTCCTCTATGACTGTCTGCCACCATCAACACTTCCTAGCTCACCAGCCTGCCACGGACATCATCCCTCTGAGGCCTGACGTTCTGCTGGAGTTGCCAGTGCAGCCTCTGGCCCTAATGGATGAGACCGAAAACTAATCTGAAATTCAATTTTATGTCTACTACTAAAATTGGATCTCCATCTCCTTCTCCATCTAATACTGTGGTATTTAAACTTTTTAATCCTAATAATACAAAATATAGGTACATAAAACATAGCACATTTATAAAGCATAGGACCTTTGTAAAGCACAACACATCATATAGCATAACACATCATATAGCATATAGCATAATTTGGCACAATTGTCACAAATCAAACAATATAACTAAAACTATATACTAATATAACTATATGCTAAGTTATGAAAACTACAGACTTTCCTGAATATATTTGTATAATATAATGTAATGGACCTGAAATATATTTGTCTTTTACATTTATCTAAACCACACATAAAGCTATAGCATTTTAAATTCTGGTTGCCACTAAAAGTGAAAAATGCATTTAAAGATTGCATTCTGACTGCGGAACAGGAGCATCACATTTTGACAGGACATAATAAATTGAATTGTTCAGGCTTCTGTTTGATTTCTGTTTGATGTCACATAGCTATCCAGCAGCTTGATGAAAGCATGATTTTCAATGTATGAAGAAATCACAATCAGCTAGCAAGGTTTTAGGCATCTTTTGGCAGACTGACTGTTTTTACCATCATGTTTGTTAAATTGGCTCCTAGTTTAACAAGTGAGAGCCAACTTGCACATCCAATCAGCCAGTTTTGTGGCAGCAGCGCAATGCATAAAATCATGCAGATACAGGTCAAGAGCTTCAGTTAATGTTAACATTAAACACTGGAATGTGATCTTGGTGACTTTGACTGTGGCATAGTTGTTGGTGCCAGATGGGCTGGTTGAGTATTTCAGAAACTTCTGACCTTTTGGGAACAAAAAACTGAAAACATCCAGTGAGTGGCAGTTCTTTGGGTAGAACGGCTTGTTGATGAGAGAGGTCAAAGGAAAACAATACAGGTGAGTTGTGTACAGATGCTCCTAATAAAGTGTACACAAATTTGGCCGAAACCAGACTTCTTATCTTTATCTTTTTATCTGATGGATTTTCCCCAGGAGAACACACATATGTTTCATATGAGTAATAGAAATTAAGTATACATTAGTTTTAGATATTTTAGAAAGTTTGCATGTATTATCATATAGGTTTAGATAAATATCCATTCTGCTCCCCCAGATCCCCCAAATGCTTGCAATTAGTAAATAATATGACACACAAACACAAATGTACATATTGGGCACTTAAACACACACAAAAAAGAGGGTAGTGATGTTTTGGTGGGAAGAGTATTGGGTTGGGTAGATTGTAATGACCAACTTAATTGTATTTTGTAAACATAAACAAATTTAGAATTTGATGCCTTCAACACACTCAAAAAAAGTTGGGACAAAGGCAAAATAAGACTGAAAAGTTTATAGAATATTCAAGTAACACCATTTTGGAGGATCAGGTTAATTGGTAACAGGGGAGGGTATCAGGATTGGGCATAAAAGGAGCATCCAACAAAAGCTCAGTCTTTGCAAGCAAGGACGGGTCGTGGCTCACCACTTGGTGCCAAACTTCATGAGAGAATTGTCAGTCAGTTCAAAAGGAACATTGCTCAGTGCAAGATTGCAAAGAATTTAGGTCTTTCACCATCTACAGTGCATAATATTGTGAAAAGATTCAGGGAATCCAGAGAAATCTCATTGTGTAAAGGGTAAGGCCAAAAACCACTGTTGAATGTATGTAACCTTCGAGCCCTCAGGCGGCATTGCCTGAGAAATTGTCATGCTACTGTGATAAATATAACCACATGGGCTCGGGAGTACTTTGGAAAACCATTGTCACTTAACACAGTCCTCCGCTGCAACCAGAAATGCAACCCGAAACTCTATTACTCGAGGAGGAAGCCACACATCAACTCTATGCAGAAACACCGCAGAGTACTCTGGGCCCAAGCTCATCTCAGATGGACTGAAAGGCAGTGGAAACATGTGCTGTGATCAGATGAGTCCGTGTTTCAGCTTGGTTTAGGGAAAAACGGATTTCGAGTTCTCTGTGCCAAAGATGAAAAAGACCAACCAGACTGTTATAAGCGAAAGGTGCAAAAGCCTGCATCTGTGATGGTATGGGGGTGCATCAGTGCAAAAGGAAGGGTGATGTAACACAGTGGTAAACATGCCTCTGTCCCAACTTTTTTGAGTGTGTTGAAGGCATCAAATTCTAAATTTGTTTATATTTACAAAATACAATTAAGTTAGTCAATGAAACATTGAATATCTTTTCTTTGTACTTTTGTCAGTTAATTAAAGTTTCAAGAGACTTGACAAATCACAGATTTTTGTTTTTATTGCATTTTTAGAAAAAAATCCCAACTTTTATTTAAATGGGGTTGTAAATATTTGAGACAATAACCAAAAAGTATAAAAACTCTATGCTCAACAAAAATATTCTAAAGCCTCTAAATATTCTAAAGCCTTTTGATCAGAGCAGCTCCCATATTTCCAAATATCTTTACACAGCTTTGAGTTTTTAGAGTAGAGGAAATTCAAACTTCTTGGCAAATCTAGAAAAAAAAAATAGTGATGCACCCCAAGAGACAAACTCAGATTTCAGAACATACTGCTGTCATGGTTATTGTCAAATTTAATAAAGCAATGAAGCATTGTGTGCTACCTATTATGCTTCCATCCTTCAAATCTGACTAGGAGGAAACTAAACGAAGACCTTTAAAATATCATCACAAATACCTAATACATTTGGAAAAAACACTTATAGGTTTGCATTATATTTGATAGATGATAGTTATATCATACCCTGTTAAAATTTTAATTTCTTTCACTCTGTCCAGGAATAAAACAGGCCTTGTCTTCTTTAATGAGATGTTCTGTGAAATGTTAATTACACACCAGGCTGAGAGTGTGAGCTGCTTCCTCGATTGATCCCATTTTTATTCTTGTAATAACAATTACTCCAGTTAAAAGTGGGTTGGGGAAAAACGAAGCCACATTGAGACTTTTCTCACTCACACAAAGAAAGCACACAGAACACCTTATAACACCTTATAACACCTGACTTTACTAACTAGCTGATACTAAGTCTCAGCAGTTGTGCAGTTTTGCATGATATCTTGTAATGACACTTTCCTTAGTTTCCCTATTTTAAATAAATATTAATGAATGCAATGCAATAATTAGCTTTCAGGAGACAGCACGTATGGATTGGTTCTTACACGCCAGCGCTCGCTCCATGTGTATTAATAACAGGCGTGGACTGACAGGTGATTAAAAGCATTTCTCCAGTTTGGATGTGTCTAAATGCAGAGTTCTTGCATGGCTCTGTCCCCGCGTGTGCAGCGGCTCTCAAGCACCAGCTCTGTTATGAATGCCCGTAATTGTTCGGTCGCTCTCTTGCTTTGTGCTGCTGCCAGCTGGCACCTGCTCCCCCACGCATCACATGACACTCCAGCTGTGTCCACATGTTCCCTGGGTCAGCATGTCGGCTTGGATAATGCACACTTTTGATCAACCCCCTCTGACTTTTTTTTCCCAGTGATCTCATCATATTACCACAGATTGCTACCTATTACAGAGATACTTATTTAGCGATTTAGCTACAAAAAAAAAAAAAGCCCAGCTCTGGGGCTAATTTCAGTGGTGACATTTTGCCATACCGCTGCAGAACAGCCAGAGGATGAGAAAGGAGTAATTAATGCTAAATGGAGCCCTCCAGTTGGTTTGTGTGGGTGGGTGTGAATGTATGTGCACATCTGTGTGTGGGTGTCCTTTATTCTGATGCTGTCCTCTGAGAGAAACAGTTATGTTTGTGTCTCATTGACCCAGGTGCTCTTGATTCCTCATTTATACAAAAGAGAACAAAACAGTGAGTTTAGAAAACACAGGAATTGCAGAGCATAGCACTGCTGTTTGCTGGGAAATGAGGTAATTGCTCTGTCTTGTATGTGTCTCTTGCACAGCCTGTTACCTCACATATATACAAAGAGCCTTAATTCCCAAAGAAAACTGCAACACATGCATTTATTGTGTACTGTCATTTACAGAAGTTTGTTTTTGCAGGCATACACTGTGCATTGTTGTGTTATAAAAGGCTTTGACACTTAACGACTGTATTAGCACAATTGCACAGGCTAGCAAAAGAAGGAGTAACACACCATTTTCCTTGTATTACATGACACTACTGCAAGGAGAAGGAGAAGAGAAAATGGCCCAAAGTAGTATTACTCTTCTCTCAGCAGCATGAAGTAGCACCTTTTCCCTTTGCCAAACTCAATTACACTGATGAATGAATGATCTAAAAAGCATGATTGATGTTATTGTTTAACTTATACTATTTGTTCCCCAGTTTTCATTTCTTGTTGGAGACTACGTTGCTATGCTGACAGAGTTTGATGTCTAGATTTTGTGGACAATACGGAAGAGTATTCAGCCAAGACAAAGAAGGCTTTATTCCTAATACCCCCCTTCTCGGTAAGAGGTGTTTATACTTCAACAGGGCCCAAAACCAAAGTGCAAACAGCACACACAGAGTTATGAACTTATCTGCATTATAGACTGACTTCAAGATTTATGGAAAAGGAAGTCTAGGAGAGGTAGTAAAAATGAAATCATGACATTTAAATATGCTGCCTATTAAATGTATGAAAACAGAAGCATTCCCTGCCAGAAATAACTCAGTGTAGCCTGGTGTCCAAGACGAAAATATGCTCAATCGATTAGGCCAATGGATATTTTGCCATATATCTCTCATACTGTGGAAAAATTGGGGAACGTCTTATATATTCTGAATATTATCTATTAGAGGAGATGAAAGCTATGAAATATCGGTCATGTAAAAAGTCCAGACGGTCAGAAAGAATTGTGTGGTTGCAGTCACAGGCTGTTTCTGGTCTGGGGAAAGAGGCAGGCAGGAATGCCATTATTAGATATAACTCTACATTAGTGAAAGAAAGGCATGGGAATGATTGCTTAATGATGGCACTCCTACAGGACCCAGCTGTGGTTAGGGCCAGAGGATTGGCCTTTGATGAGCTAAAGCCAGACCACTTATTGGCCTGCTCTCTGCAGTGGGAGCCAGCCACCAAAACATATATGTATAATGGAAATATAATGGAATTTATAATAATTTGTTTAGCCAGAGAGAGAAACAGAGGAAATTAGAGCAGCTTGGCGCTGCTGCCTGCAGACTACATGCACCTCTGCCATAACAAGATTAGAATTTAAACTATGGGGCGAGTGGGTCTTTTCTCCCCGGCTAGATGAAATATTAAAATAGGCCATGGCTCTGCATTGGACGTCTCCCTCCCACTCTTGCTCTTTATCTGTGCCACTCTGTTTCTGACATATGCCTGTCACTCAAAGTGATTGACACTGAACATGACTGGATCAAAGCATTCTATTTCAGCAGTTTGTTTTGCAATGTGCTGTGTTAAACATGAGCAGGTAAGATCTTGCCATCAGATTGGGTTCTTTTCTTTGCCACTTTATAAATGTTACACAGTGCAATAGAGCTGCTGTCTTTCCTGCTCATCGTATACAGTATGCATTCTGTATTTGGACAGTGACAAAATTTTAATTCTGGCTCTGTACTCCAGCACCTAGGGTTTGAAATAAAGTAATGAACAAATACATTTATGGCATTTGGCAGATGCCCTTATCCAGAGTAACTTACATCTGAGTAACTGAGGGTTAAGGGCCTTGCTCAAGGGCGCAACAGTGGCAGCTTGGCAGTGCTGGGATTTGAACTCATGACCTTCCGATCAGTAGTCCAACACCTTAACCACTGAGCTACCACTGCCCTCATGACATGATGTTTAATGTATATAATCTGGACAACAAAAGTGGTCAGTTGACTGCTTAGCTTCTTTGCAAATTATGTCATTGCGTTGTTTGTTTATGAACAACTGAGTTAACAAAAGGGCTAGAGTTTGATAGCATGTGACATTTCTTTCTCTTTTTTGTGTTTTTTCCCATGACTTTCTCCCCAATTTAGTCATGGCCAATTCCCAATCATCAGACAACTCTCTCCTATCACACAACAGCTACCAACCAGGGAGGGCAAAGGCTATCACATGCTTCCTCCGAGGAACATGAACCCAGCCGACTGCATCTGTTCAAACTGCTGCTTATGCAATGTAAAACACTTAGAGGAAAGAGCTATCCACCCACTTCTGCATGCATGAGCCCATGGTTGGCTATGGCACAGATGGCTGTGGCATCATTGTAATTCAAACTCACCATCTACATATGATAGGGTGAATGCATTTCTGTTGCGTCACTCAGGAGTTGTTAATGGTAGTAAAGCTGCCTGTCATGAAGATTAAAAAATATTAAGTGTGTCAAAATCCCATGCTATTACTTTTACATTTATCCATTCAGCATACACTCTTATTACCTGTGGCGTACTACACTATACCAAAATGATATGTGGCAGCATTGGAGAAATACAATCCTATATACAATACTATATGTTAATCTGAGACTAAGGAAATATTTGCTGAACAAAATCATTTGTTGCTGTATCCAAATGGTAAGTTCACTTCTTGACTTAAATTTACTGATGTTGCTCGCTGCTACTGTACTCTAGGTAAAGTTGGCATATACACTATATGGCTATAGGTTTGTGGACATCTAACCACTATAACACCCATTTGTGCTTTTTGAACATCCCTTTCCAGATTTAGTCCTCTGTTGCTGTTATAATAACCTCCACTCTTATGGGAAGGCTTTCCAGTAGATTTTGGAACATGGCTGTGGGTATTTGTTCATTCAGCCACAAGAGCATTAGTGAGGCCAAGTACTGATTTCAGGCAAGAAGGCCTGGGGCACAGTCAGCATTCCAGTTCATCCCAAAGGTGTTCAGTGGGGTTAAGGTCAGGGCTCTGTGCAGGTCTCTCGAGTTCTTTTACTCCAACCTTAGCAAACCATGTCTTTTTCACAGAGACATTGTCATTCTGGAACAAGTTTGGGCCCCTTAGTTCAGTAAAGGGAAACTGTAATTCTACAGCATAGAAAGACATCCTATACAATTGTGTGCTTCCACAAAATTGTGGAAACAGTTTGGGGAAGGCCCACATATGGGTGTGATGGTCAGGTGTCCAAAAATGTTTGGCCGTATAGTATAGCTAGCCAGCTAGTTAACTGCTAGTGAGCTAGCTTGCATTGGTCACAAGTAGACACAACTGATATTTCAAGGTTTTACATATTCTCAATGTTTTATATAACTGTAGACAGGATTTGACTAATATTAGCTAATATTAACTAATATAAGTTATCTGTATCTGCACTTTATGTAGTCTTGTGTACTATGTGACGGTACTGTTATATGCTGCACCAGGGTCCTGGAGAAACAACATTTCGTCCCAATGTATACAGATTATATAGAGGAATGACAATAAAAACTACTTGAACTAAGTTACCTAGATAGAGAGTTTATTGCTAAAAGTTTCCAGTTACCATGTTGTAATCCTTTAATTAGGATTATCACACCTTCAAATCCATAAAATTAGACTTAGGAGTTCAAGATTGAGTGCCAGTGATTAGAACCTGCTTAGGTTGCAGGTGGAACCTGTCTTATTTTTACCCCTCTCATATCTAGTGTCTGGTGTTCCCTTTGTTATTGTGGTGTGTGGTGACATCATGCCAAGCTCTAAAGAGTTCTGTAAGGCCTTCAGCAAAAGGTTGTGGATGCCTATGAGTCTGGCAAGGGATTTAAAAAGATCTCCAAATTATTTGAAATACATCATTCCACTGTAAGGAAAATCATCTACAAATGGCTCAGATTTCAAACGACTGCCAGTTTGTCCAGGACTGGTTGTCCCAGCAAATTCAGCCCAAGAGCAGACTGTCTGATGCAAAAAGAAGCCTCCAAAAATTTCATCACAGGATCTGCTAGTAAGTCTTGCAACTGTTGATGTCAAAGCGCATGCTTCTACAATCAGAAAGAGATTGCACAAATTTGACCTGCATAGTAGATGTGCCAGGGAAAAACCTTTGCAAGACTACAGTTTGCCAATGAGCATATAGGCAAAGACCAGGCCTTTTGGAATAATGGGCTTTGGACAGACGAATCAAAGATAAAGTTGTTTGGTCACAGTAACAGCAGACATGTTTGGCGCAGACCGAAGGCAGCTTTTCAGGAGAAGCACCTCATACCAACTGTGAAGCACAGTGGTGGAAATGTTATGGTTTGGCGTTGCTTCGCTTCCTCAGGGACTGGACAGCTTGCATTAATTGATTCAACTGTGAATTCTGCATCATATCAAAGAGTGCTTGAAGATAATGTGAGGCCATCTCATTACATACTTTTTTCCACAGCAGAATATCACAACTATTGATATTTCTGTTGAATAAATGATTGAAAAGGCTAATTTTCCTTGTGGTTTTGTTCAAGTATATCAACTTCATTAATAGGCACTGTTTCAAAGATGATCAAATGTTTGCTTGTCCAAACATGTTAAAAAAGCCAACAATTTCCATTGGGTGTACTTATTTTTTCACATGACTGTAACTATATACATAACTATTAAGTTTAAAAAAAATCTATACCACAACTTGAGTTCAGAGGGTCTAGCACAAGTGGGCAAACTGGTTATAAGTTATAACTATAATGAATTCAGAAATGACTCTGATGCTCATACTCATAAGTTGCTTATAAGTTCCTGTTTACACAATTGCAATTTTTGAATATATACATAGTATACAGTTATAGAAGAGAAATTATTTATAATCACACTATCCAGTGTCAACCAGATGAGGATGGGTTCCCTTTTGAGTCTGGTTCCTCTCAAGGTTTCTTCCTCATATCGTTTCAGGGAGTTTTCCCTTGCCACCGTCACCTCTGGCTTGCTCATTAGGGATAAATTCATACATTTAAAATCTATATCCGGAATTTATATATTTCTCTAAAGCTGCTGTGTGACAATGTGCATTGTTGAAAATGCTATACAAATAAAATTAAATTGAATTGATTAAGCCTCAAGAACAGAAGGTCTTCATTCTTCTGTGTTTCCATTTACATTTATATTAATACACAATATACACATATTGATGTATACTGTCTTATATATGGTCTCTGTACATTGCTTCCAGATACCCATGGTCTTTGTATATGAATGTACTTTATCATTAATAATACAGGGCAGACTTGACTGGGTTGGCTGCTCTGTGTGTGTGTGTGTGTGTGTGTGTGTGTGTGTGTGTGTGTGTGTGTGTGTGTGTGTGTGTGTGTTACAGGGAAAGGGGTTAAAAAGTTGTCAGAGTCTTCTCCTGGGCTTCATACTGACAGTGAACATGTGTTTCCTCTGTGTGATCTGCTTGCCCCTAGCCCGGGCACTGTGCGGCTCGCTCAGGGGCCAGTCACAAGGCATTTCGATCTGGAGAGTCTGAATGATTCAGTGTGTGTGTGTGTGGCTGGAGGCTGAAACCTGATGGTGCCTTTAGAACTTCCCTATGTCAGCTCCCTCAGCATCTTTATGCTTCTGCATGAGGAGGGAGGGAGAGTGGTCAGCTATAATGCAGGACCAGACTGTTCACTTTGTATCAGGTAATGTTAGGTAATGTCTACATGACTCACTCAAGGTCATCCGTGTACAGTCTTGAACATACTGACTCTGCAAATTTACAGAACTTGGCCAAGCTTTAGTTATTATATTAGATATTTGATTTGGTTTAAATTTTTATATTAGATATTTGATTCAGTTATTTTATTGCACCACATCAGCAATGAGTTTTTGTCAGGTGGTGTTTTAAAGTGGGAGTCAAGGGCTATAAATCCTTCCTGACCGTTGTAGCCACCAGAGGGAGCTAGGATGGAAGCTCTGAGAGAACATTTTCCCTGTTCAGAGCAAAAGAACACCACAGGAGCACAGTAATGTGCCAGTGACCGTGACCTAAGATTTGCAATTTTCAGAAAAAAAAATCCTCAGTAGCTGCTTCATTCTGGTCAGGGTCCACATCCTATCCTGGGAACACTTGGTACACAACCAGGTCCTTAGGCTGCAAGTAGTAGCTTTGCTTTACTTTGATACATTATGTAAGGCATTAAACATGATAGGTTGAGTTGTTATAGGATAATAATCAACGACAGGGTGGTGTGGTGTTGATTTTTTTAAGCTGATTACTTTTCAAGAACTGCACATTCCAAAGTGTTTTATTGCTGTTATACAGTCAACGGTTATAATTTTTTATTTATTAAAGAACAACACCTCATGCTTTTTATAGTATAGTATTTATAGTTACTTTTAATGTTGTTGAACATCCACAAAAAGTTATGTTATAACAGCTGTCTCCTCATCAGCCTCTCTTTTTTTCTCTCTTGAAGTTATTAAGACAAGGAAGCATTTTGTCCTGAGGACTTTCCCATGTCAGAAAGCTTAAAGTTATAGCTTTACCTCTGACTGTTACAAAGTGCTGACACTAGAGACCCCTTCCAACAATGTATTGATTCCTCAAAGAAAACACACATATTAGCCTGTTCAGGTGGAGCATCTGCCATAAGTCCTTGTATTAGTTATTAGAATAGAAAGAACAGCATATTTCAATGAGTGCATTAATATAAACCTTGCAACCAGAACTTCTGTCAGAGCTGTGCTATTATAGAAAATTAATCAACACGTTCTGACAAATCAAAATCAAGCAATTAACAGTATTGTGGCAGGAACATAAATAATAAATGATAATATACAATGATTTGTTTATAATGATAAATGTATAAATGTCAATACAAATTAAGGTTTAAGAAAACTTGCTTTATTATCAAGCATAGTGCAATTAAAAGTGCAAATAATGCTTTCAAAGAAACAATTATTTACCTTGATTTCTTTTCCCTAATCTCATCTTATATTTGTCATTAACCCAGGAAGGCAAGTCATCAGTGGTGATAGCCAGGCTGCTTGCATTTGCAGTCATGTTAAATTCCCATCTAGTGCACTCCATGTACAGGCATGAAGAAATCTTTTTTTCATCTGATTTCAATTTTCTAAATTGTAGCCTGATGTCATGCCTTAGCTTCTTGTTCATGTATAATCACAGAGGAATCTGTGCTGACTTTTCCAGAAAGCTGTATAGCAGGTGCATGACAGAGTGGACTGATAAAGACATCCCTCTATCACTGATAAAGATGTGTAGCACACAAACACACACAAACAGATCTGAAATGGACACTTTCCAGCTGCCAGCTTTTGCTCTTCCATTGCACCATGGACTGGGTGTAATCCTCAATTTGGCCATTACATCTGCTGGCCGAGTTGAGGATTTCTACCAGTTGGAGTTCATTAAAGCCAAATTTATTTACTCTGACAATCAATAATTTAACCTGCAAGTGTTCCCTTTCATTAGTTATCTTGAGGCAATTCCCCTCTCTTCCTCCTTAGTGGGTGAGGTCAGCAATACTTGGCTTGGGGGAGTGGTACAGATCGGTGGAACCAGAGGGCCAGTAATCCCCCATTCAGCGTGCATCGCACTGGGATTTAATGAATAGTCTCTAATGGAACCTCTGTGTATGCATTTCATCCCTGTGGGGAGGAGATTAACACCAGTGTCATATTCCAAAATTAAACCAATGGGCTCCTGCCGTTGGGAGAAAAAAAGCATTTGGAAATATCTGGATTGATGCATGAATGACTGCTAAAATGTAATCTCCTGCAATTGCCACATTTTATTAAATTAAAGGGTATTTAAACAATCAGCGATTCAACCCACTAGGATAAAATGGTACATAGACTCAGATTTTCTAAGCTTATGACTTGACCAGACCTTCTATATAAAATGGTTACTTGTGCTTTACAGCATCTTTTTGAAATATGTTCTGCTCAAAAATTATTTCAGAGGACCTCAGAATAAAGGTTGTGGAAGCTCCTTATAACTGCACAGGGTTACAAGGGAATTTGAGACTTGGGCTTCTAGAAGTCCATAATCAGTCAGTTTGTCCAAAAACAGTTCCTCAAACAAATGACACAGAATCTAGACAGCCAAGTATGTGCCAAAAATTATGTTTGTTATTATAAAAAGAACAACAAAGAAGAAGAGTGGTGATTCTTAGAGGTTAATACAAAAAAGGAGAGTGATGCTCTAAAAAAAATCCTAAGCAATACTGTAACTTAAAACAAATCACTGCATACCAAACACTAAATCATCATCCCAACTATGAAGCCTGGTGGATGATGTATGATGGTTTGGTGCAAAGCAGTGCAATCACTAAGGGGCTAATGAATTTGAAGTCTTCTTATTCTACAAATAATACCATGTCTGTGTGTCATTTAAAAATCAGAAAAGACTGGATCATACAACATGACAAATGATCTAAAGCAAAGGAGTAAATCAACAAAAGAGCATCTTATAGGAACTGTATTTTAGAATGCATACAGCTGAGGCTTGGCCATAGATAATGTATGCTGTGTGTGATTTGAAACAGATTTCTGTGATTTCTTAGCAGCTATAGAACCCATTATTCTGAGAAACCATGGTTGTTTGGACTGCCAGGGTTTAACTAATAGAATTAATTTAAAGATGTACACACTTTTTTTTCTAGGTGGAAATGCAATACAATTCACATACTTTTTCTTATAGCTGTATATACAGTACAATCCACAACTTGTAGACAGCTTCTTTTTCTACAATTGTAAAGTAGCTCTTCAGGTTCAGTTAGCAGTAATTATTATGTTGATTTGTTTTAATGTGTTTTCAATTATTTTTGGTGCACAGCATATTATGCACAAGTTTACAGTAATTCACTGTATTTGCATGTTGTTCACTGTGTGTGCATGAATTTTCTGTGTGTGTGTGTGTGTGTGTGTGTGTGTGTGTGTGTGTGTGTGTGTGTGTGTGTGTGTGTGTGTGTGTGTGTGTGTGAAAAAATGAGCAAGAAAGAGACTGAGAGACAGAAAGAGATGGAGCGTACAAGAGCAGGAGAAAGAGAAAGAGCGACATGCAGAGTTAATGAAAGCGAGATGATTCTTTCAGGCGCTGCTCTTTTCTCATACCCCTCCTCTCCCTCCTTCTGTTGCTCCATTCTGTTTGGCGCCAAACAGTCAAGATGTGGTGTATCGTTTCCTGCAGAGAGATGACATCCACTGAGAGAGGAGGAAAAAAGAACAACAGTAAAAGAAAACAGTGGAGAGAAAAAGACTGCTACCAAAGGGAGGCTTAGTGGTGTCAAACCCAGGATACAAGAGTTTTCAGATTTGAGGGGTTAGTCTGAATATGTGAGGAAGAAGGACCAGAGCAACCATGAAGGGTGTGTGCGTGTGTGAGGTCGGGATTTGGCAGCTGATGTGGCAGAGCGAGACTAGGCAGGCTCCTCGGCCCCTGGGAAGCGCCATGCTGCCAAAATGCCCTGGCAGAGGCCTATGATCCACAGGAACAGAAGAGCCTTTTTGTGCTCACCTAGCCAAAAAACCCTTGCTCTGCCTCCTCTCATCTACTCTTCTGATCTCTTTTTGTTCTGATTCAGCTTATCTCCCATTACACTGCACTAGTTAAAGTCTTCTTCTAGCAATGTGCTAGCCTGCTAACCCTTTAAACACATCAGAGCCAGAATCCTGCTGGGAGAAAGACACTTACTGTTCTCTGGAGACAGTTTCCATTTACCAATATGAGAATGAATGTCTCTAACATATGCATTCCTGTGCTTGTCTGCCTAGTGGATTTAGGCTTTGCTGCCTTACCCATGGCTAGGAAAACACGTGCTCTTGCCTTGATGCATTCTGCATCTTGCCCCCACACATACATATATGTGTGTGTAAGTGTGTCTGGGAGGGCCTCTAAGGTAGGGGATGTCTGCCCGCATCTTTCTCAGTGGATGACAGAGGAGTCAGCTGTCTTCCCGTGCTTCTCAGCTCATTAAATGAAATCCCATGGCCCGCATGGAGGAATTTAAATTAGAGCCTCTGTTTGATGTTCCGGGCTTCCCCCTTCCTGGCCCACTGAATGCGGCACTGCCCACACTGAGGCTGGGTGGCAAACACCCTGTTTAAGGCACTGATGGGTGAAGGTCTCTCAAACTGACCTTGGGGAACTTAGCTGAAACTGTATATGTGTAAATCCACTGCAAATCCCTAGCACTCCCTCTTTTCCTTCTTCCTTTACAGCTCTGCTCCCTGAAGAAAGTGGATCACAGGACTGTTTACAAGACCCTATGATTCTTTTGGGATAAGGGCACTTGACAAGGCAGGCCTTGGGTCACTGTTTGAAAAGTTGGTAACCTGAGCTTAAGAAGAACAAGAAAAAAGAGCCACCTCTGAGTGCTTTAATGAGGATATGAGGTAAACAGTATGAAATAATTGGATTTTAGTCCCTTTATTTACCTCCTTTTTAACTAGGCTAGAGAGAGGGAGAGAGGAGACAGAAGGGAGAGGGAGAGGGAGAGAGGGGAAAGAGATGGATGGTTGGCTGAAGTGATTTTTCCGGTGTTTCTTCCAAAGGATGACAGAAGTGAAATAAATAAGGTGAAAATGTCCAAGTCCCAGAACTCTCCAAACCAGCTATTAATAATCTGGTAAACATTTTTGACCAAGACATAAGCAACATTTTTCATGGAATGCTGCTGTCCTATTACAGACAGATGTGGCATACAAATTGTGTTATAGAGCATTGCAGACCTCTGGAGCAGGGTTGCACAGATGATACTCTTCAGCACCTAACAATGACCCAAGCATTATGATACTTATTATGATACTATATACAGTATATATATATATATATATATATATATATATATATATATATATATATATATATATATATATATATATATATATATATATATATATATATTAGTAGCGGTAGTAGTCATAGTAGTAGTCCCAAAAAAACTGCATCACTGATGCTCTGGAGACCTTATCAAAAACATTTAATTCTCTAAAGCTGATTTGTACTTATCTGTTTGTTTCCAATTATATCTTTGAAAGCTAAATCAATCCAAGATTTACTAACTCCATTTCCAGAAAAGTTGGGATTTTTTTCTAAAATGCAACAAAAACAAAAATCTGTGATTTGTCAAGTCTCTTGAAACTTTAAAAAGATACTCAATGTTTTCACTGACCAACTTAATTGTATTTTGTAAATATAAACAAATTTAGAATTTGATGCCTTCAATACACTCAAACGTTGGGACAGAGGCAAAATAAGACTGAAAAATTTATAGAATATTCAAGTAACACCATTTGGGAGGATCAGGTTAATTGGTAACATGGGATTGGTATAGGTATCAGGATTGGGTGTAAAAGGAGCATCCAACAAAAGCTCAGTCTTTGCAAGCAAAGATGGGTCATGGCTCACCACTTTGTGCCAAAATCTGTGAGAGAATTGTCAGTCAGTCCCAAAAGAATATTGTCTTTCACCATCTACAGTGCATAATATTGTGAAAAGATTCAGGGAATCCGGAGAAATCACATTGCATAAAGGGCAAGGTCGGAAACCACTGTTGAATGTGTGTGACCTTATACCACATGGGCTCGAGAGTCCTTCGGAAAACCATTGTCACTTAACACAGTCCACTGCTGCATCCAGAAATGCAACCCGAAACTCTATTATGCAAAGGGGACACTCGCGACAACCCTTACAATTGCTAAAATCACAAATGGGATACACTACGGACTCGTAGACTTCGCGAGCACGCGCAAATGAAGGCCACGAGACCGAAGTGCATCGTTTTGGACAGGGGGACAGAGTGCATGTGCTTGACTGGCCTGCCAGCAGTCCAGATCTGTCTCCTATGGTGCATCATGAAAAGGAGGATCAGATAATGGCGACCAAGGACTGTTGGCAGCTGAAGTCACATTGCAAAACTGCAACAATTAGTATCCTCAGTTCCCAAATGATTAAAAAGTGTAATTAAAAGGAAGGGTGATGTAACACAGTGGTAAACATGCCTCTGTCCCAACTTTTTTTGAGTGTGTTGAAGGCATCAAATTCTAATTTTGTTTATATTTACAAAATACAATTAAGTTGGTCAGTGAAAACATTGAATATCTTTTCTTTGTACTTTTTTCCAGTTAATTAAAGTTTCAAGAGACTTGACAAATCACAGATTTTTGTTTTTATTGCATTTTAGAAAAAATCCCAACTTTTCTGGAAATGGGGTTAGTAATTTATATCTTGGGAAAATAAGAAATTATATCTACTTGGCAGTGTATGTTGGTTTATGTCCAAAGGAGTGAGTACACCTCAACTGAGCATCTTAACTCAGCTCAAGTCCAGTTATACGCTTTACTCTCCTTCCAATGTTTTCAATCTTTGTATCAGGTTTTGTGAGGGATTTGCTTCCTGAATCTTTCAAATCAACAGTGGCTAGATGCCTATTGTGTTTAATCAAAGCACTTCCTCCCCATAATCCCTCAATTTAAACAAGAAGAAAGGGGACATGTTGGGGAAAGCTATGAATGAAGTCTTTTTCTGAATTTGCCAGCAGCATTGTGGAAGCTAAGGGCTTCAATTCTTCTTATTTGAGGATGTTTTATTGACTTGTTTTTATGCTGTTGTTAACATATTTGACATAAGTATGTATGAGCTCCTCAAGTCACCTCCATTTACAGTTGGGGAAAATAATTGACTTGTCACCTGCAGAACACTGCTTATAGGTTTAAGTCTGAGAAACCCTGTTGGCAGAGATGCTTGGCAATACACATGCATACTGCTGCATTTCTACATCAGTCAGATGAAAGCACTAAACAGTAAAGCAGTCATTCTGTTGTAATCCTGTACAGCTAAGAAATCAGACTAATCCTCATGGACTCAGCCTCTTTACACTTTCTGCCATAATCCCTTAGGGCAGACAACCCTCTCCACCTGCACATTAGCCAGTGTATATGTCTTCCTTCAGCACTGATCAGCATTGGTGAGGACTGAGGCAAATAGAAGCAAGATTTCTTCTGGTTTTATAAAGCTCACCATGTCCATCCAGTGAACTGCTAGACATAAAATTTAGATTTATTCTGTTTCCCCAACACTAACTGTTTATACATTAAGCTTTGGTCTGGAATGAATTAAATTATGTCTTCTCAGAGATGAGAGGAAGGAACAAGGAAGAGAGAGGAGTGGATTGTGTGGAAGTGTCAAACCCCATTTCTGTACTCTGGCTCCTGGTGTTACAGCAAATGAGACTCTTTCATGTGCTTGAGGTGAGGAAAAAACAGAACATTGTTGGAGACAGAAGTGCATAAACTAAACAAAGGTCTAAGGTCCATCTCATTCTCATTTTACATTTGTACTTTTACGGATAAAAATGGCTTTCAGTAGTGTTACATTCAATTCAGTTCAATTCAGTTAAATTTAATTCAGTTCAATTCAATTTCATTTATATAGCACTTTTAACATCAACAACACTCCTGGTATAGAATTAGATTCAGATCCATAATGATCAACTCAGAAACCTTGAGAGGAACCAGACTCAAACAGGGACCCATGTTCACGGGTGACACCAGATTGTAAGATTATCAGACATTAACATTTACTATTCAGCTTTGTTGGTAATTTATAGGTGTTGGGTTTAATCCACTATAAACAGCTATACTGATTACAGCTCACAACAACAACTGTGCATAACAATATTCAACAATATTATTACAAATAAATTTGTTGACCTAGAGATGATAAACGTTTTCCACAAGACCTCAAATTCCACTGAAGAATGTTATGAAGGTTTGTAAGTTGATCCCATGGTGAGTACATGTATTACATTTATATTAATGATCAAAGGAAACAATTGTCCATTCATGCCAGCCCCTGAAATGAGCATTTAGAGCAGACAAAGCCAACACTAATTAATGGAGTTAAGTGTTAAATCCCGAGAGCTTCATTAAGGAGCTATAGAAAATATAGCAGCAGCTGCTCTGTCTTCACTTTCCTCTGTTTTCCTCTTAGCCCCTTTAAAATACCTGGTTCTTTTAGCACACTAGTTTGTCCACTTAAATGTAGCCAATCAAGATTCAAAGCTTTATTTGTCACATGCACATGAGATGAGATGTGGTAAGACTTTGTGTAACAACAACAATAAATAGAATATACAGACAATATACTGTACAATGGGTATAAGGTATAAATTATACCCACTGCTCCGGGTCTGTTCACGGTTTGTAGTGTGTGTGTGTTCACTACTCACAACTCCTAATGTGTGTGCACTAACTTGGATGGGTTAAATGCAGAGGACAAATTCCAAGTATGGGTTACCATACATTGGCCTTCACATGTCACTTTCACTTTCACTTAAAGTAAGTTTGCAAGAGCATGCATTGTTGGATGTTTAGTGGCCATTAACTGATCAAATGACACATGGAAGGTATATCCAAATAATTCATCACATTATGTGTTTATAACTGTGTCAGCAAGAGTCAAGCATCCTGATTGGAGAAGACAGATAATGATTAATAGTAATTTAACAGAGGAACAGCTTTTGGTGAAGTATCATTAGACCTGCTCAGAGCTGGGCATTCTTATGGATCAATTGTGGAACAATTGTGTAAAGGCTGTGAAGGTGGAAGTCTTGTGGCAATGGCCCCAATTATGTTACACTGTGATCTTATAGAGTCAATGTTCAAAGAAAATAATTCCAAAAAGTCAGATGTCCAAGAATTTGTTATAGGGAATTTGTGTTTAATGACAGAGCACTGTGCAAGTCTTAGGCACCCTAGCGATTTTTTAAAATCGCTTATTTTGTGTTTCTGTATTCTTGTGTCAGTCAAAACGTGTACACATTAAGTAAAAGACAACTGGTACAGATAAAAACAATGAGACTGTTTTGGGACATACAGTACCCGAAGCAAGTGAGAGTCAAAGTCTGCAGAACTGTGGCAATTTCTCAAGATGCTTGAAGCTTACACATTTCTCTATTAAACTGTATGACAGCTTCATAAGCAAAGTCACACCAAATACTAGTTGTTGTTTTTTTTTTTTTTTTTTTAAATTATTATTATTTGATTAGTTTTAGTTTACACTTTGTTGTGCTCTATAGTAAAGACTTACAGTAAATGACTTTTCAAGTCATTATTTTTAAAGAATCATTGCCTTTATATATATTTTGTTATATTGCCTATGACTTTGCATAGTAAAAGCACTGGCCTAAATAAATTGATTAACAATGTATTGTTAGGGATTATTCATTCAGGATTCAGACTTTGAAAACACTCTTGTGGTGTTTGATATACGGTATTGTCCTACGTGTTATTTAAAAATGCAGTTTACTATGTACAATTTAACATGCAAAAAAAAAAAAAATAATGTAAATGCTTCTGGCATTATTATGTTTTGTGATGTTGAAAAACCACCATGTTGTTCCTGTGTCTTTTTCTAAAGAGAGCAGAATTATAAACATGATATTTATATAGTGTCTCTCTACTTCTGGAAGAAGATAGACTCTGTCATTCTGTCAGTTTACTTTTTTATCCAACACTGGTATCAGATGTAAATAAGGAGTGCTCCTCTTGGTGGCATGGTGGGAACTCACCATTTTTCTCTCTCTTCTCCGTAGGCCCTGGAAATGGCCCAATCCCTTTCTCAGCCATTGGTTCCTAACCCAGATCAAATGTTAGGGTTTAAAAAGCTAAAGTTTGATGTGGATGAGCAACTGCCTATAAAACACTTTAATCTCTAATGCTCTAATGTATTTAATTTCACACTCTCTGATGGTGTTGCCCCCTCTTAGGATTATGTGTATGTGTGTGTGTGTGTGTGTGTGTGTGTGTGTGTGTGTGTGTGTGTTTGTGTTTATGAAGAGGGGGAGGGCACTGGAGTGAGCAGAGAGAGAGCATGCTGTTCTAAAGCTCTCTGCAGAGCTGGAGCCGAACAAAAAGGAAGAATGTGACTTTAGCATTCAGATGCCTACATGCAGATTGGAAGTGGGGACTTTAGAGGCTAGAAGAATGCAGTGATATCTGCACTGTCATAACCCCTTCCGGAGAGACCTAGGCAAATCCCATTGAGTGCTTGTGAATATAGAGCTTCATAAAGTTGAGGACCAATATAGTTCTGCCTTTATTAGATGAGGCTGTGCTCAGGCGGATGGGATATTGGATGCAATAATTCCTTGCTTGAAGTGCACACATAGCCCCTTTTATATCTTCCTCTAATATCCAATTTACGGGCACAAGGACTTCAGCCAGCCAAGCTCACTAAAGTTAAAAAGTCTTCAGCGTGAGATGGAATTAAGGCCAACTTCTCTTTTGCCAGAAGTTTGTGGATTCAAGAAATATGCATCTATCCACCCCCAAAACCAATTCAACTAATCCATGAAATATGCTCAGTGAAAAGCAACAACTAATTTTATTTGAAACTAACAACTTTAAGGTTTTGTTGAGTGTTTACTGAGGAGTTCTGTCAGTTCCGGTAAAGTCTTGTTTTAATGGGCGTTAAAAAGCCTTGTCTGTATGTTAAGGAAATCATAAACGGATGTGGACCTGATGTAGTTGTAATGATGCATGTTTTCCCTGTAAAATCTGATTAGAAACATTTGACGACATCTATAAATTAATTAATTAAAGAAATTACTTGTTTTTAAAACAGTATGAAGCAGGTTTTACTGTTTACACAAATGCTTAAGAGGCATTGTATTCAAGTCCTCTTGTTCCCCAGATCCTTCCTCCATGGGGGTTATGCACACATGTGCACACATTTGCGCAGACACACACACACACACACACACACACACACACACACACACACACACACACACACACACACACACACACACACACACACACACACACACACTGTCTCTGTCTCCCCTGAAGCCAGATGCAATCACTGCTGCTGTAGTGATTTGATGTATTTACTCATAACAAGGGCTTAGTCATAGTCCCCTAAAATAAGAATATACAGTATGGTGATTTATACGCTAAGCACCAGGGATTGTGTTGCCCTAGTGGTTTAAGCATTTTACACTTTGCTAAACTCTACCAAGGCTCACTGCCACTGCAACAGCTAAAACCCCCAACTCAGCCCTGCTGCTCCTTATTAAAAAATGAAAAACATGCACCATCTACTGCTATTTTGGAAAGAGATGGCTAACAATGGCTCACATTTTTGTCTGAATATTTATTTTCATTTTTATTTTTACTTATGCTTAATTTTTGCATGACAGATAATTTGAACAAGACTGCTGTTGTATTGGTTGTTTTGAAAGTTTCCCTAGAGTATCATCAATACATCTATGTTCAGTCTCAGTATGAAGGAGTTGCAATCGTTGTCTTTATTATATATTTTAGTTAGCTGAAAGGTCAATAGGAGAGAGTAGAAGTCATAAATAGTCCCAGCATCTCATTATTTGAGTGTTTGTGCTTTCTTGGTCCACCATGCAGCCAGGGAAATGAAATGAAATATCAGACCTGCTCAATAGCCAATCTATAATGCCTGTTGTCAGGCTTTCACTTTAAAATAATTTATATATGTTCTAATCAATAACTAATCTCGGGTATAGTCAGATGAGATGAAATAAAGTGGTAAATGATGAGAAGGAAAAATGTGGACTGACACAAGTCTAATGTTTCCTGGATTAAACATTAGTATACTAGACTCTTAAATGAGAACCTTCAGGTTCAACATTCTTCGACTTTCCCCTAATGTTTTTTACTCAAAAGCATAATATTTTCTTTTAGCATATATATAGCAGATTGTTTTAGAATACATTATTTTTGGCTGATATGTCAACTGATACCTGCCCAAAGGATAAGAGAAAGGATGAGAGGGAAAGAGAAAGACAGAAAGGCGGAGGAGGCCAGTGGAGGGGGCACTGTTAATTCTTCCATATCTAAGCCTCTTTGCTGAAACTCCCTTTGTCTTCAAAGTCCAAGTCATTGAAGAGTAATCCTATCACTCGACCTAATCTGAATTCGGGAAGCCAGAGTCCAGCTTTCTCTAAAACTGCCTTTTTGGGTCCGTATAGGTATGGCTAAGAGAGTCTAAAAGAGCTCTTCTCATCTGTTCTTAGCCCTCCCTTCTGTGCTCATTCTCCTGTCCAGGCCAGTAATAAAGAGCTATTAATGAATATTTTTCTTCCTTCCTTATTGGCCCCCATCTGTGCTTCCTGTTGTCCAGCCTCCTGAAACATGCAAAGTATTGTTGCCTGACCATCATTAAATGAACACTCTGGCAAAAAACAAACAAACAAACAAAAAAACAGACACATTTCTGGCAAACATGCTGCCTCACTTCTCACAGTGGTGAATCATCAGTAGTAGTGGCCAGAGAAAGACTCAGCAATAAGAATACAGGGGAAACCACCTCCTGATGTTACAGCATGAACGTGGAAGTAAATTGTGAATGACTACAAACACTTTGGAGGGTGTTTTTTTTGCTAGCTGCCTCACTAGCTAATACAGAAGGAAGCCATTGAGTAATAACATCACTGTTTAATAATTAGTCTTAAGACTGCGTCATTGAAATTAACACCCGCTAAATGCAGGTGAAAATCAACCGTGGTGGCTAACCTTGTCAACTCACTAGCCAATTTGGCGGGTTATGATTCGTAAGTTATGTTCGATCACTTTTCAGGCCCTCACTATGAGACAAAGCATTGTGGCTGTAGCCTGTCAAACAAAAGTTCATGGGAAGTTCATGTAAGCAAATCTGCGCAGGTTTAGCACAAATGCTGTACTTGTGACCCACAACATGCAATAAATATAGCCTAATTGCGCAGCATCTGCACATAACTGACTTACTTGAACAGAACCTAGCTTCTAGGTAATTCAACATAGTCATGTGGTGATACTTGCCTAAGGTAACCAACCCCCCAAAAAACAGACAGAGGATGACACTGAAGATGTGAGCTCTGAAGACATCTGAGCATTTGGTTGACTAAAAACAGTGTTACCTTACATTATCACTATTTACATTTACATTACATTATGGCTTATCCTGTCCATCAGTATTTTTTATCAGACCCTAGGTTTGTTTTGTTCAAAGGGGTTTTTGTCATTTTTTTAACAATATGAAATAAAGATTTTATAATAAATATATTTAAATCTAAGCTGTGACTCTGATAATCTGGTTTATTTATGATATTTTTTGTTTTGGCTAGTAGAAGTTCTGAATGGCCTGTAACTTAAAAAATTAGTAGCCAAATTGGCTGGTGAGTGAAAACATTAATTTCAAACCCTGGTCATAGCCAAGAGCATGACTTGGCAAGGAGAGAACAAATTCAAACTTTACTAGATCTGAAAAATAGCAGGTAACACATAATTACAAGCAGTTTTATTGAAATTAAAAGCCAAGTAACTACATGAATTATGTTTGTAGCCAGATACATTATATTTGCAATAACATTACAAAGCTACAGTTAACTAGCTAGATACAGTCACATTAGCTAGCTACATTATTTTAATATTTAATTACTTCTCTAGAAAACAGAGCAGTTTAGCAGTTTAACTTTTGCCTTTTGTATTTACTACTTTGCCTTATTTTTCACCCACTTGTATTCTGACAAATCCCACCTTCTGCACTACGATTGGCTAGTAGTTCATACTTTCTACTACTGTCGCTCAGGTGGTAGAGTGGCTTGACCACTAATCGTAGGGTTTGCGGTTCGGTTCCCGGCCCACATGACTCCACGTGTCGAAGTGTCCTTGACATTAAACCCCAAGTTGCTCCCGATGGCAGGCAAGTGCCTTGCATGGTAGCTCTGCTGCCATTGGTGTGTGTGTGTGAATGGGTGAATGAGACATAGTGTAAAGCGCTTTGTAGAACCGCGAAGATTAAAAGGCACTATATAAGTGCAGACCATTTACCATTTACTTCCTGTAAGTCCACAAGTGCTATATCACTAAAAGCTGGTTGCATGTGATGAGGATTCACCAGTGAGTGTATAATTTTCTGGGTAATTCATGCTACGTATTTAGTGACCAAACACTGATGAATGCAACTGTGACTATACAAAAAATATATATAAATTCTGCCTAAAGGTTGAGACTGAGAAATCCAATACTGTGGTACAAAACATCACAAATAACATATCAAACACTTTTTTAAAAATTTGGTTTGCGTCTGTCAGATGTGTTTAGGTTAAACTATAACCATATTTTTAGATGAAAGTCAATTCAAAATGACATGCGTGAGAAAAGGTTCTCATGTCACAAGGGTCATGAACGAAGGGGCTAAGTAATGTTGCTCAACAGGCCTTGCTATTTTAATTTGGAGGGTAGTCACAGGTCCTCTCAGATTTCTAGGCTTGTTAGTAGTGTCTGTCCATGGACAGAGTAGCCTATGTGTCTATGTGGTGATGTGGATTATTTTATTCCAGATGTGTATTTCACTACAACACAGTAACTAGCCTAGACACAGCTAAAACCATGCAACTTTTGTAAAGATGTAGAAGCAGACAACAAAATTAGGTGTGAGATTTCTAATGAGTGAAAGTGGTTTCATATTCATGATGCCCTACTTCTGGTTGGAGATCTCATCAATTGGAATTCACATGCTGCTGCTGAGGATGGCCTCACACGGTACAGGCTAAAGATCATTGAGATTACTGAGGATGATACCACTTAAAAACTATAAAGATGGCTTTGGACCTCAATTCATATGAACAATTATGCTATGATGGCTAGGACTGCAATTGCCACAAACAGTTTTGCACTCAAGTCTCCATCAGTGAACAGTTGAGAAGTTCAACAGAACAGACCTCATGTGAAAACTGTAATGGAGTTTCCTGGTTACACAATTGAACTGTTTAACCATGTAGTGTTAGCACATTTATAGAAGGGATTTATTAATAATCACACTATCCGGTGTCACCCAGATGAGGATGGGTTCCCTTTTGAGTCTGGTTCCTCTCAAGGTTTCTTCCTCATATTGTCTCAGGGAGTTTTTCCTTGTCACCGTTGCCTCTAGCTTGCTCATTAGGGATAAATTCATACATTTAAAATCTATATTCTGAATTTACATATTTCTGTAAAGCTGCTTTGTGACAGTGTCCATTGTTAAAAGCGCTATACAATTAATTATTTTACAAATGTCCTAAAGCCTGCATTAAGACAGTTCTAAATGCTTATCATACATAATTCCCAAGAGTAGCATTTATTCGTAATGATCTCTCATTATGCTCTGTGCTTAGTCTCAGTACCCTTGTCTGTCTAGACCAATTTAATGTTACTGTAATAAAAGTTAATTTTGCAAAGAGAAAATAAATACAACACTTACAATAGTTTTGCTTATCTTATTTTTATTTTTATTTATTTATTTTTTTAACCTCCATGGATCATGTGTAAATGATTATATGCCCATACTGTGGGCTATGTTTTTGTAAGCAAAATCATTTTGTTGCTTTAGTCTGAATGTACTACAACTAGGCCTATGTAAATTTAGTGCAGTTTAAATCAGAGTTTCTCTTACCAAATGTGCAAAAGTGCAAGTGCTGGAGAAAGACAGAAACATTGTACAGTACTTACTTTTCACAATTGCTGTCCCATAAATGTATTTTTATTTATTTATTTTTTTTTTTGCTTCTGTGTGATTTCAGACAAACAAAGAAACAAAGACTTCAAATGAATCTTGTATTAAGTATCAACAGGGTTGGGAGGGTTACTTTAAAAATGTAATCCGTTACAGTTACAAATTACTTCATAAAAATGTAATCAGTAACGTAATCCAAGTATCACAATATGAAAGTATTGTAGTCTGATTGTTACGACCCGTGGGGTAAAGGAAGCAGGATGCACTTGCAGGGGAAAGTGGTCAGTTTATTAGGAACAGTTCAAACAGAAACAAACATAAAAGACTCCATCGAACATAAATCCATAAACTGAAATGTCACCGTAATCCCAAAATAATACTATACTTGGCCGTTGAGGCAGTAATCCAAAAAAGGTAACAGTAATCCCAAAAAAGAAACACAGTAATCCACAACTGGTAGAAAATCCGGAAAACACAGGGAAATATACGCTAGGCTAGGCGGTGGTCTGGAAACCACTAACTACGAGCTAAGGAATAAGAACGCGAGGCTAGAAAGGTGGTCTGGAAACCACGAATTACGAGCTACGGAAGTAAACGCGCATCGCTAGGAGGTACAGAACTAAGGGAAAAACGCGTAAGGTTAAACACATCTGAGCTAAACTAAACTAAACTAAGCTAAACTAAAGCTAATACTCCGCCCTGAAGCAGAAACGGAGCGGCGTATTTAAACACACATCAATCACATGCCCCAATCCATAACACCTGACATCAATGCATATGAAAAAATGAGAAATGAGGAGGCGATGACATGACACGAACGAAAACAAACGCACATGGGGAAACACAGGAGGAGGAGACATGACGTGAACGAAAACATGAGAACACATGGCAGAGGTAAACAAAACGTGAGTTCATGAATAAAATGTCCATCGGAGAGTTTTTGAATAGCGCTCGAATGCGCGCAGTGGAATGCGGAAGTATGCCACTCGCTACTCCTTGCAGCGTAGAGAGAGCTAGAGAAGGGGAAACCTAACACTGATTCTTTTTGGATTACTTCAAGGTCACATATGTAAATAAAGTCAAGAGAAAAGCAATATGATCTAAAATACTTTTATTTAGAGCTTATTTTAGAGCTTAAAAACATGTTCAGTGTTTGGATTTGTTTTAATAAAATAAATAAATTTGATGCTCACGTGAGTCACAACTGGCAAGAGAGAACCAGAACTATAATCATGCAGCACTGCTGTCTATATTGTGATATGTCAAAACATTCATTTATTTGGTTTTAAATAAAGAAAATTGCAATCCTGATAGTATTCCCATTTTTTACAAAATGGACGTATCTGTAATCTGATTACTTTGTTTTTTTGACGTAATTGTAACAGATTACAGTTACCAGTTTTTTGTATCCTGATTACATGTATATGTTACTTGTATTCCGTCACTCCCCAAGCCTGAGTGTCAATACACTGATGGAAGACTGCTATAATACTATATACTTTTAACACACACACACACACACACACACACACACACACACACACACACATTTAATAACAACTCTGACATGTACCCACCTATAACATCTCCTGAATATAAACACAAGCCTAACATGTCTTTCCTATCATGTTTGCTGGGTAACCAAATGAAAAGCATATGCAATTCAAGTGCAATCATGTTGCAGTAAATTGGTAGAACTACAGAAGTGTAGTTAAATATAAATTCAGGTAAGATTCTCAGGTTGCACTGATGTTGACTTACAGACCAAAACAAAGAACCGCACTGAGCCTCTGACTCACTGTCCAATCTAGGCATTATGCCAGCATTCAGAGGTCGAGGGTCAATCTCTAAAATGTTTATGCACCACCCAGTGACATGAACCCCCCAACTATTTGGGACAGAGCCATGGATTTCAAAATGACTCCAAATGTGTATTTTTGTTGTCAAGGCTTCAACTCCAAGGGAACGCCAGGATGTGTTTATGAAACACTGTCTCCGATGGTCAAGATCAACTCCTGCTGCAGCTGCAGACAAGCAAGCAGTTATGACTCAATCACTTTACCTAAAATGACTGAGAATATGAACAGAAATTAGATCATTACAAGATCATGGATGACATTATTGCTTTTCTCTGGCATGAAGGGAACTATTATAGTAATAATTTAGATGTAATACATATGATAGTCTTAGGTTCATGTAGAAATATGTAGTGTACAGTACTGTGCAAAGGTTTTAGGCACATGCAAAGAAATGCTGTAGAGCAAAGATAACTTCAAAATAAGAAAATTAAATGTTTCTACATTAAAAAAAAACACAGTAAAGAGCAGTAAACAGTAGTAAATGAAACAAAGTCAATATTTGGTGTGACAAAAAATTAAAAATAGTAGTCTCTGGTACAGTTTATGCAGTTTTATAAGGAAATGAGCTGGTAAGTTTTATTGAGCATCTTGCAGAACAAGTTCTTCTGGAGATTTTGACTTTCACACCTGCTTCTTATTTTTGCAGCAAAACCCAACAGCCTTCATTTTGTTTTTTGTTTTTTTTTTGTCTGAAAAGTGTCTCTTACGTAATATGCTGCTTTCTTTAATGACATACATACATTTTTCTGCAACATTTAATTTTGTGCTAGAAAACTAATGTTTGGGAATCTAAAATGTTTTTTGTACTGACTTGATAATGTAGAATAAAAAATCTATAACAAAGTTTGTACTAAAAAATAGGGTGCCTAAAACTTTTGCACAGTTGGATGGTTACATTTTGAGGTTGTTTTTTTTTTTTTTTTAAACTATCTACACAATTGCAAGTATGGCTCATTTTTACTATAAGTAATATTTAATAATTGTTTCCAATTTCTTGGGATCTTTTCTGTAATGCAACAATATGAAAATTAACTTTTATATTCTTAACTGTGGAACAGTATTCTAGATGTAAACATGGCCTTTTTATTTGTAATTCTTCATGTAGTCTTGACAGGGGTGTAAAACTGTGATAGCGTGTTATCTTTAAAAGACAGCCCCTAAATCAAGCCGCCCTCACTCTCACAATGTAAATCAGTGATGAGAACTAAGCAAGCAGTGAGAGACAGAGGTGCTTTTTGTTGCAGTGTGCAGATTAATATCTTAAGCATGTACCATTGTTCAGAGTTATGTCACCAGTGGCCATAATGATATCTTAAATTAATGAAGTGGTGAAAGCATTGAGGGAGAAGGCCTGTGATTTACAGGATGGCTTTTAGCTGATGCGCATAGCCATCCCTGCCGATAAATCAGCCGCTGGGAGCCAGGGCCAAATGAACAAAGAGGCGCGCATGAGTTTACAGTTCAATTAGCCAAACACAAGGACACCAGTGCATTGTGCTTCTGGAGACCAGGTGTTAGGATGAAAGCAAGAAATAAGCCAGGTAAAAATGATTCATTTTAATGACAGCAGCCTGTTTGAATAAAGGGTGTTAAAAAAAACTGAAAGCTGTTGATTTGTATGTGGAGGCATTTATGTTATCTTATATATATATATATATATATATATATATATATATATATATATATATATATATATATATATATATATATATATATATATATACACATTTTTTTTTTTTTTTTCAGGCAGTGTTGCATTTGATTTGTGACCAGGTAGTCTGCTGTCAGATAGAAAGGCCCAGATAGAAATCTGAGCCACAACATATACTCAACACAGAGTCCATTAAGAGAACTGATAATCCAGAGGTTTGTTCTGCACTCTGTTTATTACTGCCAAGAGAGGGATGGGGGATCAGTGTAATGCCAAATGACCTCCAGATGCCCTTAGCTTTTCCTGACTCTGCTGAGGAGATAAGCAGTGCTTGAGTAACCAATGCTACTTCTTGGAGAAACCAATAATTAAATTCAGTCATACATGCCCTTCAAATGAACTGCCACTGATTTCCCCCCACTTTTCTCAAAAGGCATATCGCATGCTCTCTAGATCACTTTATGCAACATCATATAACTTCATGCTTTGAGCATGAAGCACCAGCTGCTTTAAATAGCTGGAGATGTCAAAGAAAAGATGACAAAGGGCTGGTCTTTCTTTGTCATTACAGCTCAGCTATCAAAAGGATCTCAGCCTCTTTGCTGAGTGTGTACTGTATGTATGTTTTGGGATGGCATGGCATTACCATGTCTTTGTTATCACCTGATCATTTCGTTGTTAACTGATTTAACAAGGGCTTTAACTGCTGCTTGTGGTGGCCTCACGCACATGGCAACTGCTTCAGTGCAAGGTGTTCCTTCTGTGCCATGCTGCAGCCTCCATTCCTTCAAACTATTTGTCTCCTGAGGTGATCCCACTTTCACACAGAATGGACATTGTCTATTGGAGGGTGTAAATTCAAAAGATCTTATAGTGTAATAGTGTGATCTGCTGTGCTTTAGAGCTTTAGTGCTCAGCGCTTTTCTGTAGCAATTTATTATTTCAGTATACAGTATTTTAATTATAGGGATAGGGATCAAGAAAAGTAGGTCTGATTGTGGATGTAAGATCTAGAAGAGGTGAGTGAGAGGAGTCATGACTGAATGCATCACATTGGCCAACTTCTCTATTAGAAGCCCCTCTCTGTTCTTTTTGGGTTTGGTTTCCTTTAGGGACTGAAAGAGACCCTTTGCATCAGATCTCATTCAGACCATTGTTAGTTGAGAGGGTCTGCAATCAAAGTGTGGAGTGGTTGGATCAGGAGCCTCTGTGAGTGTGGCCTACCCAAGGGCAGGAGTGTGGTCCCCAAGGGACCACTTGTGGCTGCTTCAACATTACACTCAAAGGAGCTTCTGTATTCATATAATAATAATAATCTTTATTTATATAGCATTTTTCACTCTGAGTTCAAAATCTTAAAATGTTTTTTGCATATAAGATTAAAAAATAGACAAAGAATAAAACAATCCACGGTTATATAAAAAATGTATAGGAGTAAAACAGCATGAAGACAAAAGATTTACATAAATAAATAAATAAGTGTTTATGCATATACACATTGAGATAAATAAAACAAAAAACATGGATGCCAATTATCTTAATTTTTAATGAGTATTGGAACATCTCATGTATATAGTACAGACTACAGCTACATATACTTTCCCTGTTGTTCTCACGGAGGTGGCAGAACTTCATTTGGGCAATGTATCCTCTACTTTTCACGTCCTGGTGAATTGAGCAACACTCTCACGGCTTCATTAGCCCTCCCTCGTCGTGTTTGTTTGGGGATGGAGAAAATAGGCTCAGCCTTTGGTGATAGAAATGGCGCATTGAGCCCCTGGCATGTCATTTGTTGTGTGAGCAGGTGTCAGTGGGAGCTGTGCATTTGTTCTAGAATCAGCCTCTAATTCTAGAGTGTGTGGTGATGGGAGAGGGAGGGGTAGAGGCCTTGATGGACAGGAGGTGTGATCCGTCAGGAGTAGATGGTGTTATACCAGAAATCTGGGTGTGCAGACTGGGATCATTATAGCGGGCTGCTGCTGTCCTGAGTCCAGGCCTGGCTCCTCTTTGCGTCCTTGCAGGGAAATATGGCTCTTCACACGTTCTCTGCAAAAGCACTCTTTGGCTTCTTCATTCTCACGCTCACTTGTTCTCTCTCCTTTTTCCTGCTATCTCCCACTCCACCCCCCGCACCTTCTCTTCTCCTCTCCCACTCTCTGGGGTGCTGATCAATTCACAGCCTCCTTGGGAGGTGTGAGACTTGTCCCTGCACTTTGTGATTGGCCTAGGCTTTGCAGGCCCTCTGTAGTGCTGTCGTGCTCTTTCTCTCTCTTTCCCCTTTTTCTTTGCACTCTTTCTTATCCAGGGCAAGGGTCTCTTCTTCTCACTTTTTGCCAGCCTGTGCTTCACAAGCCACATATGCAGACAGGACCTAAGCCATATGATCTCACACTAATCCAACATTCTTTGCCTCTCTCTCGCTCCTGCTCCCTCTTTTTCTGTCTCTTTTTCCTTCTCCTCTCTTGTGGCTGTGATCCCATTAGCACACCTGAAATAATACCTCAAGTGACAAATGTTTTGGCGCTTATAGCTGAGAGACAGAGGGGGAGAGAGAAATGCAGAAAAGGCTACACAATGCGGCCAGAGATTGAACTGTTTTCAATTCACTTTTACATTACAAAACCTGCAAACCTTATTTATATCATTTAGAAAGTAAGAAAGGAAGAACATATTTGTTTAATTCTAGTTATTTTTTGTAATGTAATTAGATACACTCACAACACTATTATGAGCAAGATATTTATGTAGTTACAGTTTATCTATATAATCACTCCTTTCTAAACGTTTCTTTCTTCTCCGTTTCAGCATAGGCAGAGACAATACACATAAACCATAAAGAAGTAAAGAAGGCAACCGTTTGAGCAAGCATTTTATTTTATCTAATTTTATGCTAATCTCAAATCAGGTTTCAGTTTGAAGGTCAGTGTTATGTTTCAGTCTGAGCGATATTTTCACATGTAAAAACATCATATTTAAAACAATTTTTTTTTTTACAACCCCAGTCGAGCTTATGACTTATTAAATACTAGAACGCAGCGTTTAATTATGCTCAAAAATAAACACGCAAAATTGAAAATGTCATTTGCCGAATATAATATTATTATTAGAAATTTGTAATTTAATACATAGTGAGCAGGTCAAGAACAGACTTATCTTAATTATCTTAATACCTTACCCAACGTTTGAAAAAGAATTGGGATATAGTGTAGGCTACGTGAAGGCATAATTCGAATTATTATTATTATTTTTTTTTTTGCTTTCATGCCTCATCTAGACTTCTACTGATAACTACACACGTCCCTGTAAATAATGTTTTTTTAAATTATGCTTTTAAAGTTTTTCCGTGTTTTTATATATATATATATATATATATATATATATATATATATATATATATATATATATATATATATATATATATATATATATATATATATATATATATATATAGTCATTCCCAATACAGCCAGTAGGAGGCGCGCATGATCCAGTTTAAGCTTCACAGCAACAGTTTGTCTTTAGGACCTTGTTTACTTTCTACTGTAAATCTAACAGCGTTTAGGCTTTTGTGATATTTTTCATTAAATGATCTCTTAAAATATGAATTCCATCTCGTTACAGTTTTCGCCACTAATACATTTATAATGTTCTGTTTTGAAATTCTTTGCAAAAAGTAACCAACAAAATAGTCTTTCTTTCTTCCGCGTAGTTATTTCATCTTCCATAATCCACCATCATTAAATAATCTGTCGAACTGCGTATGATTGCAATGTCTGTTTTAATATTTTAATCACTCCATAGCTTTGTGTTTAGTTCTCATACATAATTTCCGAAATTCAGCTGAACTCTTACTTATCCTATGGGATTTTAAACAATCAGATATTAATAGGCTGCTATTTAATAATTTATTTTTCGTGTATATCTTACGCGAATTTACATATGGCAATTTATAGGATATAAAATTCTAATCGATTGTTATAGGATGTAATAATTTAACGTTAGATTTACTCTTTTAACTCACTTAACGCATCTATTAATTCACAAATGGTAGTGTTTTTGAATATGAAGTAAAAGAGCTGTCCGAATTAGTTTAATATTTGTAAAATTCGGATGCTAATGCACAAACAATTCAGTCATTTCAGAAATAGTTGCGTGTTCACTGTGCCCACGCAGTTTCCTTACACAACCAGAAAACACATGTGACACCTGCTCAGTAATGCATATAATTCACCCGAAACACTCCTGATAATCATAGCCTACCGATATTTTCACACAGGTTTATGTTAGTAGTAGACTTTTAAGAGTTGTACTAAGACGCTGAATAACGTGAAAGCTTGACTACTGTATTTAGTTTGCAAAAATGTCAATTTCTACTAAACTAAATTTCTCTCTTTGGACGCGCATTATACAGTAGATTATGTCAGTATGTTTAAGCACATTTTAAAGAAATTCCCCCTTGACTAGCCTATTCAAACGAGTAAAATTTTTATTTATTAGCATTTTATTTATCAGTGTAACAAAAGTTAGCCTATATAGCAAAAGTGTACCCGAGTTTGGAATCTACAAATGCAAATTTAGTATGTCATTAACAAAAAAGAAAAACACCTTAGCCTACTTGTATTACACTCAGTTTACCTATGAATGGCTTCAAAGCCCTATTTACATAGTTTCTGCACTTTCAGTCTAAAAGTTCCTCGTAAACCAAATCGACTTAAATGATGGTATTTACTCACTGATGCGCGTCACAGACCGCTGAGCCTCATTTAAAGAAAAGTTACAGCGAAAGTCCTTGCCCACGTTGTGCTCCTTTTATAGACGCTAATTGAGGCAACCTAATGACTTTATAATGCTATTGGGGTGGTGTGACAGCAGTTAAGCGTTTGGCTAAGATGTCATCTTTAAACTGGAATACACATCCGAACTGACCGCAGATAGCCCACCATGTGAAAATACAAGTAGCCTGCTTGCAACTAATGGGCAAATACCGTGAAATTTGTGGGGAAAAAATAGGGTAATAGCCGCACTCTTGGATCCAATTCGAAACTTCAACATCTCAATTTTAAAGCCTCATAAACGGTAATACTTTGACATAGTAAATCATCTCACTCAACACATTAAACAGTTCGTAAAAGGAAATTTACTCACGTCCCGAACTGATGTAATCTATTGAGTTTCGTTCAGTTTAGCGGTCACAGGAATCCTCATTTCTTACCCGAATGCCGTACACACAGAGAGAGAGAGAGAGAGAGAGAGAGAGAGAGAGAGAGAGAGAGAGAGAGAGAGAGAACTCTGCGCGTGCAGTGTCCAAAACCTTCCCTGGATTACTTTTTTTTCACTTACTATTTAGTGTGCGGTTTGAGACGCAGTCTGTCACTTTGTCGAGAGCTTTGGAGATGAATCATAATTTCTTGTCCGTAAAACTGAAGCGACTGGCCCTTATTTGTGTTCTTGCTAGAAGAGTTCGCCTCTCTCCGGTGTGCAAACTCTGAGTGCTGGTTTATAAAATGTTTCTAGGCACAGACTGATGACAGATGCTCTTTGGATCATCTTTACCCACACCTTGTCACCGGCCATCGATTTCACCCACACCTATGCGCTCCCACATAAGAAGCTGTAAAAGCACCAGCTTTTGCGTTTACACGTTTAGTTTTCTCCCGAAGTACTTGAACAACGTGATAGTAAAATTATGAACTTATAGGCTACTACCATGCATGTGGGAGCTCAAACACAAACATTTAGAGTGATGTGGTCACACATGCCATATTGACAAAATTTGCTTACTATTGCTAATATATTATAAAATATAGAGCACCATTAATCTTTATAGGCCAATGTAGTCTCTCTAATTAACGCCTAGTTTATGCTGTTGCTTGATGGAAATTATTAGGCTAATAGACAATGCAGGGTTGTCAGATATTGTAGTATTAATTGTTTTATTATTTATGTGCAGATTTCAAATAATGTAACAATCCACGACATTATCACACAGTGTGTTGTGTGTGTGTGTGTGTGGGAGGGGGGGCAATTCGGAGTGTGTGTTCGCTTGAGTTTGTATTATATTTCCATTACCTTTCCATTACCATTTTCTTATATTTAGCCTCGAGTAGACCGATCAATTAATAATGGATCAGCTTTGTTAGATGACTTGTATCTCTGCCCTCACTGCAACTGGCCACCGTAGCAAACGCTAATATCCTACAGAGCTGGACCAACCCATTTACAGTACGGGGGGTGGGGAGGTTGGGGTGGGGGGGTCGGTAGATTAGAGCGCGAAGAACAGGCTGGATGAGAAAGTGGTTAAAAACAATTACACGACTCACATTTTACCTCTTATGACGTTCTATGAGCTGCATTTAAGTAGCTACTACTACGAATCAATGTCTCGGTCAGAGACGTGGTACAAATCCGCATGAGTTAATGTAGTGTATTGAGCTATAAACATGCCAGTTGGCATTCAGATCGAAGGTCTTCTCACATTGTAGCCAACATAAACTACAGGCAGGACACATTGCCATTTTGATGTTTAGTGGAATATTACGGTAGCCTATGCAAAATAGCAATGCGCTATTGTAGACTTATTGCGTTTTACATCTAATGATCCCGTCTCTGGGCATTACGGCGTTTCAGTTTAGCAGTGTTTACACGGATTATAAATTATATTAAAAGGTGCTATCATATGTTACATTTATAATGAATCATAAGGGCTTTGGCAATTTTTAATAGATGTGAAGGAGATCATATCGTGGTGTCCAAATAAACCCACTGTTACATAGCTTAGTACTTCTCCCGGTTAACCGTAGCAGTGGATTGTGCTTTCGCGTGTCCAGGGTACGACACACACACACACACACACACACACACACACACACACACCACCCCCTTCTCCGCGAGCCACTTGCTGTAGCCCACTGCGTTGTGGAAGGCGCGACCTGTTATGGCCACCACTACTTCCGGGTTTCGGCAGTCTGGTCCAGATTCAGCGCGCTGCCGCGTTTCACACACACAAACGCACATATACACACACACATTAGCTGTGCACGAGCGGCGAAGGCGGCTCGCAGCATCGATCGTGGCTCCTTTAAGAAGAACTAAGCCAGAATCCTCACCCCACCTCCTCTCCAGCTTATTTAGAAGCTTTTGCATAAAAAATCAACTCGGGAGAAGCGAGCGACCAAAAGAGACGCACAAGAGCTTGATTTTTTGCGCGCGTTTTTACGAGCAGCGTTGTCGCGAGGTGTGCTAACCGGTGGAAGCGCGGCGGAGGATCATCATTCATTCGACACTTTGACAAGCTTGCCTCTGATTGACAGGCCGAGTGGCAAAAAGCCATGGGACTTGCTAGCTGGGTCTGAGGGGTGTATTTTCATAAACGGTCTGGGAAAGAACATTCTTTTGGGTTTTCGTCGCTGTCCGGCGGGGAAAGGTGGACGACTCTGTTCGTGTTGATCGTGTTTGGCCGAAGTTGATGTGAAGGACTGCTTGAAAGAGGCGTTTGGATTTTTGTTTTTGAAACTCAAACAAAAACAAAACAAAACCCCCGCTTCCCCTCGGAAATTGCGTTCTCATTCCTTCTTCAAACTGGCCTCTTAGGGAATATATTTTGCGTTGAACGAAGCTGAGGGAGTGTGGAGGGCGATGGCGCAGCGGGTACGTACAGCTGATACGCAAAAGTTTCTCCCAACTTGGTAAACGCGGTCCGAGCGTTGAAACGTGGCCGATGACAGTGGCGCTCAGCTCAGCTCAGCTCTGTCTCTCCCCTTTCTTTCAGGCAGCTTATAGGTTTATGTTTACTGTCGTTGATGCACAACCTTTTTTTTTTCACGCATGGATCTCGCTTTATCTACTCGATTAAAACAAAAAGCTATAGCTTCAGAGAGCCCTTCAGCTGTTTGTGTAAATAATCATGACCTGTAGCCTTTTTCAGTGAAACTGAGGCAGGGAACGATGAGACCAGCTCAGTCTTCCCTGTATGTAGCCTACTTTCTAAATTCACGAGTCCAGTCTGCCAGCTTTAGTTAGTAAGTCGAATCATCTTTCATACTTTAGTAAACATTTAATCAAAGTAATCAAAGAGGTAATGACAATAAAGCTTGTCCAATAACAATTATATATATATATATATATATATATATATATATATATATATATATATATATATATATATATATATATATACACGGCCCGATTATTTCAGCATTTGAATATTAATGGACTTTTGTCAAATTTAGCTATAAAATGTCATTTTAAAGCGTTATCAAATTATGCCAAGTCCCATTTACGTTTGAAAATCAGCCTGTGAACAGTCTGGAAGCAGAACTCACACACTATTGAAAGCCACTGACCTTTTGCTTGCAATGTGAATTTTAAGCGTGTTTGCACCTTTACAGGTTTGTGCATGTGTTAATTCCCACTGTGAACACTTTCGCTGCAATCGTCCTGTCACTCTCTGGTATCACGATGAATAATTAACATTTGGCTTTCACATAAATTCGTCAAAAGGAACAGGCCAAATTTTGGGTTATTACCTTTTCCCCCCAAAACATTTTACGCGTTCTATTTTTTTTTTTTATTTAGTAAAACAACCTGAACTCATTCACTGTGACATAACTCATATACACGTTTTAAAACGTAAGTGCATACACAAGAAAATGATCATTATTAGATTAACTGTACCATACATAGTTTACACATTTATTTGCATTTGTCATAATAAAAACACACATGGTAGATTAAACACATTCTGAGAAATGTTACGTTGGTCGTTTTCAAATAATCTAAACAGCAGTATTACTCCGGTTGTAATGTGGACTAAATCTAGGTATTGATCTGCTGCTATTTATTACTTACAACAACAAATTCACACTCACCAATCTATATTAATTTTAACAAACGCTATTTCACATCGGTCAGAGTTAGCGCGCGCTGACAGTACTCTCTTGACTACATTCTCTACTTACTCTTCAAAAATGCGATTATAAAAAAAAAGCATATTTTTCATGAGTGATATTTTAGGTTTATTTTCGAATATATTTATTTATGATGTTTAAGAGGGATGAATACTGAGCGCACATGGCCCAGTCGCTAAATGTGTGTGTCGTGTGCAGTACGAAGACTTGCCCCACTACGGCATGGACGGCGTCGGGATCCCGAGCACCATGTACGGGGACCCGCACGGCGGCGCGCGGCCCATGCAAGCGGTGCACCTGAACCACGCGCCGCCATTGCACGCACACCAGTACCCGCACACTGCGCACGCCAACGCCATGGCACCCGCAATGGGAGCGTCCGTCAACGACGCGCTCAAGAGAGACAAGGACGCCATTTACGGGTACGGCTATACGGCCCCCAAAACATACACTCAGATACACACACGCACACATAAACACGCATTTCATTATCCGACCTGCCTATAGCACAAAAAGCACTTGCCACTCCATCATTAAATTGCGCCCGGAGGTTAAAAGGAGTTTGTGCAGTTTTTCTAATGCAATCTGAATACTCTTTTCACGTCCTTTTTCCGCACGTTTTCTTCATTCGACTCGTTATTTGTTTGTCTTATGTGTTGGACCCCGTTATATTGCATAGGCCTATCTAGAATAGAACAGAATAGAATCATCTAGTGTTATTTGTTGAATTACGCTTCTTCAAATGTAGTTTATACGGTTAGGTCAGTTAAGTTGCAATGCTAATTTATTTAATACATGATATCAGTTGAACCCTCTGTCCTGAAGTTTAAGTTAACTTATGCGGGGCGGTATTTAACTAATTATTTTATACATCCATAAACAACAGTAATAATTATACAACAACAACAATTATTATTATTATTATTATTATTATTATTATTATTATTATTATTATTATTATTAATAATAATAATAATAATTAGTTATTATTATTATACAACTGCAACATATTATGAACTTTCATTTTTGTTTTTGAGTGATGTTCATTGTCAAAAATGTTGTAAAAATCTATAATATATACACCCTCATTTATAATGAATGAAACACTATCATAGCCTTACAGTATAGACTGGTTAATTATTAGCGTGTTAGGTCTAAACTCGGAACAGGTCTTTTTGACCTCTTATTATAATTGCACGTCTACAATACATATGTTGTATTACAGGCTATTTCTGATTTTAGCCTATGGGATTTTTCACATGACACAATATAATACGTATTAGCAAGGCTTGACTTTGCGCAAAATTAAAACAGTTGAGTATTTACATTTGCAGTTATTAACTATAACTTTTCTGTATGTTGGTTGCAAGCTTTTCTCCCTGTGGTGATAATATGATTTTTATTTATTTAGGCACCCCCTTTTTCCACTGCTAGCACTGATTTTTGAAAAGTGTGAGTTAGCGACGTGCACGCCTCGGGAGCCCGGCGTGGCCGGAGGAGATGTGTGTTCTTCTGAGTCCTTCAACGAAGACATCGCCGTATTCGCCAAACAGGTTCGCAAACCGAGAACTTTGATTGATTAGAACAGTTTGCATATTTGATCATTCTTGTGTATGCACAAACACAGTTTCTTTTTAGAGAATAAAGTGCTTATGGATATATTTTATATGTAGTTTATAACATATGCGTTAACATTTCATTCCAGATCAGAGCAGAAAAGCCATTATTTTCGTCAAATCCCGAGCTTGATAATTTGGTAAGTGCCAGCAATTAGCTTTTATAGTGTTTAAGGTCAAATTAGTGTATTAAGCTAATAATGGTAGGAAATATTCAGTTCCTCGTGTTGAACTGGTTGATTTTACCCCTTTTTAAATAAAATTTGTTTATGCAAATGAATTTTTCTGCACCATAGCATCCTGCAATTTAGAAAAAAACTATTTTTTAAATTGACAGATTTTTTTCATATTCGTTATACATTTAAATACACTAGACATATTTACTTTTAGGTCTTTATTTGCTTACAAATTGTATTTTAAATTGCATAGTAGCCTATTAATTTTATTGGCCGTAAATTGCACATAATCTAGCAGCCATTCATTTTCAACGATTTTCTGCCCTTTTAATATTTTGTACATAAGTCATCGTTCATTTGGGAGAAAGTCTTTATCTCTTTCTTCTTCTTCTTATTTTTTATTTATTTTTTATTTTTTTATTTTTTAGATGATACAAGCCATACAAGTTTTACGTTTTCATCTCTTGGAGCTGGAGAAGGTAATGCCAACAAGAACTTACAAATTCTATATTTTATTCAGTTCTCATATATTTCTGTTCTTCTAGCACTTTACAATTACTGGTTCAAAATAAATACCGTTCATTTTCCTCATATGACGTTAAGTGCAGTGCCGGACAACTAAAAGTGGATTTTCATTAGGACGCATATATGATTGTTTAAACCTCAGAAAATGGCCTAGAGAAATGCCCGCTAAGTTCTGCTACTTCTGCAAGTCTGATGGAGCTTGTCTAACTGCGTCCCTGAGAAGGATAAAATTATTTGACAAACCTTTTGAATGCAAGGCCACTTAAATTAAAGTGTGGTTTATGTGGTCCGATGCTTCATACCCATGGTCATGTAATCACGAATATGCACGTTTCCTTGTGATTGCATGAGAGGCGGTGTTGTAATGAAAGGAGGCAGTAATGAAATAACTATAGACGCAATTAAAGTCTTCACCTTAAACGCCACTCCAGTAGATTATGTCCGTAATGACCACAGACCAGGGAGCAGATGAATTTAATACGGGTGTTGAGTATGGTGTGTAACTCTCGTCACTGTCAGTTGTGGTGTGATATCTCTATTCTGTCGGTTAAAATAAAGTTATTTGGAACTGCAGATTTGCTGGCTTTAGCTCAGCTGACTGATTTTTCTTTCTTTTCTTTTTTTTTTCCATTTTCATCTAGGTACACGAGCTGTGTGACAACTTTTGCCACCGGTATATCAGCTGTCTGAAAGGCAAGATGCCCATAGACCTGGTAATAGACGAGAGAGAAGGAGGATCTAAGTCGGATAGCGAGGAAATCACGAGATCGTCGGGGCCGCTGGATCAGGTACAGTGGCGCCTCTCTGCGTTTCCTGGGGTCACTCTGCTTGCTCGCGCTTATTTGCATGCGATTAAGGCTTTTCGGATTGCGTCGGAATGAAGAGAGAACATTTGAATAATGTAGCCATTATCGCTTCATTAGGGTTTGATCCCGGATCCGACCTGAGGGGATTAACTTGTGAAAGCATTGCCACAAACTTGACCTGCTTCGTGTCGATTTTAATTTAGCCCTCTCCCGTCGCGTTCAAAAAAAATCTTTTCTCTTTTGTAACGAACCCAAATAATATTCAGAGGTGCTGAACATTATAGCAAAACCAAATAGAGGGCGGGTAGTGTGTGAAGGTAAAATCTTCTGAGAGCACTGGTGCGAGTCAGTAAAGACTAGGTGCCTGAGATTTTGCGTCGGGTTTTAGCCCATGCTTCACTGAGGTTCATGTCAGTAATGTTTTCAGAAACAGCGCGCGGTGCATTTCTCTCAGTGTTCAGTTCGGTGTTGCATGATCCGCGGGGTCATTTTCGGGAAGTTTAGTTGATGGACCGGAACTATAGGCTGCTAAATGTTATCTTGAGATACTGATATTCTATTTAGTACTAACTGATATACTAACATAGCATGACAGCATACCGGTTTGGACATTTGCACGACATTTATTGACATTTCCCAAACTTTTACTCTGCCGATAGGGCATTATGTCTTTAAAATCTAACATACGGTACATGCAATTTTAATAAGATGTACGGGTCCAGCGAGGGCTACTATAGATAAGGAAAGATAAGTGCTCATACTAAGGGGAAGAGACAGATTCGCCAACATAAAAAGTAACGAGGCGTTTAGGCTAAATCATTTAAATCCATATGGTCGAGTGATCGGATAAGGCCCTGACCAGTTGTAGCTGTGTGATGAGTGAAAACTCTGGCGTGCTGCTCTATTCATTACCAAATGAAACGGCCTCTGGACGCCATCTAACTTCTATTAATGTTAATGAACAGATTCACACACAGCCTTCATGAAACTCCAAGTCCAGATTAAATATTGTGCTTTCCATTGTTTTTTCTTTGTTCTTTTTTCTTTCTTTCTTTTCTTTTTTTTTTTTTTTTTTTTTTTTTACCCCAGAGGAGAGGTAATATTCGTAAGGATTTCCGAGCAGACAGATTTCTGTCGAGCAGATGACTTTTAGTGATAGAAATAGCTGAGGCCCATAAGAACACCCAGGGGTATCTAGGTATATAACTTGACAAGAGCAATTTATGCTGTGCTTGGGGGCACGAATTCAGATCTTTAATTGACTTTAGAATTATAGATGTGGCCTATATTTTCCTTGATGGTGGTTTTGAACTAAATATCGAGGCGAGGATTGTGTTTACACTTCTTTGTGAAAATGTCAAAGCTGACGTGATCAAGTGTTCATGTGCCAAACGTTAATTGACGCTTGACATGTTTTTTTTTTTTTTTTTTTAATTCCGAAATAAGGAGAGAGCTAATTCTGTGTGTGGCTATATCCACCGCATATGCCTAAAATAGGCTACCATTATCCCATATTGACATAGGGTAGCCCTATTAGCTGTTAATACGGGGTTTGAGATGTAACGTATTAGTCAAATTTAAAGACTCCCAAAAGTTCTGTGAATTTTTAAACGTAAAGTAATTGCATGTGACAATGCAAGTTTTAACGCATTTAGTGAGTTGAATCTATTTATTTTATATATTCTCTCTATATTTTATATATATATATATATATATATATATATATATATATATATATATATGTATGTTACGCACCCTTAATAAATTTGCGTTGCGTGTGCATTCTCTCGCGCCATATGTATTTTTAATATATGCCCTCGGGCATATAGTTGAGTTGGACTAGGGAAAATGTTCTTCGTGCAAATTCTGCACAAGAGGAAGCAAGGGTGCTCGTTTATTCATAAACCAATTTATTCCGGCAAGAAGCCACATGCAGAAGGCGGAGTGTACACAGAATTGATGAGACTCTGGCTTTTCGCTCTCTGTGCGCCCATGCATCGTGTCAGTAATGTCTGAGCTCCCGGCCGCCGTTGTTTTGCACGGACTGTGAGCAGTGAAAGAAGAACGGAGCCTCCCAACAACACAAAAGGAGCAGTAGGTTAAAAACTCAGCAGATCTCGACTGGCGTGTGAATGCAGCCAAGCCAGTTTGGAAAGTTTGGACGGTTTGAGGTTCAGAGCCACCCCCCCCCCCCCGCCCCAGGTGCCTTGCAGAGACTCCTTAACCCTTTCCTCGCGCTGCTCCTGTGCGTTTCAGCAGTCACCAAACGGTAGGGCCGATTCACAGCCGCGGTACTCATTTCAGTACAGCTCAGTATAAATGCAGCTTACACTGTGCAATGCACGGGTCACTATTGCTACAAGCCAACTCGTGTGGAAAATTATGACGGCTAAGGTTACAGCTGTTAATGGTCGTATATTACAGCGTTATTCGTATGAAATACAATCGAAATTGGTGTCTAGAATTTCTGAATTTTGAACGAGCTCATTTGCTGTGAAAAGTCATTGAACCCATTCAAGTGAAGAACTGGGAACTTGCCAAAGCACAATTCAGGGTGTAAGCCTAATGTAAACCTTGACCAAATAAAGACTCTTATCCGTATTGTCTTGTGTTATATCGTGAAACATTCTAGTGGTGGAGACTTTGGGTGTCTCGTTCACATCATGCCTTTTGTTTTATGCTTCATGCTCAATTTGTAAAGTTGAGCAAAGGGTGTGAGGATATTTGCATGAGCAGCACTTGCATAGTTGCCTCTAATTTCAGTTTAGGAGTGGCTGTACCATTTACTAATGAATTTAGAGTTTGAAAGCAGTCTCTTAAGATACGGCATTAGTGCTTACAACTTCAGTAGCTTCTCAAGGGTTCTTTGGATTTTTCCAGGCAAGATGAAGAAGATTTCAAATGATTAAACTGCTCACTTATTCACTGAATTTTTTTTTTTTTTTTTAAGTTGTCAGCTCTATGCCACAATTTTGCTGAATGTTGATCATTACACACATAGGATAGGACATCTTTGGCAGGACACTTGTTGCATAGAATTGCGATGTAGTTTCAACAGTATGTTGCTAAAACCACGCAAGCATATGAGTCTTATCTTGCATTAATAATGTTCATGCATCCATATTTAGAGAGTTCCTTTGACTTCTTCTAACTCTTGTGGTTGAGCTGATATGTTTTAGCACAAGACTGAGTGAAAACGATCTGTTCAGAACAGCGTTTGTCCTCTTCACCAGTGACTCTTTCCTTGGTCAGTATCTGCTGTTTGATTTGTGTTGTGATACTCTGAACTTTGATAGATTCTCTTCTTTGCCTACATTTGCTAAGTTCCTTTTTTGGACTTTGCAGAATGTTTGAAACACTACAGTGATTGCGAGTAACCATAGGCAGAAGTTATAGGATAGAATTTCTCCCTCTTTCTCTGGGCAAATATAGGTTGCTGTTGACAATTCAGCAAGTGATGCAAGAGATGACTTTTTTTTTTTTTTTTTTTTTTTTTTTTTTTGCAGTTAAACTGGAATGTTGCATGGTACGATGAAATGCTCTGATCCGTAAAAAAAAAACAACAACCCAAAAACAGACAATTGTGGGAACTGGATAATATGGCTATTATTGCATAGCTTCAATAAAGTTCAAATGCAGACTTGTACGTCTATCACTGTGTCAATGTGCTGTGCCACCTCTCCAAGTATAAAATATATTTAGAATCTATTTTCTATATTTTTATTCAATTTTCTAAATATGTATTTTAAAATAGAATTTGCCCCAGGCAAGAAGCTATTTTCATATAATTGTGCATAATACATAATACAGCTTCCATTGCTCTTTGCTAAAATTGTTCTCGATGCAAACATATCATGTTAATAATATACCTTCTTACCTATCTGTAGAGTTTCTTTGATATCTTCTTCTAACTCTTCAGCTCTGCATTAAAGTTGATGTACTTAATCACAGGATTCAGTAAACAGACTCCCTCTACAACAGCATTCATCCTTTTCGCCAGTGTTGTTTGCTCCTTAGTTAATATCTCTTGTTTGACTTGTGTTGTGATGTGATACTAGAGTATAAGTTTAATAGATTCCCATCTTTGTCTAATTCTGCAGAGCTCATTTTATAGACTTTGTTCCAAACAGTACAGTGATTGTGAATAACCATAGGAAGAAATTATAGGCTTGTCTCTGTTTCTCTCTCTCTCCCTCTCTCTGGGCAAATGTAGGCTTCAACAAGTGATCCAATCCAAAGAGATTGGTTGAGGGTTTACTTCACTCGCTGTATAACTCATTGTAGGGACATCAGTCCTATGCATTTCATATTTTCATATTAAGCCAGAAATACACCTTACAGTGAGGGAAAAAAAGTATTTGATCCCCTGCTGATTTTGTACGTTTGCCCACTGTCAAAGAAATGATCAGTGTATAATTTTAATGGTAGGTGTATTTTAACAGTGAGAGACAGAATAACAACAAAAAAATCCAGAAAAACACATTTCAAAAAAGTTATAAATTAATTTGCATTTTAATGAGTGAAATAAGTATTTGACCCCTTCGACTTGGTACTTGGTGGCAAAACCCTTGTTTGCAATCACAGAGGTCAGATGTTTCTTGTAGTTGGCCATCAGGTTTGCACACATCTCAGGAGGAATTTTGTCCCACTCCTCTTTGCAACTCGAACCTTCAGCTCCCTCCACAGATTTTCTATGGGATTAAGGAAAAGCATAATGTTCCCACCTCCATGTTTGACGGTGGGGATGGTGTTCTTGGGGTCATAGGCAGCATTCCTCCTCCTCCAAACACGGCGTGTTGAGTTGATGCCAAAGAGCTCGATTTTGGTCTCATCTGACCACAACACATTCAGATGTTCATTGGCAAACTTCAGACGGGCCTGTACATGTGCTTTCTTGAGCAGGGGGACCTTGCGGGCACTGCAGGATTTCAGTTCTTCACGGCATAGTGTGTTACCAATTGTTTTCTTGGTGACTATGGTCCCAGCTGCCTTGAGCTCATTAACAAGATCCTCCCGTGTAGTTCTGGGCTGATTCCTCACCGTTCTCATGATCATTGAAACGTCACAAGGTGAGATCTTGCATGGAGCCCCAGACCGAGGGAGACTGACAGTTATTTTGTGTTTCTTCCATTTGCGAATAATCGCACCAACTGTCATCACCTTCTCACCAAGCTGCTTGGCGATGGTCTTGTAGCCCATTCCAGCCTTGTGTAGGTCTACAATCTTGTCCCTGACATCTTTGGACAGCTCTTTGGTCTTGGCCATGGTGGAGAGTTTGGAATCTGATTGATTGATTGCTTCTGTGGACAGGTGTCTTTTATACAGGTAACAAGCTGAGATTAGGAGCACTCCCTTTAAGAGAGTGCTCCTAATCTCAGCTCATTACCTGTGTAAAAGACACCTGGGAGCCAGAAATCTTGCTGATTGATAGGGGATCAAATACTTATTTCCCTCATTAAAATGCAAATCAATTTATAACTTTTTTGAAATGCATTTTTCTGGATTTTTTTGTTGTTATTCTGTCTCTCACTGTTAAAATACACCTACCATTAAAATTATAGATTGATCATTTCTTTGTCAGTGGGCAAACGTACAAAATCAGCAGGCGATCAAATACTTTTTTCCCCCATTCTATGAGCAAAGAAGGCTGTGAAAAATTGTCTTTATTGTTTAACCTTTTGATCTTTTGTTCAAAGAATTCACAAAAATACTCTGCTCTCATGGATATCAAACAATTGCAAACACAACACAGGTTTATCAAAAAAAAATATTTGTTAAATATAAGTGTGCAACAATTATTAGCACCCCCATGAATTCATATGAGAAAAATATATTTGAAGTATATTCCCATATTTTAATTTTTTTTTAGTACACCTGCATGACTAGGAACAGGAAATTGTTCAACCATGACGTCTTGTTTCACAGGGGTATGAATATGAGGTAACACATTGGCCAAATTCCCTGAGTCATTCATAACAATGGGTAAGACCAAGGAATATAACTGTGATGTGCGGCAAAAAATGATGTTGAGCTTCACAAAATGGGAAGTAGCTATAAGAAAATAGCACAAACACTGAAAATGCCCATTTCCATCATCAGGACAATAATTAAGAAGTTCCAATCAATTTGGAAATGTTATGAATCAACCTGGAATTGGACGTGTGTCTATATTGTCTCAACACACTGTGAAGAGGATGGTTTGAGTGGCCAAAAAATCTCCAAGGATCACAGCTGGAGAATTGCAGAAGTTAGTTGCATCTTGGGGTCAGAAAGTCTCCAAAACTACAATCTGAAGTCACCTACAATCACCACAAGTTGTTTGGAAGGGTTTCAAGAAAAAAGCCTCTACTCTCATCCAAAAACAAACTCAAGCGTCTTCAGTTTGCCAGACACTACTGGAACTTCAAATGGGATCCGGTTCTATGGTCAGATGAAACCAGAATAGAGCTTTTTGGCAATAAACACCAGAGGTGGTTTTGGCACACACAGAGAGGTAGCCATATGGAAAAGTACCTTATGCCCACCGTTAAATATGGTGGTGGCTCTTTAATCTTTTGAGGCCAGAGAACCTGGACATTTTGTTAGGATACATGGCATCATGGACTCTATCAAATATCAACAGATATTAAATGAAAACCTGACTGCCTCTGCCAGAGGTTGGGCCGTGGTTGGATCTTCCAGCAGGACAATGATCCAAAACATTCATCAACACAAAATGGTTTACTGACCACAAAATCAAGGTCCTGCCCTGGCCATCCCAGTCCCCTGACTTGAAACCCATAGAAAACCTGTGGGGTGAACTGAAGAGGATAGTCCACCAGTGTGGACCTCAAAATTTGAAGGATCTGGAGAGATTCTGTATGGAGGAATGGTCTCAGATCCCTTGCCATGTATTCTCCAACCTCATCAGGCATTATAGGAGAATCCTGGCAAAGGGAGGTAGCACAAAGTATTGACTAAGGGTGCCAATAATTGTTGCACACCTATATTTAACTAGGTAGTTTTTTTAACCTGTGTTTTGTTTGCAATTGTTTGATATTCATGAGAGCAGAGTATTTTTGTGAATTTTTTGAACAAAAGATAAAAAAGGTTAAACAATAAAGACAATTTTTCACAGCCTTCTTTGCTCATATTTGCTCATTTGCTCATGCTCTTTGCTCATATACCAAGGGTGCCAATTTTAGTGGAGGGCACCGTGTATATATATATATATGTATATATGTATGTATGTAATTAAGTAAGATGTGTGCTCTACTACTTGTTCTAAAAGTAGTTGCTACCCAAAGGCCATGCAGATATACTTTTCTCTCTCCTGAGACCGAAACCAACCAGATTTCTTCAGCAATTATCAAGTTTTCCCCCCTTTTCCATTGCTCCTTTTTTCTCTCTTTTGTATTGTGGGATTTGGGGTTGGAGTAGGTGTAACGGGGGAGGGGATTGTTCTAGCTTTCCCTGTCTTTTTTTCTCCTCATTCATACCATTATCAAAATCCTTTCATTTTCAAAAATCCTTGAATATTTCAATGTGGAGTGAGTTAGTACTGGGTCTGAGCTAAAAAGGCCCATTCTTACTGGCTCTCAGGATCTCACTCTTATCAACACATAACAGTAAACATGTAAACAAATAAGCAAGCATCAAGAACAGATTTGCTTTTTGGCGTCTGCGTCCATTCAGCTAAACTCATGTGTGAATCCCGAGCTGCAGCAGCGACTCTCAGGGGAGTAGGAGTAGGAGTAGTCAGTTTGCCAAAGTACCCTTGCAAATCTCATTTGGCGCTATTTTGAAGGGGGAAAAAAGCAAACTTCATTTGTTTAATCTGTTGTGATGTCTGGATAAAGGCTGGTGAAACAAAACAAAACAATGTGACACTAGTGCTTCGAGGAAGCCCTATCAAGAATTCACAAAAATGTAACATATAAGTTTTTTTTCTGTAACTCTGTAAAACCACGTATATAAGCATACAATCAATGTAGTGTTCAGCATGAAAACGTTTTTTTTTTTTAATGATAATAAATGGTTTGGGATTCAGCATTCTTTGCATGAGTGGTGGTGTAATGTGGGGGTGCTCTGTGAGAAAGACCCAAACACAATGCAAATGCAATGGATTGGAATGCCTCAACGATCATAGCAGAATCAGAATTTCCAGCAAGGAAAATCTGTTCATGGTGAATTAAGTGGCAAAGGAAGAAAATGGTAATGAAAAAGAGAGAGAAGCAGGCACGGATGACAAACACTGCTCCCTGGGCTGTGCGCTACATGTTTAAGAACTTTAACTAAAGCTGTGCAGAATAGAATGTGGAAAATTGAATTTACTAAACAATTAAGCATTGAATTAATCAGTCCTGCACGGGAGAGGACTGAGTGAAAAAGGAGCGAGAAAGAGAGAGAAGAATGTAGGGGGAGGGGAAGGAAGAGAAAAAGGCAGAACAAATTCCAGCCAACTCATTAGAAGGACAGCAAACTATATCAAATGTGTTGTTGTGTGCAGTGGGAGTGTACACACACACACACACACACACACACACACACACACACACACACACACACACCCCAGCTCCTCTCTCTGTGATGTTTTAATAGACTCCACCCTTTACCTCCAGCTCCTGTGTAGTCGTTCTGGTTGGCTAGTTGGAAGGATGAAGTGCTACTGTGCATTTGGCTGGTCTGTGATCTGGCCTTTTTCTATTAATTAGCTGTCAGATCTGCAGTAGCCAGGAGTGGCTGGCCTGTTATAAATAGGCGTGTACCCTGGAGGTGTCACTTACCCTCAGCTAAGACCCTCCCCCGTTCCCAGGGGCCTCTGCAGCAAACCTCCCACAAGCCTGCTCTTTTGTTCAATTACAGTTAATGCCATAGTTTGCCATTTTTATCTTAATTATATTTTAATTTGGGATTTGGTGTACGTAAAACATGTTGGGGCAGTGTAGTTTGTGAGCCTGGTGTTCTCCACTGACAGGGTGCTGCACAATTCTTTTCCATCCATCCATTTTTACTCTCCCTCTTGTTCCCTTTCTTTTTGAATAACTGGAGTTGAAGCTGATTTAACAGATTTTTCTCTGAGCATATGTTCTAAATTACCTCTTACAGCATACACTTGGTATGCCGCTGAATTTATTATTTTTTTTAAAACTTTGATCGTAATAGCATTTGATTTTCATGCTAATACATTATAAGCGACATTTTTTTTTAGATGGAGGAGAAATATTTATACAGGAACTATTGCAGGGAGTCAGATCATTGGAGAAAATGTGAAATGAGCAGAGTTGGTCTTCTTGATTGTTCAGCAGTTCTGTTACTGTGTTACTGGAACTGTGTGTGTGTGTGTGTGTGCGTTTGCCTATTTGTGACAAGACTAACCCATTGGAAACAACAGTATATCATATATAGAGCTTTGTTATGTTCAGAGGAAGATGAGCTGTCCTGCTCTGTCGTAGGTTTTATTCTTGTACAGACATTACTTTTTGCTGAAACACCCACTGATAAGAGGCAACATCTGTTGTGTGTTGTATGGAGTGAGCAGACCCTGCATGGGGCTGAGGGCTCCCAGGCTGTAGTTCTCCATTGTTCAGGCCTTTTCTCTTTATCCTCATGTCTTTTCCATTTGCCACATGCGTCCGGCCAACAGCTGACACTCCTAAGACATTATATACTTAAGCGAAATTGTCAATAAGATTTCTCTGTCTTCTTTTTTTTGCTACTCTACAAGGATAGTCGGGCTCTTATTTGATTTTGTTCAGCTTGAAGAAGCTTGTACAGAGACACACGCCTTCTGCTTGAGATATAAGAAAAGAGGCTGAGCAGCCCTGTCTCTCACTGCTGTGTTCTTAGCCTTTATGTGTGGAAGTACAAGCTTTAGGAATCCAATGAATCTCACAGGACTAGACATCACGTCTTTAGAACTATGGCTCTCCTAGCTCTGGTAACATCAGTCTATTGTTTGTCTGGTTCATGGTATCTGCTTGTTCTAAAATTGTTCAAAATGAGTGGATATTCACTTTAATATCGGTTTAGTGTTTTGCTGTTTTGTGAATTGCGTGTGAACTGTTGAGGGCCAAATAGTGTTGCACGTCAGGTTTATGGTTGCAGAGAGTGAGCATCACAGTGAAGTGTACATGGCATGGGAAGAATTTGCTGCCTTTAAAAACAGCTATATGAGAAATATCTGATAGTATTGGCTGTTTTTGTGATGTGGGAGTGTAGTGAGCTCTTATCTTTGCACTGTGTCCCTGTGGTCTGATGCCTGACTGTGTGCTCTTTCTGCCTTTCTCTCTGTGCAGACCTCATGGAACAGAGACCATGATGACACAGCTTCAACACGCTCCGGGGGCACGCCAGGACCCTCCAGTGGTGGGCACACATCACACAGTGGCGACAACAGCAGTGAACAAGGTAAGCGCTCCCAAAATCCTTCATGTATGTTTTTATGTTTGAATGTATATATGTATGTATGTATGTATGTACTTACATACACACATACTTATTTATATATGTCTGTTCTGTAGTCATCTTACTGACATTAGACCAGAACATGAGCTTATCATTGGGAGCTGAGAAGAGTCAAGAGAGTTGAAGCCAAAGCAGATGGTACAGGGTTCTTTTACAGGGCACAACGTTTAAGCCCATCAGCTGGTTGTGATAAGTGTGTACACACTAATGAGGCTTCCTTTGGCTGTACATAGCTTTTGTGTAGCTGCTGGCGATGACAATCCAGGGGAAGAGCATCTCAATTTTATTTACTATTTTATTCCATCCAGGGGCTATGAAAGGTCCCTGTCTGAGCAGCTCCAGAAAGAAAAGCAGATAAATCCTGCAAATCATTCTCCTCCAGTGACACACCAATGGAAATCTGAAGTTGAACATTAAGTTTCCCTTTTGTGAGTCCATGTAGTACATCTAAGTCTGTAATAAGCAATGAGCACCCTGTTGTCCTGAGAGGGGGATCAGAGTGAGGAGCAGACAGGCTGGTTTCAACCAAACTGCAGGCAAAAAGCAACTTCATTTATTATTGAAGCCAGTGTCAGGATGGCAGTCCCAGGGCCTGTGAAGGCAGCAAGCAGAAAAGAGCCATGTTACATTCCAGATGACTGAGAGGCGATTCCTATGTCCTCTGCTTTTCTTGTTCTCTTTCCCCCCTCTCCTGGATGGAGAAGGACAGCGATAAGCCGAGGCGGTCAGATGGCTGATGACTAAGGGACCAGGCAGGCTGCCCTACTCTGATTGGACTGCTTAATGAGCACATATTGTGAGGGTTTGGAGCTACCACTTGCTGCTGACCTTTGCTCTTTATTGACCAAACTGACACTTCATTTGTCACATACTTCCAATTATAAGCAGGCTTTTAATGTCGCCCACCCCTCCAGTCCCCCTATCTAGCTTCATTTTGTGGCTGCGTGTTTGTTATTATCCTTGTAATGTTGGAAAACATGTCCATGCCTCAGTTCCAAGCTATTGTATGTGTGAGTGTTTATGTGTGACTTAAAAGAAGATGTCTAACCACCACATTAATACATGCACCACTACATAAGTATCGCTTAAAGCATTGTATGTGATGTGGGAGGGCATTATGTAATGTGGGTTAATTACTGGATGTGGAAACTAGCAGTATTAACCATATTAGCATGTTTTGTAAGGAGTCACTTCATAATCCCAATAAGCGCATTATTATCTTTTTGGCTGATGCACTCACGACCACTTTCCCCTGTCCCAAGTGGCTTCCTCCCCCTTGCTCTCTCTCTCTCATAGATTGTTTTCTTACTGACCTTTTCCGTCTTTCCATGCTCTACCACTTCCTTTCACTGCACACATGTTGACGAGTTCCTCTCCTCTCATCTATCTGCCAGCATGCACTTAATAAATATCTGTTTGAACGCCAATACGCATGCTTTTCTGTCAGGCACATATTTAGCATTAGCAAATAGCTTATTCAAAAATATATAATAATCATGAAATAACCAAGAGAATAATGATTCATGATAGCCATGTTGTGACTTTAAACATGCTCTAAGACCTGATGCTAGTTATGATAATATATTTAACCATGTTGTGCTTTCCAACATTTACCTTGTGCGTATGGAAGAGAGAGAGAGAGAGAGAGAGAGCTGGATTTTCTGCTTGCATGTCTTCCCTAGTGTCTCAACTCCTTAAAGGAGTTCAGCTGAGAACCAGTCCAGCCCTTCTTTAATTAGAGCAGGTCTGTTACCGAGGTTGGCTCAGTGTAGCACATACATGGCTGCCTTTGTTTGACTGCTGCCCTCTCAGAGGACTTGTTGTGGTATTGTATCAGAGATCACACTCATTTTAGTGAATGTTTTTAGCTTAAGAGGGCAGAAGAAAACAAGTCATTATTATGAGCCTCTTCAGTTCCCTACCATAGAGCAGCAAGGGTTCTAGGCAAGTGCAGATTAAAAAGAACACCCTTGGGCCACACAGAGGAGAGGAGGGATAAGAATTTTAACCGTATCACAAATGGGCAGGGCATAAAGAGAGGACACAGAAAGCATGCTGAGTGTTTTGAGAAGCTTAGGGTTTCATTTGTGTCTACAAAGCGTCCACAGCCAATGTGATGACTAGTTTGATACGTATCAGCAATTACCAGGACCCATTTGCAGAAGAGCCCCCCCTTCAACAAGTGTGCCAAGTCAAATAGTTCCTAGGAGGCTCTTGTTATTGTCTGTATAAATTTAGTCGCATATGGGCTGAGGATAGAAAAATGCCTGCATAGTCTGCGCTCAACAAACCACCAAGTTCATAAATGCACACCAAACATACGCTACCAGGATTATCGACAAATGTCGATAATTCAGTGATGTGCAATCAAATGAATATGCTGTCCATGGAAAAAATTCCAGCCAAGATTCAAGTGCTCGCTTCTTATCCAGTGCTGAGTGACATTAAAAGTCTCTCCATTCCAGAAAGATTTAACATTTTATTTACTCAGGATAAAGGTGTTTTGAGCAGAATAATGATCCTGATCATTATTTTGCCGCATTGATCTGAGCGTGTGAGTGCTGTTCTCAACATCACATCGACTCATTTTGCCACCGGCCTCTATGAAGGTCAGCTTGAGCAAGAGTCTCCATTGGCTCACTGGCCCCAAGTTACCGCCTCTGTGCAGGGATTGGTCAGATTTCAGAGCAGGTCAGCAGACAGCGCCTGAGATTTCATGTCAGTCAGCAGCAGTGTGCTTTTAGTCTTGCCCATACAGCCCTTGCTGCTCACGCTCGTCAAACTCACTCGTTAATTGAAACAATTGTCCAACAGACCGGAAGAGCTCGCTTCCTTCTTTGTCTGTCACTCTTCCCCCTTCTCTCTGAAGGAGCGTGCACTAGCTTTCTTTAATCACTGAATGTGTAGCACTACTGTGTAACACTGCTCACTTTCTTTTTTGAATGTACACAGAGGTTTGGGCTTTTAGCTCAGTTTCTGAGCCATTAATAATTTGCAGTTTTGTCTCAGTTTTTGTCTCTATCTCTCCCCCCACTGTGTTATTCACTTTAACTGAGCTTCAAGTGTGCATACGTACTGTTTCAAAGTGCTGCTCCAAAAGCTTGCCGTTGTCACTGAGATGAAGGTGGCTATTCTCTCTGTTGTGCATGTTGTGCACTGTGCTGGGAGTCGAGGCTGGATGTAATCTGGTTAAATCAGAGACCTAATGGCTGATAAAAGTTGTGTGACTTTTAAAATTGAAGGGATCTGATGGCAGGCACCAGGTGAACAGAGTAGCTGTATATCAAACACAGACACACACACACACACACACACACAATTGCAGAGAGGAGAGAAAGAACAGGGAAGAGAGTGTTGAGGCAGCGATAGTTAAGGCTTTATTGTCTGGGAATAAAGGCATAAACAGGAATGACATAAACAGCAACATCAAAGAGCAGTGCCTATTTCTCCCAGCATGTAGAGGGGAGCGCATTCTCCTCTAGGCTACAGGTCTTCTTTTATGAATCTTCCCTGCGAAAGGGCTAAACGTAACTTCAGTAGCTCAGTGATGGATGATGCAAGGTGATATCAGGCACCAACAGCAAAGTTGCTGTTTATTTTGTGGATTTCATAGCGATGCTTTGAACCAAGACTCCGCAAACATGCTTGTTTGGTTACCTGGAGAGGAAATGCCACATCCAATCGCAACCTCATACTTGCGTGTTAAACTGTCAACCCTGGCAAATTACAGTAGCAATGTATAAACTGCCAAGCTCTGCTGAGAGTTACTGCTGTTGATGGCTTTATGGCCATGTGACTGATAAGGCCAGGAGCAGCATCAGCATTCTCATGCTAGAAAAAGGGGAAACAGAGTGGGTTCCCACAGTGCTGTGCAGTTTGACTTTGGGATTAGGCCTAGGTTCTCTGCTGTGTGGGAACAAAAAAAGAGAAAAGGAAAAGCGTAAAGAAGACAAGCAAACAAACCCCTCCCTCTTTAACTCTCTATATATCAAACCTCTCATGCTTTTTTGCCTTGTTTAACTGGCAATTATAGGGCTGCTTAAGCACCTTGTCGCACAGTAGATAATGATCATAAAGCTGCAATGATACACTGTCAGCGTGGCGTTTGCGCTGGGATTTAGCGGTCACTGGGGCACTTCCTTCTGCTCTGTTTGGCCTGAGTTTGACATGTGAACCTCGGCCATTGAGCTTAGAGAGCTCCCTTTATTCTCCTTCCTCTGCTACTCTAACTTGGATTCCCACTGGTTACAGATTTTGGGTGAATTTTTCTGGGGTGAATTTTGAGATCATTTGCCCCACTGTATTAAGGATGTTTTGACTACAAAAAAAACTTCTGCATGGAAGAAATTTGCCATGGGATATTCAGCTCACGCAGGGAAGCAAATGCTATATATAGTCTACACGCTGTAACTGCGGTGTGTTAATGACGTGAAGTGCTTTTCTAAGCGATTTTTCATTTGGCCAAGACTAAATTGCTGGTGTTTATAAAATATTGTGTAAGCAGTGGGTCCACTTGATCAACTGGTGATCATTTAGGCCTCAGAAACAAGTTCTAGATAGACATTTCTATACGATAGATAGAAAGAGAGTACTTTATTGATCCCCCGGGGAAATTTGGTAGCAAAATGAGTATTACATGAATCACATCAAAATACATTCAACACAGTTTTAGCACAGATTATCTGGTTTAATAAGTCCCCAAAACTGTGTTTATAGGAGTTTTAGATGACAAATAAGGCATTATTTCTGGACCTCAGTGGACATTAGATACAAACTGCCCAGCTTTCCAGGAAAAACACAGATAACACCCAAGAGATCAGTGTTACACTGGTGAATGGAGAGAAGAGTTACAGAGGAAAAGAGAAAGGGGAGAAAAGAAAGCAGGCTGAGAGAGGACCTACAGTCAACAAACAAGCATTAACACTGTTCTTTAGGAAGGCATTTTATTTGACAGTGTGTATAGTTTATTTTAAGTCTTTGATAAAGAGATTAGCAGAGACCTTATCTGCCAAAGAGAGATGCATTTCCACTAATCTGGTCCTTTTTAAAGCATTGCATATGCACTGACCTACATGCTGAATGAGCAGTTGAGAAGTTGTTTCCAAATAAAACAAGATTAAAATGTATTAGTCTCTCAGCAGACATGCAGGGGAAAAAGACATTAACCTTACAGGATAATCCTGCCATGATCAGTGCATGAATATTATCTCACTCTCTTTCTCTCTTTTTCCCCTCTCTCTTTCTGTGGCAGAGGTCATCGGGCCTTTTATATTAGCAGTATCACAGTGGTTGAAATCCAGCTAAAAGCCACAAACAGCATTGTGCTAATTTTAGCTTCCAAAGAGGATGAGGATGAATGGCCTGCTGCTAGTTTGCCATATGCTGCCCTGCCGATAGTGCTGTGTGAGGAATATTTTCCTGTAGATAGTGGCTGAGGCGTGAGTTGTGTCTAAGGCCCTGGGCCTGTTTGAAATGACATGAACATTTATTGTTGTTTTTCCTTATTTTATTTTGTTCTGTGGCTTAATCTTGGTTATTCACCTTTCCATTCAACCCCAGTATATGTAGCAAATAAATTCACTAGCTTAGCAAACAGATGCAGATTTTGCTCTGCTTGTTTAGAGAGACAATAAGCCAGAAATCCATTTTCCTGTGGACAAATGATTTTGAGTATCAAACCTCACATTAAAGGTATTCAATATGCATACATACCACTGGAAGCCACTTGCGATAATGGAATTATTTTCTGTGTGTTGTTGGGGCACGGAGGCAGAATATGGTGGCCAGGAGTAGAAGAAATGCTGCAGGCTGGCAGAATAGGGCTTTCATTGAGGGGGAGGGCTGTGTTAACAATTGGGCAAAAGCTTGACCTGGGACTGACCCTTCCTTAATAATTGCCCCCTCCAGAGCTGAGGGCCAGCCTTGGTCTTTTTGGATATGGATACCTGTTGAAGGATTTAATGAGAAGAGAGAAAAAGGGCTCTTCAAGGCTTTTTCTAAAGATTTAGGGTGTGAATGAAAAATAACAAACAAACAAAAAAGTGTGTGGTTGTGGGTGTGTGATTGGAGGGGTTGTGTTTTCTTTAATGCATGTTTGAGAAATTGAGAGTCAGAGCTTTTAGTTGGCTGTGTTTATGAAACACACTCTGAATAGTAACCTGATCGCTGGCTGGTGCTCGGAGTGTGAATGAGTCAAAGAAAAGCAGGAGTGGGACAGATTCCCAAGTCGATAACCTGAATGTAAAGGTTGTGACCAATAGAGGCACACAGGCCCCTGGAGCTCCCTTTGCTCTTTGGGCCAAGCGTGTGTGTGTGTGTGTGTGTGTGTGTGTGTGTGTGTGTGTGTGTGTGTGTGTGTGTGTGTGTGTGTGTGTGTGTGTGTGTGTTGCATGTGGGATGTGTGAGGAGGTGTGTGCTGTAATGGTATCGCTAGTGTCCAGCCGTCCTGTGCTGCTGTAATCAGGAAGTAGACGCTCAGGCCGACTTTCTTTTCCAGCACAGAGCTTTATCTCCTCAGCTCACCACCAGCTGATAGTACTACAATTCCCCCACATCCCCTCTACACCATTTCCTGTAACCTCAGAAAGTATGCTGTGACCCTATGGGTAGGATTGGGGGGGCTTGTACTGAACATATTGTGGCTTCCACAGGGCTAACTAACAGGCTCTTTGACATGCAGTTTAGCAAGGCAGAGAATATACTCACTGATGTTTTGTTTTAAAAATCTTTTAATGTCAAATAATTTTTCTCTCTGCCCTCGTTTTTCCCGCCAGTTTATCCATGCTTATAAACAACAGCTAATCATATGTAATTTTGCCTTCCACTGGCCCCTCCATGTTAACTCCATTGGATAATTTAAGTGAGAGCTGAGGGGCTATTATTGGCGGTGAAATGTTCCCTTATTATCAACTCTACTCCGCAAAGGGGAAAATCCCTGCTTATTAAAGCACTTATCTTTGCCTGCATTATTTAGATAGCCACCAGGTGGAAAATTATCTGCTAGAAGCCAATAATAAAGGCTTCTTAACTCTACCACAGGGCATTCAGTTCCTTGCCACAGCATGCTCAAAAAGCATGGTGTACTAGTGGTTGCGTGCTTGGTCTGGTTCTGATATTGCAGAATTACAGGATTGCACTGAAGACTAAAAGATTAACTGCAAACATTTAATTTATCATTCACTGAAATTAGAGAAAGGCTTTCTTGCTTTTATTGTACCATGTGTGTATTTCTGAACATGCAACACTTGATATTGGGTTTCAGAACTTGCTTTCAGGAGATTAGCTTGATTTGGGCCAGATTGTTCCAGTATTGTTGCTGCGCGAGGAAGCATTTAAGGGCTTTTTTAGTGATGGCACTATGTTCCTGGTCAGTTGGCTTGGATTGTTATCGAACAAAGCTGGCCTGAAGAAGGTGTCAAAAGCTGTCTGAGACAGAAGGCAAGAAAAAGGAATGTATAAGGTGTGTGTGAGTGTATGAGAGTCTCAGTGGAATCGAAGGACTCTGGATGTGTTCCCATTTGAACCTCCGCGCCCTGCCTTTTCTTCTGTCTTATATCTTCAGATAAAAAAAAAAAACATTACAAAGGAGAAAAATCAATAGTTGCACAGTAAAAGTGCTTGACATGAAAGGGTAAACTCACTGGCCTGCACTGCCATTCGACAGTTTCTTCCCCCTCAACACAAGGACCGGAGGAGGAAAGAAAGGAAAGTGAGGAGAACCAGGAGGTGGGCAAGAGAAGCAGGAAGAGAAAGGGCGAGAGAGGATAAAGTGAGAGAGAGAGAAAGAGGGTGGCTTACTGAGTTAATGCTGTGTTTTCTGCCCTTGGGCCCTGGCGCGATTTTCCAATGTGTCGAGGGCTTCAGTGGAAGTGACCCTTACACAGACACAGTCGAGAGAGAGCCGTAACATTTGCAATGACATTTTTGCCATTACCTATGGGTATGTCAAGCGCCTGATCCCAGAGACCTGGGAAAATGTATGAAGTGCTCACACAAGGCCTTGGCATAGGCACCAGCGTGTAATGAGAGATGGAACAATGCTAAATATGGAATACATTAAAGACACATTACAGCCTGGGTTCCAGCACAGTAAAGGTGGGCAAAGAGACACGGACGATGATAAAAGGGTTTGTAATTACATTTGTTTTCATGTATCGAATTATGGTTTTACCAAGCTGGCGTCTGTCAGCATTATTCAAGGCTCTTTGGTTCTTTAAACTATCATCATTTACCTCCTTATTTGAAATGAATCACCTTTAATTGCAGATCCTAATCATGAAGCTCCGCAGATTAGTGTTTACACTGCCATTCTTTCCTTGTAATTATAAAAGGAAAAATGAAAAAGATGTATGTTTACCTATTTTCAGCAGCTGTATGTTTTGCATGCATATGAAAATATACACACACCCAGACAGGGCAATATCACAGCACGTATTCTCAAGTGATCTAATTCTTTAATGTATAAACATTGAAACATTTGCATTACTATTTATCAAACGTGGTTTTTTTTTTCAGGATGCACATGATATAACAGGTAGTGAACAATAAACTGTGGGTCTGGAGAGTGTCCGATAGCTCTAATATAATGATCTAAGAGTTAATTGTAGTACTTGAGCACATTATCAGGCATGATTACTGTTTACCAATATACTTGAAAAACATTGCTTCTAAATTACAAATAGGTATAAACAGTTATATCTAATTATAAGTTATAGTTATAAATAATCATGAATAAAGGCTTTAGAGCAAGTGTTACCAGTTTATTTATCTTATTCTCGGCTGTTCATTTTGTGTTAGGAACAAGGAGAAAATAGGTTAAGGGTGAGGAGTTAATAAATGATGGTGGGATAGGAAGTTTGGTGAAGAGGAATAAAAGTATTGGTGGCTGGCTGCTGAAAATTGCATGCTGAGGCCCTGAGAGTGCAGCAGCCACTTTGAGACTCTGAGCGTCTCTTGTTGAGAATTCTGCATGAGGAATTCCTGCATATTTTGAATATTTTTAGGTGGGAGGTGCTTTTGACCGATGCAAAGGCCCCAACCCCCCCCAAAACATTGCCTAGCCCATTCTGACAATATGAATGGGCAGAATAAAATAAATGCTGCTTTGTCTTCTCTAACACCACCCTACCCTTCTGTCTCTGTCTCTGTCTCTCTCTCTCTCTCTCTCTCTCTGCGGGCATGTGTATGTGAGTTCGAGAGAAAGGCAGGGGTGTGTGAATGTGTCTGAAAGGATGTGGAAAGCGACCCATAGGCTTGGGTTTTGCAGCGCTGGGGAATCCTGAGTCACTTTACTGTGTGTGTGTGTGTGTGTGTGTGTGTGTGTGTGTGTGTGTGTGTGTGTGTGTGTGTGTGTGTGTGTTTGTCTGTGTGTGTGTGTGAGTTTTTAAAGTGCTAGGAGAGGCACATGTCACTCCTGTTGCTTCATGGTGATCCAGAAATCATCTGTTGGACTAAATGTAGGGTAAAGTAAGAAGTAAAAACTCAAAAACTGTCTCAGTGACCTGGCCCAATCCAGCAGACCACGGCCTATAAAATTTTGTTAAAACATTTCTTTAAGAGATTGAAAGGGGCAGTCAGCTGTGTTCTGTAATTTGACACATTGACTTATAACCCTTGGCTTGAAAAGTGCTTGCAAATCTTTAGCATTTTTCTTCTTCAATGAAACACTCCTTTGTGAAAAAAAGCATGTATGAGCATTGCATCTGCTCAAGTGGATGTCTTATATGATATTAATGTGCTTGACAGTCTGGAGGTGCCACATTGCTAATTTGTAAATCATGAGAAAAATGTCTAACACCTTAGGGTTGTGTGCGAGCCAACAAAGGAACAGGTAGTGCCAATTAAAGTGTCCTTTTGAGTAATCAGATCATAACAGATTACCCTAGATTCCTCTGATAATGTCAGGAAATGCCTTGAGTGGGTAAAAGGGTAGCAGAGAGAGAGAGAGAGAGAGAGAGAGAGAGAGAGGTGGGGTGGGGGGTCATCAACACTGAGAGAGAGAAAAAGGTTAAGGGAGATAGGAAAGAGGCGAGCAAAAACGGAGTGAGCCATCCAGGAGAGCTGGGAGAGGGGGAAGTGTTAACCTGATTTGTGTGGCAGGCAAGCAGGCAGGCAGGGAGAGCAATGTCAGTCGTGTGTGTGTGTGTGTGTGTGTGTGTGTGTGTGTGTGTGTGTGTGTGAGAGCAGATCATAAAAAATTCTCTCCCTGGTTTGCCGTGGGGCATCCTCCTCAGCCTCTGGCCTGCTCCAGTCACCGGCCTGCTCCCTAATTGCCACACAGACTCCAGCTCACATGGGCAGATGAGATGACATTTTTCCCCTCACTGTCAGTGGCAGGCCGGCCTGCACACCGCCCCCACACACCCCTCCGCTAGCTGCTAAGACGCTGTCATAACCCATTAGCAGTTGGCCAAAGTTAGCCCATGGCATTTCCTCACAGCATCAGCAAAAAGGCGAATAAATCTGCCACTGGGGCCTGCTGCTGGTCTAATGAGGCTGTGAGCTTGTTTATGGACCGGCATCATTTTTATGATTATTTCCACCTTTTCGGACTTGCCACCATTTGCACGCCTTTCTTTGGCCGGGGAGGAAGAAGCTTAGGCTCAGTGCGGCCAATGATGACATTTTGTGAAAATGTGGCTTACAGCCACCACCATATGGCTGGCTTCTGTTGATGTTGAAGAGAAAGGATTCAAAATTAGCCCCAGACCTTGCCAAGGCGCATCAGTATCAAATTGCAGTGAAAATGGAAATGCAAATAAAAATCGACGGCTTCAGCTACTTTCTTTTTCTCCTTTCTGCCTCTAAGGCACTGGTCCTTGGAGGTCAGGGTTAAGTAAAAATACTGGGGGGAAAGAGGTTAAACAATTCATAATACAGGGAATAGGAGGAGGAAGAGTGGCTCAAGAGAGCAGACACAACAGAGTTACTTCAGAGATCACACAATCTGTTTCCCTCTCACGCCATCCCCCCTTCTTCTTTCTCTTCCTGTCTCTTTACTCTTACTTTCTTTCCCTCCCGTTTTACTTTCCATCTTCTATTCTGATATCTAGCCTTTGCTTCTGTTTTGCTTAGTCGCATGGGACAAGCCCTGGGTTTATTATTTTAAGCTTTGCTGAACATGAACTGGTCTTTACACCGATTTGAGAGCATTTGCTTTCAATGAAAATCTGCTCTTAGATTACAAACCAGCGGTGCTGCTTCCCCTCCCAGGCGGGAACGAGGAAGTCTTATTTGCCTAAAAACAGTAGGGAGGACAAACTGCTGTTTAAGCCCAACTGTTTTTGGCATCAGTTAATGATGTAATCAAAGCTCACATTCTGTGTGTGTAATGTGACTGAGTGTGTGTCTGATAGAGTGTTTTTTCTCTGTGGGGGTGGCCTGGGAGCTCTGGTGTCTAAAAGGGGGAAATGTGCCCTTCTGTAAAGCAGCACCATTGTATCTACATAAGACTTCACTTAAGAAATCACAGCCTTTTCTGGAGCTGCTCTCATACAGCAGGGCCAGGAGGTTTATATGGAACACAGAAAGCCTCCACTCTCCTAATGGTGTATATAATTCAGATGCCTGCAAGGCATGCTTTCAGGAATTCTTTTGCCTGAGGTAATGGGGAGCAAAGGCCATTTTAGGCTCTTCATTATTTCACTGAAGCTGGAAAGAAAATCTCCAGCCAGATTACCACAGACATTTTCATTAATTATCAATGAGTAAGCCTCATGCAAGTATTTAAAGGTGCTGGTAGGGAAAGAGTTAAGCCATGGAGTCTCAAAGGGTTTTAGAACAGCATGTTGGGAGCACTTCTCGAGTAATTAATAAATAACTAATTCTAACTCCGTGCACACTTTAGTCTGCCCTGCTGAGGACAGTGCATGAAAGAGAGCTCAGCAGTTGAAATTCACAGCTCTCTGAGGTAGTTTACCTCATTCATGTTTCTTTTATGATTTATTATTTAAAACATCTGAATTGACTGTTTGCTCTTGAATAATGATAATAATAATTATAAAATGACAGAGATGGGAGGGGATCTCTCTCTATAATTCAGAAATCACACAATAATTGGGTTTTTGAATAGAACTGGGTGCTCACTCAAGCTCCATATTCATCATATGCAGAGCATTGCCACGCTCCAGCCTAAGTCCTCTCCTGTGTTTCCACCTGGGTCTGGCTGCTGTGTAACTCTCCTTAATGGAACCTTATCGAGAACCCACAGGTTGCTGTTGGCACTCATGGGGCATTGTTATTAAAATTGGATGCTTTGAAAAGCCACTGTCTGTGCAGGCGATTCATATTTCTGTGCCCTTCTTTTGTGCTGCAGTGTATCTCCTCCACCTAAGGTAAAAAGAAAGCTCTGGGTAAATATTTCCCCACTTCCACTGATAAAGACTAAATCTCTTTGTCAATGCAGATCCTTCTCAGACTCTGATGGCAGTAAACAAATGCGACAGTACAAGTCCTTTGAGTGACTGTGTTTACTCTCTCTCCTTCTCACTGTTTGTGCTCTGAGCTTGGAGGTTCTCTTTTGTGGGAGAAAGGTGGTTTATTTCTAAAAGTATTAAAACTCAATGCATTTAGAGCTGCTGCCTGTAAGCCCTACTAGTGCAAATTGTTGCCCTATTTTGTTGAGAGGAAAATCACCACTGTGTGTATGTGAGCATTTGTGTTTATGACTGTCAGCTGACGTAAACAGGTTCTGCTGACAATGCACCTATATCTTTGTGTCTGTTTTCACAGGTGACGGACTGGACAACAGTGTGGCCTCCCCCAGTACGGGCGATGATGATGACCCTGACAAGGAGAAGAAGAGGAATAAAAAGCGTGGCATCTTCCCAAAAGTCGCAACCAACATCATGCGGGCATGGCTTTTCCAGCACTTGACAGTGAGTAGAAACTTTTTAAGGCTTTTTCTGTCTGCTAATACACTCAAATCCAAACTGTATCCCTCAAACTGCATCATGCCTGGATATGATTTAAAGCTAAGGAGAAAAACATTTTTGAGCTGGAGATGGTAGAGATGTGCATTATTAAGAGAGTACTCTGTTTTTCTACCCAATTTGCTCTTATTGGTGAAGCATGAACAAATTAATAAAAGGAGTTGCTCTCCATGATGTATCTATGGAATGAGTGTGTTTTGGTGAATGTGAGTGGCTATTATTTAGCGTGGAGGCAGCTATGACAGTTCAGTATGGAGCTATGGGCGACTAGTTAGTGTGTGCATGTGTGCGTGCATGTGTGTGTGTGTGTGTGTGTGTGTGTGTGTGAGAGAGAGAGAGAGAGAGAGAGAGAGAGAGAGAGAGAGAGAGAGATACACAGTGGTTAGCTGTTTGTGGGTGTCCCCACCTGCAATAGAAAAGCGTTAGGGAAGCACAGTGTTGATGTGGTCGGTTCTTCCTCTCACTCTTGATGAACTTTAGTTCCTGTATTTTGTTCACCACAAGCTAATCTGAGCATGGCAAAGACACTGCTTATCTCCATATATCAACATCACTGACATAACACACTGTTAAGTCACATGCGGCACTCACAGGCCTTGTGGCAACTTTTGCACAACCCCAGGTCTCAGTTAAACACAGTGAAGTGGTTCCCTGTATGAATATAAATGCTAAACACATGACTTTATGATTTGCAGACTATACACCTATTATGGCCACCAGTCATTGTTTTGAGGTGCTGAAAGGCAATGTGTTTCCAACCAGAGCAGAGTCAAAAGCGAACCCATTTGATCATTTCCAAAGCGTGCCCACGTGGTCACCCTAAATTCTCACATCTGTGCCACAGAAAACTACCTCAGGGGCCCCTGAAACCTTCATCTGCACCCAGCCCCCCTTTACCCTGACACACACACACACAAATGAAAACACATAGAGTCACTCCTGCTAACCATCACCTTTAGGGGCCCCAGGAGAAAGGTGTGTGAAAAGAAAGCCATTTGCTAGTTCACACACAGTGCACTCACTTGCACTAGAGCTAGGAGTGATTGGTGAGAGCACACTGTCTGCTTTGACCTGGGTTACTGGCCATGTAGACAGCACTGGGTTATTGCTTTGTGTGTGTGTGTGTGTGTGTTGTGTGTTGTGTGTGTGTGTTGTGTGCGTGTGTGAGCCCGCTCTTTGGCGGACAGGCAGTGCAGCTAAATGTGGAGCCGCTGGCGGGGAGGCTGAGCTTCTGCCAACAGCGGCCCCCTCAACCACAGGAGGCCTCCAGAGCACCCAGAACTGAAAGTGTGAGAGAGAGAAAATGAAAGAGAATGAGTGGGAGCAGTGGAGAAAAAGAAAGAGAACACAATAACTTGAAACATCATGCCTGCCAAAATGGTGACTATGCAGAGAGAGCGAGGGGTGGTGTTGGGGCATGCAGGAAGAAGAACCAACAGTATTCTGCATAGACTCTCTACATAGACATAGCACACCATGCACCACACACAGCTGCAAGAAGAAAGCTCAGCATTTCTGTAGTAAGCTAAATGTTAAATATTCCCCTGACCAGGAGATATAGCAGTCCACTTGCCTTCTGTCCCTGCCTGCTTCCTGGACAGGAGACATTGACAGTCTCACCATGAGCAGAGAAGAGAAGAGGCAAAGCAACAGAGAGAGAACAAACACACAAAGTGCATGGGAGGAGCCTCAGTAGTACATTGGATGTCCACTCTTCTAACAGTTCAGTGTGCAAATGGGTCTGGTTCTTAGAGATACTGGCGAGTAGCAATTAACAGGCCTCAGAAACAATGCAGCCTTATGAAAGCCCTAATTTAACGTCTTAGATTTGGCTGTTGTAAAATAAGGGAAGACATCCTCAAGCTGGCACTGTAGATACCACAAGTCAAGAGAAACGAGGAGGCATCCATCTATGTTAAATGAGCCTACCAGTGAAACCATTGTACAGAACCGGAAACATGAGGTAGGTGGTTAGACAAGATTACTCTGCCAGGCTGTGGAGTCAGGGAAAGGAGGAGGTGAAAGAGAAAGAGCATAAATAATGGGAAGGGATACAGACAGCAGACAAAAGTGTTTGCATATGTTCTTGTTGAGTATTTGTTTCAGTTTGAAAATGATCTGTAGATCTATACACTACTATCAACTATCTTATCAATAAGGCTGTACTTATTGCGCGCCACTTCTGAATGTTTTACTCTGCTGTAAAGCCCCAGTGTAAACACATTCCAGTAAACTTTGCATCTCAGAAAGAAAGAAAAATCCAAACTCCTTTGCTGTTGCAGTTGTTCCTTCTCCAAACTATGTTTGTTCTGTTTATCGATTGTTCCAGACATCCTGGGGAGAAATCCAAAACACTGCATCCTGCCTTCCTTTTTCTGTAACTCTTTCTTCTCCACCTCCTCCTCATTAAACTTGTTACTATGTTACTTACGTCCTTTTGCAGACTGTACATTCTTCTTTAATTGGCCCAAAAAATGTCCAACAAACGGAAGCCTCTGGCTCAGCATGCCTGTGGTTTTGCACTCAGCTCTCCAATGAAAAGGCAATTTGCAAAATTATGTGATAGAGTAATTAGATAAAATTCAGGCTTCAGATGGTTCAACCCAGCCGACGCAAAGCCCTAGTGAGGAACAGCAGTGTTTGGCTGGCACTTGTAGCTCAGTGCTTCCTTTTATTTATACATAGAGCTGGAGAACAGGGTGCTCTATCACAGCTCATAAAAATCCAAACCGCAGCACAACCTGATGTCCCCCTTCCAGTTTTTTTAATCATTTGTTCATGTTAGAAGAAAAACTGCAAAGCAACATTCTATACCTGCTAATTCAATTAGGCCCTAAATTAGCACCCTTTGAACATGCACAATTCTAGTAACAGTAGCATTTTTTAAAATCTGTGCTGAAGCATGCTGTCACCACTGTCAACAGTGCTGCATTTTTTATTTTTTTTTACCAGAACCAGGTGTGAAAAGTGCTATAATTCATCTCTGCAGTGGTTCCTTGGTCTCAAGGCTGGAACAGCAGGGGGGATAGGGGCTTTGCCCTCTTCAGGAAGTTTGAGGGTGAATTTGTTCCCCACAGTTAGAGGTTGAGAATGGGGGGTGCTAAGCAGTGGGGTTTTGTGTCCTGCCCTTGTGATGGTTTCCTACATTCACTGGGAAGAATTACAGATGTTCAGCATATGACCTGAATGAGAATAATGCCTTGGAAAGCACAGTGGGGTTTTTGAAAGTCTGGACTTCTCCATTTTGGCTTAGTACAGCACTGGTTGAGAGTCATTTTGGCACAGGGCAGTGGAGTTTTAAAAGATCAATAAATTTTGATTTTCACTACATGATAACGATCACATTAATCAAATCACATCAAACATCGAATATATGTATTAAAACAACAACAACAACAAAAAAAAAAACAAATCACAGTGCAGGGGCTATGTATTTCAGTTAACTACTGAGTAGAAAGTAGTGATCTGTCTATCGTTCTTTTTCAGGTTTTCTCTGTCTGCTAAAACACTCCAAACTGTATAAATCAAACTGCATCATACCTGGATATGTTTTAAAGCTAAGGAAAAAAACAGCTATGAGCTAGAGATGGTAGAGGTGAGCAACATTAACAGAGTACTCTGTTTGGAGCTATGTGCAATTAATTAAATCATATCAAACATAGAATACATGTAAAAAATCATAGTTTAGGTGCTATGTTTTTTATTAACTACCTGTAACAAACTGAATATGCCCAACTGGCATTATGTTAGTCAGTTTCAACAATGTTTCACTGTTTATAACAACTAATGACTGATAGGATCTCAGAAGCAATTCATACTATCCCCCTTGACACTTGGAGTATTGTATGCTTGGTAGTAAGAATCTACTCTATGCCTAAATTGTACTTCTATAGCTTTCATTTATTTCCTAGATCAAGACTACTGCTAATGTCCAAAAAAAAGGGTGGGTCCTGCCTTGTCAGGAAGAGGGTAAGCCCTCAGAGTTCATGTGTATTTGGGGACTACTCCCAGTAGCCTCATAAAAAATGTATTTAAAAAAAAAAAAAAGTATTCTGACCATTAAAGTTCAGGGTTCAACCAGGTCTCAGATGCCATTAGTCATCGATTGTTTATTGCTGGAGCCTGACGATGTCAGCGCATTGGTCACCCATGGCAACCCTAGGCATGCTGTGTGGCCTCTAACCTGACAGGGAGGCCTTGCAGGAAGCCCTCCTCTCCTAGCAGCTTCATCACTATGTCTGCACTGGACAGCCCTTGGGAGATTTAAATAATTACAACTCAAAACACCTAAACACTGTGCCTGAGAATTGTCGTAATGAGTGTGTGCTGTTTGATCATGTATTTATTTGTACAAAGAGCAGAAAGTCCATTCAGAGTCATATTTTTGTAAATTCAATTTAATGTTCTAAGTCTCTGGTTATTTCATAATTTCATCTAAACACTCAGTCAGTACTAAAGGTGGTGCTTAAATTAAAAGCTTCAACAATAATATTAGACAATCTTAGCAAATGGCATATTTAAAATATTGCTTCATTAAATATTGTAGACTACAATATTCTGTTTGAATATTACAACACATTTTGCAGTGGTTGTCTTGATGTGTGTTGTGGTTGCATGGCTTGTGTGATCACACAGACAGATGACTCATGAGAGTTTTAGTATAAAAACTTAAAATTATTGGCTTATATTTTTGTTGATGGTTCTGGGGTGACATCAGGTTGCTTTTGTCAGATTTGGCAACCCTGCTACTGAAGAAAGGTAACCACAAGTGGTCTAATACCAAGTCTGAACAGGCCCTGACTGTCAAAATATTTTTTTTTATCTCAATCTCTACTGCACTTTTGCCCTAAATTCCTTTATAGCTTGTGTTTTAACTGTGTTTGTTGCAGTCAACTAAGCATCTGTCCTCAGCTGCTTTCACCACTTCTTATGCTTCACTCTTCTTATTCTTCACTTGTTTTTTTTCATTGGTTCTGAAGAAGCTTAAGTGTGTGTATATGAAGCAATGACTTGAGGCATGTTACTTGAAGTTAATGGCAAAGAAGAAGCCGCCAAGTCAATCGTGGCAAGGGCTATCTACTGAGAAAGGGTGCACCCCCACCCGTCACCCACCTCCCACACCTTGTAATGAAAACATCATCAATTACTCCAGTGACAGGCCCCTGGGATGTGGGGCAGGCGACTCTTTGGACCTTGTCTTAGTGGGATGGACACTCTAGCCACCCCCCATGTCCCCTGGAGAGGGAGAGACGGAGAAAACCACATGTATTCATCATTTGCAAGCCTTCCAGGCTGACAAGGTAAAGACACTGGTGTGTCTTTTGAAGAATGGGTTGAATTGGCAGACCCCGCATGGGCTGCTAGTGGCCAATGGACGCCTCCCTGTCACTGATGGTGGTGGCTTTTCTCTGGCCATCTGTGCCATGATTGATGAGTGGGACACTGCCGAGGCTTTCTCTTCTCCATGTGCAGTGTCCCAAACATTGTCTGTGCCTAAACATTAAACATTATTATGGTGTTAATGAGAAACTGCCTCACGGTGACCTCTTCCCTCATCTACTGTTCTTTTTTCTGGCTTTCCCTTCTTTCTCCAGCATGCTAGATTTGGCCACTATCTCTGTGTGTAACATCCCTCAAGGGCAGTCTTAATTTATACGGCCTCTGAACTGTTGAGGATTGGCATCCACAGTCATTCCACACCCACATAAGCACTTTTCCAAGCCCAACAACTATATAATGTTAAATCACTTTTCATCCATTTGTCATGCACCTGCTTCCAGGTGGATCTCATTTGATCTTACACTTTCAGCTTGTTAAAAGCTTCTGTTGGTGTCTGCACTTTTACTGTGTTGTCTGCTGGGCATGACTTGGGTTTCATTATCAGAAGTGTGTGAAGTTAGCTTGCCAAGGAGAGGCAGCCATGTGTGATTGCATTAACCTCAGTTGGCATCTTCTTAGTGTAGCAAGTGGGCCAGATTGGGGGTTGCATACTGGCTTGCTTCATGCTGGTAAGTTCTGGTTTCTGTGCAGCACTCAATGAAAGACCTAGTCATCACAGCCTCTCAAAGGGTGGCTCTGGTGTGGAGTTCCCCACCGCAGCTTTGCTTCTCACTGGGGCCAGCACACTACTTCCTGCTGAGACAGCAAGTAGAAGTCCTGAGGCCTGCCATGTTCCATCTGTCTGTGTGCTGTGATTTTAAAACAAGATGTATGAAGGTACTGCACAGAAGCATGTTGTTATTGAGTCTTATGAGGAACTGGTAATCAGGGTTCATGGGAGCTGGTTGAGTCCACCAGGGCAGCTGAGTGTATCTGGAGACAAAAGATATATATATATATATATATATATATATATATATATATATATATATATATATATATATATATATATATATATATATATATATACACATAAAAAAACCCAAAGGTGTCCGAATCTGGTCATGATGAAGGGTTTGAGTTGAGGCTAGTGCAGATGATCTACTTCTGTGTGGGTCTTTGTCCAGTCTATGGACACTAACTTTTACTTACAGTGGCTCCAGCTCCCAATCCCACCCCTAGAGCAGAACTCCACCAGATACACTCCTTCCAGTGTGTGGGTCTGTGTGTATGTGGATTATATGGCAGCAGAGGTACTCTGCTAAATGTTTGCTGAATTAATTTATCAATTCAGTTCCTGCTCCTTATAATATCAGCCATGCACATTGCTGCAAACCTTTTGTGCTTCTCAGTGAGGAATTCTTTAGAAAAATCCACAAGAGCCATTGCCATTATGAGCACTGTTTCACAGGCCTTTTCGGATAAGCAATGGCAAAATCGGTGAAATAAGCGTACATGTACTACTGAGGCTATGAGGCACACTTAGAGCAGTGCCATCCACTATCTATTTGAAAGAAATAGAACAGAAAACTTTTTTTTGTCACTGGAAAATAATTTAAATGAATTTTTGTCATTGGTTGTACTTGCAGAAATAGATTAATGTAACCTTTTTTAAGCCCAGAGAGAAAGAGAGAATCATGGGAGTGTGTCTAAGACACTTTAAACTATAAGATTTATACTATTTATTCTTGCCTTATTCTAGAGCTGGCAGATGATGAGGTTTGTCATGCCAGTGCAATAAGAGATGCATGGCTGTATGGGCACTGCATTCAGGGTACCCACTGATCCTTGTCATCCTCACTGGAGATTCAGGAGCAGCACAGCAATCCATCCATGCTCTCTGAGATGGAGTGTGTTGTGCATGTTTCAAGCCAGATGCGATTCCATTTCATCTGATTAAATCCCTACACCAGCTAACAGTAGACATCAAAAAACTAGCAGGTAATGTGTGTGTGTGTGTGTGTGTGTGTGTGTGTGTGTGTGTGTGTGTGTGTGTAGAAAGAAGATAAACAATCTTTCTTCTCCCTGCTTCTCTCTGTTAATAGTGAAGTGTTTTTGTGGTCGTGGATGAGGTGGTGCACAGTCAAGGCACTGCTCACTTTTTTGTTATGACAGATTAAGTCATTGATTTGACAGGGAAGGTCTTTCTGTAGCATAGAGAAATAATTAGAGAGGGGGGAGCTGGAATGGAGGTGGGAAAAAGGAAGACTCAGAGAGGAAAAGAGAGAGAGGAGAGGTATGACTCTTAATGTTCACCATTTCCCCACCATGTCCTTGTTTTTTCCATTTCTTCTTGCTTGGAATGGGCATACGGGAGCAATTGTAAAATGCCCTTACCTAGTTCTAAATCTTCTTCAGCTGTGACCAGGTTTCCCTCCCCAGCAGCCTCTCCCATGAACATTAATTAAAACAGTGAGGGCAAAAGGGTAATTATGATAATAACATAATAATATAGCGTGGGTTATTAGAATTTACGTTCCCACCTCCTCATTCAAAAATGCTTCCTTTTAGTATCAAATTTCAGTGCCATTAGCAAAAAAATCATTTCCTTGAAAGTACAGGCATAGGAATGGTCAAGGAGCAATATAGTCACCCGATTCTGTTCCCATTTAACGCACCATGAGTTTCCATACCATGGGGGCCTTCCCTGATCTCTTCACTGAGCTTGATTTTGGCTGAGAGAGCAGAGGAGGAGAGCAGCTGCTGTGTAATCAACTGTGCCTTTATAGATGTTGGTAGCTGTTTGCATTTTACTCTAGGTTCTCTTGACAATTTCCAACACAACAATTTATTTTCTTTGGCATAAGAGTAGACAGGCCTAGCTGGTGCAGCTTTTCACACTTACGCAAAATGCTTAGTGGCTTATTCTATCTCAGGTGAGTGTTTGGGTGGTAATGCGTGGCACCGGACTGCTGCTGGTTATACCTACCTGGTTTGCTGTCTTCTGCTGAGTGCCTTCCAGCTGCGGGTTGGCATGCCACGTGGCCTGTCTTGTTTGCTTTTCAGTGTTCCCCCTACTCAAATAGGCTGTAATTACAAGCTTAAAGGGGTTTAGTCGTCCAGTAAACTATGTAATCACCCTCACCCCCACTCGCCCTGAGTCATCAGCTGCAGTCCAGCAAACTCACAGTAAACATGTGAGAGCCTCTCTTATTACCCTGTGACTGTGAAGCAGCAGGTGTGTGGCAACATGCTTCAACTTTCAACATGTTTAATGTGTTTTTCTGGCCTCATCGCTGACAGTGAAAAACTGGTTCAGCACCCCCTATTGTTTAAACTTCTCTCAGGTCAGTGATAGCCTTTAGCCGCCACCACCACCTGTCTTTATCCACCAAATGTACCAGCTATACAAGAATGTGACTGGGGCAAATCTGATCAGGAACAATTTAACATACAACATAAGACCCATACACACAGTGCTATCTAAGAAGTACCATCATAGTGTAACATAGTGTATGTGCTGTAAAAAAAAATGTGCAGCAAAAATAAGCATTGCAAAGAATAGGTATTTCATATAGCAGAGAATAAATATTTACAGTTGTATATAATGCATATGTTGTGTGAAAGCCAGTTCTAGAATTCCCAAATCTACTGACCGTACAAAATATACATCTGTGCTGCAATATGTAAAGCCATTCAAATGCTTCCACCTACGCCTCCAAATGAAGTGGTCCTCATCTCTCCTCATGCCCTAAACTTTTGTTAGTCTCTGCCCATCAAATTTTGCATGTTATGCTATGGATCATTACTACAGGTCTGGATTTAATGATGTAGCATCTCATCCAGCTACAGAAAGCTTAGTGGTTTACTTTGAATAAGATCTGTAATCCAGACCATTTCCCTGCTTTAATTGTAGACACGTTTTTCCCAAGTGCAACCAAATCAAGTGGATTTGTTCCCTACCCGTAGGCGCAGCAGCACACCCTCGCCCCTAAACCAACAAAAGATGTTTTTAACATGGAGCGACTAATTAGTGTGCTAAAGACGCATTTTAACACATTTCCTTCTTTTTTTTTTTCTTTTTTTTTTTATCTCCAGGACAGATTAAATGACAAAAAAGAAATTTCTCCAGCTTTTCCTGGTTGTAGAATAAGTCTTTCTAAAAACAGGGTCTGTGAATTATTCATGTGCTGGCTTTGTGTTCATTTAGTTGGTTGTGAACTTCGTATCGCTGCCCTATGAAAGAGATTCTTCAGCATTCCCAACCACTATAAGCCAGTCAGGCAGCGGGCATCTAAAACCCTGGCCTCCAGTTGTTTTCCAAATGTGAGATATTCTTCTGCCCATCCCCCACAAAATTTGACCACACATACGCACACGCATACATTTTTGTTATTTTGTTATTCATACTATGATCTTAGGGTGAGAAGGGGTTGCAAAAGCTTTGTGCTGTTATTTTTTCCCCTTACTTTCTCTCTCTTTTGCACTCTCATTCTCCCCCTTCAAAGCCTGTTTTGTTGCTCCCTAACGAGGGCCAGTGCTGCAAATTTATGCCACCTACCCAAAAAGGAATTTGCTGTGGCTTTTGTCTCTGAGGGATATATTGGAACATTTGAGAGTAACATCTTCAGAAATTGCATCTCTCATATGATATCGAAAGAGAAGGTTCATGGTGCCATTCAATGCTGTCTCCATGACTATGGCAACAGTAACCACTCGATTCTCCCGTGGAAACAATGAGTGTGTATGCAGATGTTGAAGGTAATCTGGGAGCTTGTAGGCCTGGCAAGCTCAACATTAACACTAGCTAAGCTGCTGGCAGAAGAACAGTAAACGTTGGCCCAAATCTGTTTATTCAGAAGCCTATGGAGAGAGGTGGAAGCCTATGCCTTTTCCTAGAGAGGGAGTGCCTCTGAGATGGGCTGTTGATGTGATACTCTGAGGACACCTCAGCCAAAAAGGCCCCCGGATGCAGCCCCAGGCATTCCTGAGGGGCAGCTCCATTTCCATGGGGATTAGGTCCATCGAATACATAGGTGAGACAGCAGAAAAGATCCAAATGAAAAAGACCCATGCACCTGAAAATAGTTCCCTAGTGATTTTGGCTGTGTAGAAACTGCCTGACAGGAAAACAATACTGTATTGCCTGCTATGCAGTTTTCCTGACAGAGTGGACAGTCAGTGGAGGTTATGACCAGACGTTGACTCTGGGAACACTCAGCTTAGTGAGATGGAGATATAAGCATGGAGATATTAGCTTACTTTCCTCCAGCTGTGGTTTAAAAATTGCACCTCTTGTCCTTTGTTCCGCACTTTTAGGGAATCATAAGCCACGGTTTCACCACAGGCTAAATATTATTGAGTTAATCTTGTGCGGAAAGCCTCTTTAATCTGAATCACACAAGAAGAGGAGAAATGTTGCTTTAAATACAAAAATGATAATAACACTAATATGGATAATGAAGGCCTATCAGGGTTGGGGGATGAGCTGGATGGTTTGTTGGCTAATTGTAATTAACTGCATAGATAAGTCACAAAAAGAGATGTCCACCATCAGCTCTAGGGAGGATGTGTTCATTCCACCCAGCCCAGCCAGTGCCAAATGTTGACTAATGAAGAAATATGTCCAAGACTCAGGCTTGAGGTGGAGGAGAAATATGAGTTGAAGGAGAATAACGAAGATAAAAGCAACTTCTGAAATGAATTTTTGTGAGCTGAAGGATTGCATTTGGTGGTGTGATAAAATACTGTTGGAGCTGGTCCAGACACCCTTGCTCATCGAAGTACCCACAACTGTGCCTGACTTTGTCCACGAAAACATGAAGCAATAACTTACAGTATATCACTTTCAAGTAGCACCAGCTCTCTTAGTAGTATTATTTTACTGCCTCTAAAATCTGTCCAATGTACAAGTAATTGATTCTCCCTGCAGTGCTACCCTTATATTCACCTACTCTGGAGTCATTTTGAGTAAGGGGACATCACTGTGGGTAAGGCAATTCAGGGGCAGGCTGGAGTGAACAGTGGGGTTTATGTCAGTACTGTGCGTGGAGCTGGAGTCTGCTTTTCACAGAGAGAGTGGTTAGTCCCAGTCTCTTATCGCTGTGATAGAGCTTGGACTCTACACTCAACCCTTCCATGCTTGGGCTGAGGAAGCCACAGAGGAAACAGGCTTTGAGAGTCCTACTGGTGTTCTAATACTCTCTTTCTCTCTCTCTCTCTCTGATAAGATACATGACGGTACAAAAAATGCACAGGGAGGACACAGCTCTCCTGGCATGCATGGCTGCAGACAGGCTGGAAATTCTGATGAAAGGAGTAGTATATTTGGACAAGACATATCATTAAGATAGTCAGAGGAAAGGCAGGGAGGATGCGTTGATATTTTCCATCTGTTCTTCGAATGCTGTTGTTGCATTTTTGCAACAAAAAAAAAGACAGCAGCCAAGCCTGAGAAAACATACCCAGGCCAGGTTGACTAGTGGATTGAAAATATCCAGCCTTTCTTGGGATACAATACAGAGTACACTCACACAAATAATGTCTCCATGTATGATAGATATATAAAATATGTTGATATGCTTTACATCATATTTACATATGCTTTATCATATATGTTAATGGTATACTATATTTGACACTATGACAAATTTTATTAATGTTTTATATATGACAACACATTTAATATGGCAAGACATAAGGTATATTGTACAGATAAGGTATACTGTACAGATATTTCTTTCCATAACAGGGACTTATGAACTTCATCTCCTTAAACTGAGCTGAGCTTAACCTGGTCAGCTCATCCATTAAATTGTGGCTATGTTGCCATTGCTGCCGCACAGTTCTAGGGTCCCCAGTTAGATCCTAAGGATGCGTTACTAAGTGTGCAGAGTTTAGCATGATGTATCCAGGTGTTTGTGTTGGATTTCTCCAGGTTCTCCGGTTTCCTTCCACCTCCCAAATGCATTCCAGTAGGTGAGCTGGCTATGTTAAATAAATTCTAGGTGTGAAGGAGTATATGAAAGTGTGTGTACATGGTCTCCTATGGTGGATTGGCCTCCCATCCAGGGTGCCTCATGCCCTGTGTTCCCAGGATTGGCTCAAGATACACTACAACTGTAAAGTGGTTCCTGAAGATGAATGAATGTGTGAAAAGTGCAAAATAATGTGTGCACACCTTATGATTTCCTGAGCTTGATTTTTTAAAAATCCCTTGACCATGTAAAAATTCAGATACAAATAAAAATTATTATTGTTGCTTTTTCTTAGGCTTATATACCCATACTCCAGGAATGCTTTGGTATAATGGAATATGTCAGCGGACAGTGGTCGTGTCGAATGCGTGGGCAGTAGGAGGTAGTAACTGTGAATGGAGAGGGAAATGTAATAGAGGAATGAATGGTGAGGAGAGACTGTCAAAACAGGAGTTAAGCACCATGGGAATCATGGGTAATCAAGCCCTAATGAGCACTGTTATTGAGCTGTGTAATATGTACCTCCCCTCCCTTCAACCTCACTCTCTGTGAACCTTTTTCTATTAGAAGCAGTAGTTTTCTAGGAGTCACTGTAACAACAAAAGTGAAGCACTTGTTATTCTGTAGGAGGAAAAGTTCAGTTAGGGAAAAGAAATAGTGTACTGGAGGTAGTGTTAATGGTTTGTTTATCTCTATATGAATATTTTCTGAATGTTTCTATTGGCAGTGCTATCAGATTAAATGACGTGGATGTGGAGACTATACTTGAGCCATAAGCTCAAACTAGGCAAGTACAATAAAGCCAAAAAACAGATAACCTACATTAAATTCATCAACTAGAGCTCCTTTGCACCCTACACAGTTGGCCAACATGACATGGCAGAATTTCAGTCTAGCAATTATCGCCTAGAGTTAGTACTGATATTAACAGTCTGATGACAGTGAGATATAGAGATGAATCGAAGGCTCCCCAGAAGGCAGCATGTCGTCTCTCAGTCTACAATCTGGGCCATCCAGAGCCATCTCTGGAGTGGGAGTGTGTGTGGGCCAGTCAGCTGTAGAACAGGCCACGTTTGTGTTGTCTTGTAGCCTCTGGCATGGCTTTTCCTGAGCTCAGTCACAAGGCCTATATTCCCATGGCTGTCCCACAGCCTACAATATGGTTCATGCAAATCCTTACCCACATCATGATGCTCTCATCTTTTACTCACTACAAATCCCAGTTTAAACTGTGATGCTACATAAAAAGAAATCATGACATTATTGGGATCTGGTGGTGTTTGTTGTCAGAAAGTCAGAACATTAATGTTCAGAAGACTGTAAGAATAGTGTCTGCCCAACACAGAGCTTGCTGTTGTGGCCACACAGAATTAACAAGAATATAAACATAACGCTGGGCAAAAGTGGCAATTAAGAGGGGGAAAAATAACTAAAAAGTGGCTGGAGGCAACAATGCTATTATACATTTCTGCATGAAATTAGCCACAGTTTGTTCCAATTACCTACAATCTGATCACATGGAGATGACTGAGCAATATGAAAACAGCCCCTTTTCTCTGGGAATATCAGTACAAACAAACATGCATAAAGTGACAAAAAAAATTCAAATTTATTATGCTTACAAAAAAAGATGACAAGTTGTTGAGCCAAACTGTTTCTGTATGTCTTTTATCAAATGGACTTTTTGTTATTGTTATTTACTATCCAAAGCTTATTTAATTTCTCTGCTTTATGATGAAAACCTTTTGCAATTTAACGTATTATCATATCTTTAATATTATGATATTCATATACAGATGGTTCAGTTTGTATGTTCATATTAAAACAGCCTTTTTGTCTTTATCATGCCTAAATAAAAACTTCAATCACTAACATGACATACAGTATATACAGGGCTCAGATTATACAGTACAGGCAAGTATTGTTTCACACGGCACTTTGGAGTGTTCGTTTTTGTACTAGAGACTCCATGCTGTGTTGATGAGTCCACACCTTCTGGCCCAGTTTAATCAATGGCAAGCTCAGGCTCTAGTAATGGCTTTAGACTGATCTGCCAGTGAAGCATTGGACCACCCACTGACCCACATGTTCTCATGATAGCAAAGTGTGAGAATGGACAATAGCTAACATGTATATAAAGTTACAAATAGTTAAGGTTATAGTCTATGAATATTCTAAGACACTTTTCTGAGACTAGGGGTATTGTGTTGAATATAACAGAGGAATAATGGACACATGGATGCAGGAGAGGTCATTTTTAAGTGATGCTGTGCAGAGCATTCCTCTCCCTGTCTCTGTATCATAACTGTGGAGGAAAACACTGTCTGCCATATTGTACATACATGAGCTCACAGACGCCTGTGATTGGCTAATGGTTGAGAATATGCCATCCTTATGCCATGCATGGCTGTGCCATTGCCGGGACTCAACTGTTGTCAACTGTTATTAAAGGACAAGATTAATTATATAAAGACAGTTGGCACATCTGGCAGAGATGTACATACAGGTGTTATTGATGGTACTGAACAGTGAGAAATGGATACACTCTATTCCACGGGGAAGATGTGTTTAGAAATCTCTTTTCTTATTCAGTATTCATGGCAGCACAGCCAAAGGGAGGTACACTGAAATAAATTGGAGTGAGGTTGTACAGCATGGCACTCCTAATTAATGTTTCTGTTTCTACACTTCACTAAACTTTATAATTGGCTTGCCTTTTTCACTGCCATTAATTACATTATTTCATATTCCATTAATGGCTCTAAGAAAGAGACACACCTTGCTTTCTCGCACTAATTAACAACTGCTTTGCCACTTTTTGCTCTCGATGTGTGAGCCACATCTCCCTATTGTATTGCCTGCTTGCACTAGCAAACACATTCATTAATTGATTTATTTACACACTCTGCTTTGTGTGTTTTTGCAGCACCCTTACCCTTCGGAAGAACAGAAAAAACAGTTGGCCCAAGACACTGGCCTCACCATACTGCAAGTGAACAACTGGTAAGTCAATTGTAATTTTTTGTGTTTACACACAAACAATAGCCTCGCCTTTGGCAAGCAGTGTCTAATTATTTGAATTAATACCCTCCCAACCCCAAAGCCAGAACTCCTGCTACATCATCTGCCTTGACATCAGTCCACCCAATAGGATAGCTCTAGGATTTCTCAAGAGACAACGTGTTAATATTCTGAGTGTAAACCTAATAGCAATTCCTCTGACAAGTGAGCCTTGCATGTCTCTTTGAGTCATCTTCTGAAACCTAGCCTGTACTGTACACTTGCATGGGACACACAGTTAACTTTGATTCCTTGGTTCCCACTGCTGAAGCCCCAATTGGAGTGAGATTTCATCCCAGGTTGCATTTCACTGGAGATGCCATCAGCACATACTTACCATTATTAGCCGTGTCTAACAAATGGCCCGAGAGAGGTGGGGTAGGCCACTGAAACCAAGTCCAGACTGGCACTGTTGATAGCAGTCTTGTAAAAACCAATGGCACACTTTTATTTTCCACAAGGTTGCCAGATCACAAGATGAAAGTCCTGTCCAGCCTGTGTGAAAGCTTATATTACATATTCTATAAAGCTAAGAGATTAATATGCTGTAATCTGTTTTGTTGAATCAATTGGCCTGGATGTAGGCAGAGCCTGTGTTTAATAGAGCCTCTTTGGATGTGGACATCAGCCTAGACTGGAAATATGGGAGACATATTAAAGCCCATTATGGCAAATGTAATTTCTGACAACATAATCCGTGCCATTGTTCAATTTGGTACCTTGGAGACAACGGCCTACTCACAATATATGCCTTCAGAGGATTAATTTTCACAAATCCAGTATTGGTGATGCACAGTCTGAATAAACCGGGGAATATTGTTGAGGTTATCAATTTCTGTGACCTCACAGTAACCCATGGGAAATTCTTTTGGCCACATTATGCCCTGGAGCACAGGTCGTCACATTGTAACAGTAAAAACGAAGTATGTATATGTGTTATTGTGTCACATCTGTGTTATTAGTGATGAGTCAGGGGTGGTTAAAGGCTAGGGTTTACTGCTAAACCCTGAGATATATATGCAGTACTTTGCAAATTTTTAGGCACAATATTTTTTTAGTAGAAACTGTTATAGATTATAGAAACTTGTTATAGATTTTTTATTTTATTTATTGGGCCAACGTTTACTGTTCCTCTAGATTATCAAGTCAGTACAAAAAACATTTTAGATTCCCAAACATTAGTTTTCTAGCACAAAATTAAATGTTACAGAAAAATGTTTGTATGTCATTAAAGAAAGCAGCGTATTACGTAAGAGACCACTTTTCAGACAAAAAACACAATGAAGGCTGCTGGGTTTTGCGTTTTGAAGGCATCTTTCCTCTACAGCATTTCTTTGCATGTACCTAAAACTTTTGCACAGTACTGTATGTCTAAGGGAACTGGGGAAACATGGAAAGTATCTTAGGAGAAAGAGAAGGAGGGAGAGAGAAGGCAGGAGAGAGAGATAGATATACACACACCCCATGGGGTGGTATGTGGGATCTGCAGCTCCTTAAGCCTGCAGTGCTTGGTAGGAATCTCACCACTGGGCGTCTCCATGGCAACCCTTGGTGATGTTACCTCCTGACCCACTGATTTTAAAGGCAACATCCTGAGCTGGGATTCTATTTATCAGGCAAGTCAAAACACAGGGCCAACACAGCGCTGAGCAGTCCAAAACCAGAGTGATGAAATTCATCAAACGGAGCAAGCAACAGCAGCCACTCTAGATTAAACCAACATTATCTCCCTTGACATTTTATTCACTTATTTTTCAGCCTGTCTCATTTGAAAATAGTTAGATGATTTATGTTCATAATCAATGCCTTCAGTACTATCCTCATATTCAAACCAGTTGTGACTATGTAAAGAAGAGATCAGCTATGCTGCAGTAGACACGTTAACACACATGTAGTGCTTCATTATTGATGAGGGCTCTGTGGATTGGCAGGCTGGGAATTAAATAAAAATGCTAAAGCAGAGGAGGGTGTGCACCCAGGAATCATTGGTTCAAACATGGCTTTTGGGTTAATTTCAAACTGGATATTTGAAAAATTGTTGCTCCCACAAAGGCACTGTAGACATAAATCTGCATGGGAAAATCTAAAAAGAAGGGGAAAAAAGCACATAGATCAAAACACATGGCAAAGATTTTATTCACATCCATGCACACAGTGTTATGCTCACATGAGCAGTGAAACAGAAACACGTGTGAGCACACATTGTTAAGCTGAAACAGGCAAGCAGTGGGTGGAGAATGGATTGACTACAAGATCTATTTTTGGCAACTGTGCTCAGGTTGATTTACTGAGATATTATATTGTGTTACAGAAAGTACAGTGAAAAGGACCTGTAGATCGACTACAGTAGCAAGCGAGAGAGGGAGAAAGAGAAAAGGAGAGAGAGATAGTGAGAGAAGGAAAAGGAGTTTTAGTCTTTGATGATAACAGAGCAAGTGTGTGTTCTCAGAATGCTCCATAAAGAGCGCTGATGTGAAATCAATGGGCGGGTCATCAGGTTTCGCATGTCCAGTCCTCCCTTCCTGGCGGAATTTAATAATACCCTTAAAGATGGTGTTTAAACCTCAGGGATGGATTGTTTTGTCAATAAGTCGGCTTTTATGAAAGTCTTAAAAGCATGGCGAGAAGTGTGGCGGTGCTACTTTAGAGAAATAGCGTCCTGGGATCCGGTTTCTCTGCCGGAGAGAGAGAGAGAGAGAGAGAGAGAGAGAGAGAGAGAGAGAGAGATGGATGATTGGCATGCTTCACCTTGCTAATAGCCAGGCCTTTTCATGATATAAGCAGCTGAAACTTGTTCAGAGTAAGCTATTGCTGATTGCTCCATGTTCAGAATGAGTATTCTTTGGCAGTCACCTTTAGCCTTGGAGGGAAAACGTGACCTCTGACCTAGTGTGTATCCATAATGATTGTTACAATGTTTAGTGGTTATTTATGTGGGTTTAGAGTTTTCGGGTGATTCTAGATTATGTGTTTTAACACGTTAGACACTGATTGTGTGCTCGTTGCATGTGTGTGTCACCCACAGGAGCTGTAAATGTATGTGTGTGCGTGTGTGTTTGGTTGATTGGTGGATGGGTATGTGTATGCCCTAAAGCAGCTTTCAAAGTGTCATGCTGTAAAGGTACTTTACCATGAATCTCTGTTGCTTTTCAGTGAAACACCAGCTCAATCTGGGGTCACCCTGTTGAACCATATTTACTCCTTTTCACCACATAAACACATTGCCACACACCTCTTCTCCTGCTTTGCCCCATGAACTGCAGGAATTCAGCCAGCGTAGATTGATGAGGCTCTGTATTTTTATTGTTTGTAATTCTCCACATTTGGACTCAGTCAGTTCTTGAGTGTTTGCTAACAACTGTGCCATACTGGAATTTCTGCACTTGCTCAGACCTGATCTCTATCTGTGTTATGTCAACAACAGACAAGTTGGAGTGGTTCTGTGTGTATGGGATTGTGTGTTTGGGTGGACATGTATGAAAGCATGAGAGTGCACATTTGTTTAAATGTTACTTATGGGAAAGTGTTTCCTCCTCATGAAGCCATATTTGATCGTTTTTAAGAACGTGTGTTTTGGGGGGTGGGCGGTGTGCATTATTGTTGTTCCTTTGTTTCTGAGCTTGGGGGTGTACTGTATGTGGCAGCTCTGTGGCAGTGTGTGTGTGTGTGTGTGTGTGTGTGTGTGTGTGTGTGTGTGTGTGTGTGTGTGTGTGTGTGTGTGTGTGTGTGTGTGTGTGTGCATTTGAACAGAGTCTGTTAACCATACAATGGTTCAACCTTCCCTCTCCCCATTTTACATCACAGTGAACCCTAGGCACAGCCTATATTTCTCTCTTTCTCTGTTTATCCCTTTCTTGTGGTGGAATCTTCTTATGAAAGTTTGAGGGTGGATATGCAGTGTCATGTTTAAAAACATTGGCTTGGTTTTTATTTCTTTTCTTGTGTCCAGATGAGAATGCAATTTCAAGAACTGATCCAAAGTATGCAGTTTCATTTTCATCAAGGTTTTGTATCATAATAATAGCAGATTTGTCATAAGCCTGACTTTGTCAGTCACTGTCGTGCAGTCTTTATTATTTTATTATTTTCAGAACTGAAAAACTACTTACATGTCCATAAGTGAGTTCCATCAAGATTACATTTTTTCTCTGGCTGCTAGCTTACAGATTGGTCACTTGAGTGTATTGATGAGGTGACAGCAAGAGATAGTGCCAGTGCTAAAGGACCTGATGGAAACCATTTTGATGAGAAGCATAAAACACACTGCCATGCAGTCATATCTTTTCCCTCAAACTCAGATGTAATGTGCTTTGTGCTACTACACACACTGTTGCTACTACACACACTGTGTTTTGTCCAGACATAGACGACATGCTCCTAGGCCCAATCACTGACTCAGGGGCAACATCAACAAGGCCTCCAAAGCCGGAGATGAACAGACACAGCACAGATTCTGAAGTTTAGTATGTGAAGTGAGATGCATTCTCATCTTCTCTCTCTCTCTCTCTCTCTCTCTCTCTCTCTGTCTCTCCAATAAGGCCAATAAGTGAGCCTGCTACTGAAATGAAAGCTAAGAGTTCCTGACTACACTTCTCAGCCACACTGTCAATTTGCCTATGTGTCTTGCTCCATCTCTCACGTTCTCCTTCTCTCTTTCAATCTCCCTGACCAGCCACGTGTTTATAAAGTGAGTCCCAGGGGCCTTAGACAGCAGCCCCTGTGCCATAAAAGCCAGCTTCACAGCTCTGTTAATGGAAAGGTTTTAACTCTGTTTGGTGAGAGGAGTTAGGCCAGTGCAGCATGTACTGGAGGATGGGGGTAAGAGAGGGGGTAGTTGGTGGAGTAATAGCAGCCTAGCCACTTGGATGCTGGAGGATTAGGCCAACCCCTTCCCTTAAAGCCCCTACCACATCACCACTGTTTTCTTTGGGCAGGAGAGCTTTGCTGCAGAGCAGAGCCAGGTAATCCCTGTATTGTTTGTAGGAATTAGGGCTGAGTTAGACAGTGCTCCCTAGGGTATAGTGGAGCCAGGCTCTCCAGTCAGAAACTTGCTTCCATGGGCAAGTAACGGGCAATGGTTTATGAAATCCATGGTGGGGAGTGAAGTCAAAGGTCCACAGTGCAGAACAAAGAATTGACTCCTATAAAATTAGCTGTCGTAATGGAAGGTGTGTGCATGCTGTAATATGGTTGCTGTGAAGGACTGTGTATGATGCTGTTCTGGTTTCATGGCCTTCTTTTCAAGGTGTGTGTGTTAACATTCTAGCCTGTTTAAAGACTTTTTTAATTATGTAGTTGTATACATGGGCTGAGAAGGCAAGAATGGTTGAGGGTGAGCAAGAGAGGGAGAAAAAGAGAGAGAATGAAGTGTCAGGAGTGTAAATAAAATCTGTACAGCAAACAGCTGGATGGGTTTATTTAAACACAGGCCATGCTGAGTGACTGACCCATGTTTGACCAGGAGGGGGGTGGGGGTTCCAGGCAGACACTGAATTATATGACTTGCTGTAGATGAGAATGAAAGGAGTAATGCTCTTATGTACCTCTGGGCATGCTAACATGTGACTGAAGACTAATGTAACAAATTACTTAAGTAAATGAATCTCTGGTTGAGACTTAGATACTAAAGTTGGCTTCACTGGAGAGGTTTGATGTGGGGGGAGGTGTGTGTGGGTGTGAATAGCAGACGAATGGGTAGGCATTGTTCCATGTGTTTGAGATCAACTGCCAGTGAATTCATAACATGGTCTCATTAGAACATCTTCATCCTTGTCAGTAAAAGATCAACCTGATGATAATTACATTCCATATGCAAACTGTACCCACACTCATTTGTTTAATTGTTCAGGTTTTTGCTGTGATAACAGATGTATGGAAAAGTCACCATTCCTTTTCTCCAGCATAACCAATGTGTCCTTGTGTGGAATATTAATATACATGTAAATGTAGCTGAGAGGGTTGAAATGTGATTTCATGAGTGAATTTGGTTGTCTGTGGCCATACACACACTGTCACCGTGCTCAGGTTAGATTTGGAGAGGGGAGAGAGGAGCAGGCTGAAGAAGCCTTGCTGAGGAAAATGGTCTACTTCATATGCATTTAGATAGACACGCTGTGATGTAACCTTTTGTATCTCCAATCTGGATCTTTCCCCTAATTGGTCACGCAACAAAGGCAGCTGATGAAAAAGACAATTTCTTGCTTTTAATTGTCCATTTCACGTGCCGATTGGGCTACACCTGGGCATTTGTAATGAGAATTGGATATTATAAGGGCCCCTGCAGACGAGACAGCAATCAGTTCCACTCTCTCTGTGGAAGAGGTTGCAAAAAAAGTATGAACAAACACACACTTTTGGAGAAGTGGGACCAGTGGTGATGGGGGAGAAAAGGCCTTCTTTTGTGCCTCATTTGACTCATAAGTGGCTTTTATCTGGTCATTTTTCTAAGCTTAGTGTTTTCCCTTTGCCCTTTACTCATTTCACCCAACTTCAGAGGTACCACTGGTGGCATTTTGCTCCAAAATAGGCCCCCATTGTCCCTGGCTGGGTTGAATAGCTGCTTTCATTGTGTGGCGATGGGAAGTTGAAACTGAACAGGCCATGAATGTGGCCCTATAGTGTGGCTGGTTTGCGCAGAGGTGAACTTTTTACTCATAATCAAGGCAAAGCTGGCTTTAGCCAAGGCCCACTGCACTGGCTTTCTCTCTCTCTCTCACTCTTAGCCCCCTTTTCACCAACTTCTTTAACTGCCTGCTTGGCACACAGGGCAAAGCATGACCATTCATTCTTTTTCCTCACAGCTCCTACAGCTCCCCCATCCCTCCCTACTCATTCCCGCCCTCAATATCTTGCTCTATCTATCTTTTTCTCTGTCCCTCCCTCCCTCCCCCCTCCACCCTCCACCCTCCCCTGCCTGGTATTGTGTAGCACTTGTCCTTTGTTCCAGTCTTCTGGTGCATCTGGCCCTAGATATGGTGAGGGTTAGAAAAAGATGCCCAGAAAAATGAACAACATAAGTCAAGTTATTTCCTCAGTTTGAGGAAAAAATAAAGAGTGAGGGAGAAAATAGAATGAGAGTGGGAGAGACAAGAAAAGCATGAAAGGCAGCACTCAGCAGATAGCCAAGTGTGACCTGCATCTGACCCTGGAGCCAGAGATGGAGGCAGAGAGGAGAAGGCAATAAATGGAATGCCTAGGCCAAGACTCCCCTTGCTCCCCACACTGTTGGTGATAAAACTCCAGACGTTCCCTCATTTGATGGTGTATTGCCATGTCACTACATTCCTTTCCTGCTCTGTTTTTCATAGGCTGTAAGGTGAAGTTTGATCTGGAAGAGTGATACTGGTAATAACTGTAAAAATAAGACAACTCAGAAGTCATGGACTCTAGAGCATGATTTTAAAAACTAAAAGTTTTCTAATTAAGGGATATTAGCAGATGAGCACATGAATTGCGTTTTGTCTGTAAATTCTTTTTGCTCTTTCTTCTCCCCTATTCCCTGTACTCTTCACTCTCCTGAAAAGAGTGGACTGGCTATTGTTTCCTTTAAAGTCTACTAATTCCCCCCTCAAAGGATAAAATGGAAGTGTCCAACTGTGGTAACAGCAGGGGGACATAAATCAAGTCAGAATCCCTGAGCCTGCGCTCCCAGAGGTCACTGAGGTCACAGGGTCAGCAGAGAAGGTTTGGCTGAGCTGGGTACAGAGTGACAAGAGCATTTTTGTTTGAAAATTTTTTTTACACTGGAAGAAACACTCCAAATAAACCAACAAGTACATACATTTTCTACTATGATTCTTCTTTGACATTTATTCCTGCTCTTGACATTTCCACCCACACTTGTATATTTACTCCAGTGACACTTGCCAAGCGTGTTAAAAAAAACTATGGCCTGAATGTATTGGCCACTTCCACTATAAGGTGGAACATAGTAACAGAAATGGGGACTAAAAACACAATGACATGTCTCTCAAGCATGCAGAGAGAAACAGCAAAGTGCCATTTGTTGGCTTAGCTGTATTTGCTTGAGGTGGTGTATGTTGAAGCCGTGCAAGTTTGTACAAGCTGTTAAGCTTTGTGAGTTCAGTATACGTTTCTATGTTGCTGGTGATTTCACTGTGACACTCCCTTCCCTCCCACTTGAGGTCTTAAGGGAAAAGGAAAATAATCCCTCCTACTTTACCTCTCCGATTAGCTGCCTGGGCAGGTCTAGTCTGTTTTAGGCTGGGCCTCTGACAGTATGTTTGTGGGCGTCATGGGTGAAAACTAAATTTTCTGATCCCACTGCACACTTTGCACTGTAGCAGTGTTGCTATTCCTTCTGCAAGAAATATTAACCTTGAGCTGTTTTATTCTTTTTGTCTTTTCCAGGTTCATTAATGCGCGAAGGAGAATAGTCCAGCCAATGATCGACCAGTCCAACCGAGCAGGCAAGTGTCCTCTAGTAACTGTGTTCAAGTCATGCAGGCGAAAGTCCTCCTCCAGCCATGCACCAAGAGGCTTGCCTCTCGGTAAATACACCACCTGGCCTGGATGTCAGGAGTGATTGACCACTAAAATCCATTCAATTAACCCAAAGCAATTAATCACGCTGACTCAGGGCCCTTATACTACTTTTAAAAAAGAAGCAAAGTAAATAGACATTATTGATTAAAGTATTAAAACTGTAACAGTGGCTGATGTCAGATTCTAACATACCATGGCTCTTGTCCAATCAAAAACTGGTTTGAGTCAAACAGAATAAAATCTGACAAATAAAAATTTAAACAAGTGAAATTACATGAGGACAATTATATAAATATATATTTTTTGTGAATTTGTTTGGCCTCCCAGCTTTTCCTCATTCCTCTTTGCAGTGAGTAGTTTCCCTGGTGCATGGCTTGTTGTGGACTGCTTTAAAGTTTATGAGCTGTAATGGGGTTCAGAGGGCAGAGTTGCATTAGGGGACTCAAGAAAGTTCAAAGGCATTCACTGAGTTGAGCTGTTGTTTCGATGAAAAGACTCCCCTCTCCCATTCCCCTCCAGACAGCATATACCCATCATATCTCACAGCTAAAAGAAAAGGAGCCTTCTAATTCTCTCTAGCATTTTAAGGAATAGTTGAAAAGCATGATCATTAGTCTTTGTTCATCATTGAGCTGAATTAAAATTTTTATTTGCTTATATGCTAATGAGGTACTAAATGTCATCCGTCCTAATTTTAGTATTTAAGTCTGATTTGATATGTCTGTATGACACATAATCATATAAGACAGTGAGGAAGTAAAACTGGGCTAAGGACCATTAACCTGTGTCTCTGTTAGCAGATGATGTATTCTCAGCAATGGAAACTTAATTAAAAGCACTAATTGACCACTGTCCTGTGCCCTCCCTCGTTCTCCCACAGTAAGTCAGGGAGCCCCCTACAACCCAGATGGTCAGCCCATGGGAGGCTTCGTGATGGACGGCCAGCAGCACATGGGAATCAGACCACCTGGTAAGACCTTGGCGTGTCTTGCTCTCGCCTGCCATTTCCCAACTTCCCACTGATTTGCTTTAATACAGCCACTTTTCTAGCCTCTCACAGTAGCGCAGGTGTAGCCCACTGTTAAGCCCCTTTCTTTTATTCTCTCAATCTTATCCTTCTTGTTTTTTTTTTTCGTTGCTAAACCCTGATGATCAAATGCTACATTCTTGTTTGTCTTATTGTTTCCCCAACCCTCTTCTTCTTTTCATTCTCCCTAGTACATTTAAGGCTATAGGATTTGCCCAAAGCTAGACTACTTTTCAACTCAGCCATTAATCTTGTAGTTTACTTTGTTTGCTTATTTTTGCTTACATGTGGCAATATCTTGATTCGTATCCTGCTAGCTCTCTTAACCTTATTCTTATTGTCTTATAATCTGGCATTCTTCTACTATTGTTTTTTCTCCTTCTAGGGCCTATGAGTGGGATGGGCATGAATATGGGCATGGAGGGACAGTGGCACTACATGTAACCTTCTAGTTAACCAATCGCAAAGCAGTGGGGGAAGTAAGTACAAAAACACAGCCTTAATCTCTTTCCAGAGCTCTGTATTCTGTATTTTTTCATTTTGTATTGGTGGTTCATATATGATTTTATCAAAAGGGAGAAAAAGCATCACTAACTAGCTTCATTACTAATGATATGAATGTTTCTGTTGTTCTAAAAAAAAAATTATGGTGATAATATGACCAGGTGTGGTATAACTGTGGGCTTTCTTGTCTAATGCTCCTGCATATTTTTTTGGTCACAGGACTAAATGGTGCATACAATCACATTGGACTGAAAAATGAGTGTCTAAGGGCAAAGGGTAGGGGAGAGAGTGTAGGAGAGGGAGGGAAACTCATTTAGGGAATGGTGAGTTGAGGATTGGGGGATTGAGGTTGAGGTTTTGGATGGGGGGTGTGGGGTGGGGTACTGGGTGCTAGCGGGATGTTACCATAGCAACAGCCTGATTGGCAAAATGTAGGCAGGCAGCAACAGTGCAGCAAGAGAAATGTGCACATCCCAACATGCCATAAATCTGTCTCTGTGTGGCTGACGTATGAATTCCATTAATACCCTAACCAGCACACCTTCAGTTACTCAAGTTACCTTTGTGCCCCTTGGTCAAAACCCACAGCCAGGCTTTTCAAAATTAAGAAACTGTTCTTAGTGTGAGACTTTTTTTTTTTAAGGTGGAGGTGTTTCCATCAATCCTGACCTGGTCTACCATTTTCCTGTCTGGATACCCTAATAGGATTACTTATGGCAAAGGGAGAGGAAGTGAAGGAGTGCAAAATGGAGGTGTGCTCAGCAGGGTATGCAGCTTATCCTGGCCTAATTGACTATATCCAAATTAAATATGCCATCACAAGCACTGTGACAAATGGATTTGACTTATTCAGTATGCAAAAATAGAGACCATTAATGCAGCCATTCACCGAATGCCTCTGTTGTTAAAAAAAAAAAAAAAAAAAGAAAAAATCCTACTTCTTAGACTGTACTGTTCTGAACCAAGAGAAACATTATGATAATGCAACCCTTGCTATTTAAAGCCTCCCATCCATCTTGGCTTGTTATCTGTGTGTGTGTGTGTGTGTGTGTGTGTGTGTGTGTGTGTGTGTGTGTGTGTGTGTGTGTGTGTGTGTGTGTGTGTGTGTGTGTGACAGAGAGAGAGAGAGAGAGAGAGAGAGAGAGAGAGAGAGAGAGAATGTGTGTCTAAACAGGGAGAGTGTATCCTCATATCCAAATTCTGGCATTTCAGCAGCTGCCATAGTTCCCAGAAGACTGGCGAGCAACCTGCTTTAAACAGCTTCAGTTTGCTTGCTGAATTCTGTAATTGGGCCATGTGTGGAATCTCAGATGAGATAGGTTAAAGGGAGAGAAGGTGAGTGAGTGAGAGAGAGAGAGAGAGAGAGAGAGAGAGAGAGAGAAAGAGAGAGAAACCAGAGCGTGACAGAAATATGTCGCTGTGGTAGAGAATGGCTGGTTTTTATGGCTTCATCACTGAAATTTCCTAGGTTATCTAATTTAAATATTGTTACTTTAGTTTCTAGGTCAATTAAATGTGAGTGATGTGTTTTATACTTCATGACCAATTAAATTAATAGGTTATTACAGAAAAAAAAACGTTATCTTATTTGATTAAGAGACGAAGGGTTCATTATATTTTATAAGCAATTTTCATTAGTTGGGGATTTTTCCTTAAGGCAAGATTAAGTAGTTATTTGCCAGGGAGTCCCAAGACCTGAAATTAAGGTGTTCCTAGCAGTCACACTGCAACATTACTTAAAACCAAAGCCAATTAACCCATCTTAGCGAGAGCATTATTCTTTCTACCCATGTCGATTACAGAGCTTATGGATCTTGGAAACAATGCGCCTGTCAGTTTAGATCCTGTGTACTGAAGCAGAAGGGGGGCGGGGGCTGTTTTACTCCCATTCCCCTATAAACCTACTTTTGTTATCCTTCACCATAATTATTACTGGTTTTCCTAAATTTAGACATTCTATTTTCAAGACTCTGTGTCTCCCAGATTTGGATATTATATTTCAAGTGATCAATGAAAGCATTATTTATGACTAGATAGACAAAAATGTTGAGCGCCCCTTCCCGTTTTCAAGCCCAAATGCTGCTGGTATGCTTTGTGAGCTTCTCCTGAAACTTTGTCTCTGCAGGAAATCCCTTTGTCTGCAATTTCATTCCTCCCAATTATTAAGAAGAACTTTGTTAACCTTCTACAAGGTCAAAATCCCTTAACCCTTTCACTAGTCTGAACAAAATCCTCTGTTGATTCAGCCCTGTTGTAGTCCAGAAAATGCAACAGCGAGCCACTTAATGTATTGACTGGCTTATTAAGACGTAAAAAAAAATGCAATTTGTAACCCTTTGTAAAGCCTGAGCCTGGAAGTGTTCCATCCACAATGTATTTTATGAAAGTTACGTGTTGGAAGATTGGAATAAAATATGACTGATGACCTCAAAAGAGCTCAGGTCATCCTTATAAGCAGAAATAGCACTGCCTAACATACACATTTAGAAATCAGGGCAAACACGTGGTCATCCAAAAGCTGTTAAGTGAGCAGTGCTGGTTAATGAAATGATCAGCAAGCTCCTGTGGGTTTTGTAGAGCTGCTAAAGGGCCAGTGGCCTTTTATGCTAGTGGCACACTTGCACACATCCAGGTAAATCCTCTCAAGTGACTCTCATTGTCAATTTTCATTTTCCTCTTTAATTTGAGCACAATGGCGCTATTTCTTAAAGGGAGCTTCAGATTGAACCACAGACCTTTGCTTATTATGTTTAAAGAGAGATAAGTGGAGTTGGTGCAGACCATAAATGCGTGTCATATTTTAGTTCGTCAGTGTTATGAACTCTTCCACTGAAAATAAAATGTTTATGTTTCAGTGAAGCTAATCGTACCATGAAACCTGAGGAATCTGTTTTTTTTTTTTGGAATTCTTTCAGGAATTCTTTACACTAATTCTAAATAATAACACAGTAATGTGCCACACATACATATTCCTGTGGAAATATATGATACCTTGTGCCTTTCAATCAGATATTCAATAAAATACATGTAACATGTAGGCACTTGATATGCAGGTGTATCCCACAGGTCTAATTATGTGAACTTAGCCCATGTATTGTTCTGTAACATGAACACAAGATGATACATGTCGTCCTTTTGGGTGAACTTAGTGAAGGGCAGCCTTCTAGTTCACTAGACCAGTATTAATGTGATTGTGGCCAGGCTGGATGAATATTGTGCTTGGGACAGCTCCCTCAGTGATGTGCTATGTCCAGTGAGCTAGTCCCTAGAGACAGATGCACACCAACTGCATGAACTCTCTTGTGTCTGAAGATAACATTTTCCACAACACTATTCTTATGATGACCCATTACATAATAATGAATCTATTAATGAGATACCAAAATATAGAAAGTAATTTTATTGTTAGGGCTAATTATAGCTTTTGTTGTTAGACAACTACTTAGCTAAAATGGTATAGTGACTGTCATTATTTTGAAGACTTTTATGTTTGTTGTAAATGTGCAAATATGATGATATGCTAGAGTGCCAGCATATTTGAAACTGAGTTTTGCTAAGCAGTTCTTATGTGCTTTCCCCCCACAGGATTGCAGGGCATGCCAGGGGACTACCGGCCTTGTAGCAGTCCGATGGCCATGGGCATGTGCCAGCCTGCCTGTGGCGGCCCACAGCTCCCCCACCAGCTTCAGCCTGGGCCTCCGATGTGTTCCTACATTCCTGGACATCCCCAGCACTCAGCGATGTTGATGCATGGAGGACCAGCCCACCCTGCCATGCCCATGTCAGCCTCAGGCCCCTCTATGTTTCCCCTAGGAGACCCCACCATGGGCGAAAAAGTCTTGGTCATCCACGCCCAGTAGTTACAAAAGTTGCTACAAAAAAATGATCCTAAAAAAATAGCTGTGATCAGGACAGGGATCTGCGATTGGTTTGCTTATGGGGTTCACCCAGCAAATATTATTTGCTGGCTTGCTGCATAAACTGAAGAGTTCCTTCTTAGGTGCAGACTGGACATGAGAAAGATGCCAGCATCTGTACACCATGGGACACATGTGCCCTTTTGCAAAGAATCAAACTGAAACAAAGAGAAAGTTTGAAATTATTGCTATATCAGCTCCTAAGGGAGAGGGATGAGAAGATTATGTATACTGTTGTAAAATTACATTTGGACACCTGCAAGAACTGGGAATTAAGTATTGTAAATTCAGTGGTAATGTTCTGCATATTATGTTGTTTCTAATAGATTTTTTTTAAAGAAAAAAGGATGTGAACATTTTCTTTCCACACTATGTGTGTGCCATCTCCATAGACTTTTGACCTCATCCTTAAATCACCTGCGTTTAAAAAGAAACAAGTATGTGAATAAATCAATAATTGGTTGCATTGATTATTTACCAGGTGCTTTTCTTCTGCTGAGAGAGGGTGTCTTTACTTAGACAGAGCTAGACTCTGAAAAAAAAGTCCCCTTACTTTGAAGCATAATCAAAAATCCTGATGATGCACAGAAACAAGCTCAATTATCTTGAAGGAATACTCCAGTGTTTTCAAGACTAACTATATCTACCACATCTGTAACATATGCACAACTGCCACAGTCAATAATTTTGACACATTTTCCTGTGTTAAAAAGGCTTTAAACCAATTGACTGGAAATTCACTTATAGTGGAAGTAGTGATCTTATGGATATGGATATGCATATGTCACGATAAACATTACAGAAAGACTTAGCAATAGAGTAAAAAGCTATTCTGATAACTTATACTTTTGTAATATCCATGTGCAATCAAGTCAACTGACTGAGACACTTCTGTACTTATTGTACTGTAACACTCTGTACTGAGCTATATTGACTACAATGGTAAACACAAATTCTTCCATTTGATTAAAAAATAGCTCCTTTTCTGAGAAGGAAAATTACAATGTTGTAAGCTAAATTTACAAATACTTTTGACTAAAGAATTCATATTATGATATGAATGTATAAATGTTTGACTGCCCCAACAACTGCCCTTAACCTTCCATTATAATTGGATTTAGAGATTAGGTTGAACAACACTGGAAAATTCTGTTAAATAGTTGAGTTTACTGTGTGTGTGTGTGTGTGTGTGTGTGTGTGTGTGTGTGTGTGTGTGTGTGTGTGTGTGTGTGTGTGTCAGTGAATCTCCATTAGTTATAGTATCGTACTTTTGATTGGGACAGCAGTTTAATTTTCCTGTCCCATGTTTGGAGTATTGCATTGTGTAAATTGTAAATTAATAAAAAAATAATAATAATTCTGTACAAAGACTTGGGGAAAGTAGATAACATTGTATACATGTGTGGTTTTTGCACCTATATCATTGTACAGTATACATTATTTATTCTGTTAATTTTATGATTTCAGGAAAAGACAAAATTATGATTGTGGAAACAATAACACCTATTTTGATTATAATGGGCAGCGCTAACATTTATTCATCAGTTTTACTGTTGCAAGCTATAAGCTAGGCTTTGGACTTCAGCCGGTGCAGTCACTCTAGCAATCACCAAAAGACAGATATGTAACCATATGGCCTATTATTAGCATATACACCGATTAGCCATAACAAAACCAATGACAGGTAAAGTGAATAACATTGATTATCTAATTACAGTTGCACCTGTCAAGGGGTGGGATATGTTAGGCAGCAAGTGAACAATCAGTTCTCAAAGTTGATGTGTTGGAAGCAGGATAAATGGTCAAGCATAAGAATCTGACTGACTTTGACAAGGGCCAAATTGTGATGGCTAGACGACTGGGTCAGAGCATCTCCAAAACGGCAGGTCTTTTGGGGAATTCCCGGTATGCAGTGGTTAGTACCCATCGAAAGTGGTCCAAGGAAGGACAACCAGTGAACCGGCAACATGGTCACGGGCACACAAGGCTCACTGATGCACATGGGGAGTGAAGGCTAACCTATCTGGTCCGATCCCACTGAAGAACTACTGTAGCACAAATTGCTGAAAAAGTTCATGCTGACTATGATAGAAAGGTGTCAAAGCACACAGTGCATGGAGCTGTGCAGCGGCAGACCAGTTAGAGTGCCCATGCTGACCCCTGTCCACTGCTGAAAGCACCTTCAGTGGATACAAGAGCATCAGAACTGGACCATGGAGCAATGGAAGAAGGTGGCCTGGTCTGATGAATCACGTTTTCTTTTACATCATGTGAATGGTGGGGTGTGTGTGAGCCACTTACCTTGGGAAGAGATGGCACCAGGATGCACTATGGGAAGAAGGCAAGTTGGCAGAGGCAGTCTGATGCTCTGGGCAATGCTCTTCTGGAAAACCTTGGGTCCTGGCATTCATGTGGCTGTTACTTTGATACATACCACCTACCTAAACATTGTTGCAGACCAAGTACACTCCATCATGGCAATGGTATTCCCTAATGGCAATGGGCTATTTCAGCAGGATAATGCAACCTGCCACAATGCAAAAATTGTTCAGGAATGGTTTGAGGAACATGACAAAGGGTTCAAGCTGTTGACTTGGCCTCCAAATTCCACAGATCTCACTGACTGAGCATCTGTGAGATGTGCTGGACAAACAAGACAGATCCATGGAGGTCCCACCTTGCAACCTACAGGACTTAAAGGATTTGCTGCTAACAGCACACCTTCAGAGGTCTTGTGGAGTCCAAGCCTTGACGGGTCAGAGCTGTTTTGGTGGCACAAGGGAGACCTACACAGTATTAGACAGGTGGTTTTAATGTTATGGCTGATCGGTATATGTATTAAGCATTTTAGCTAGGTGTTGGTATATTTTCTTCCTTTAATATATAACTACATAGTTGTTTTTGTTTCTGCGAAAGTCGACAGTTGGCCAATTTTACATACTTTCTTGGCATGCGTGGCATTTTATGACTACTCAGTTTTTTTTATGCTTCTGACCAAATTACAAAGTTAGTTAAAGTAGAATTTTTTGTCTATTTTGAAGTGATGTACATCATAATTCCTAACAGCAGCTTTCGAAACGATCCCATGATAAGCTGGTCTTAAATGGCTGTTCTGTGCCTCATCGTCCACTGGATAACAGACAACAATTGCGTAGCGTAAAGTCATATGCTGGAATTCACTTGTGAAGAGGCGACGGGGTCAGTGGATGAGTGGATAACCCTAGGGTGGAGGTATAAAGGAAGAATTATCCCCAGTTTAGCATTAAAATTCATTTAGATAAATTTGCCGCAAACACTTAAATAGGAAGATTAGTTCCCCCCTCACGCCTTACTGCACACGTTCAATGCCTCTGTAACAGCGGCTCAAACTCCGCATTAGCAGGGCGGCTGTCTTCCCCCCGGATATATTAGCCTACATTTCAGTTCCCCAAAATAAAGTTTGTCAGAATAAACGCGTGTTTAACATTAAACCCAAACAAAGTCAAAACCAGCGTGTAATGTTACTGAAACAAAATGCCCTGTGTAAGCTACAACTGGTGAAGGAATTCTTTTTAAACCATAATAAACCAATTACTTTTGTCTCTCTGCTAACACCTAACAGTGGCTGTTGAGTTTTTACTGCTTTTGCTGAGTTTTATTATTTTGCGATTTACTCGTTAGACGCTCTTTGTGCAGAATCCAATGAGCGTTTTTAATTACAGCAGCTCAGAGCTGCTCGGCTCCGAATTCCTGAGCTGTTCGCCATTGGCCGCTGCGGAGACGAGAGAGATAAACCCCATGTTTGACTGCCCTCTTTAGGGGAGCTGGAAAACTGTCCTTTAGGGAGACACGCTTAGCCCATTTAATGCATCAAAAGCGCTTGCTAGCCTAAATCATTAATGCCTCTTTCACACACACACACACACACACACACACACACACACACACACACACACAGAGAGAGAGAGAGAGAGAGGCAGTGAAGTTTGATAACAAAAGGCTATCAAACGGTAGGTTTGCAAACAAAATTCC